>CM046876.1:73896871-74269371 GCA_025667525.1 Glebionis coronaria
TACACCGCAATACCACCGTCTTTAACTGGTACACAGCAACGCCACCGTCTTCAACAGGTACACAGCAACGCCACCGTCTTTAACAGGTACACAGCAACGACACGAATAAAATGGCTTTGACATTTTATTCTAATTCGGTAGCATTTTACCTCCGGTCGGTGAAGACCGTTGGACGATATTAGATATCGTACCCGTGACGGATAGTTTCAATTAAGTAACTTCCTGACAGGATTTCGCGGGTAAACCCGTTCTCTTTATTCGACCGTCCAAAGCTGACTGCGAACATAAAGAGTGAATCACTTGGATAAATTACCCTTGTGATTTTGAAGCCGTCAATTCATGAAACCTGGAATAAGTGAATTTCAATTAAGATTTTCACCATCGTTGCTTTCCAGTTATCACGAGCTCAATTCATAAAGAATCTTGCACGTCACCTACCAAGTGCTGTTTGATGTTAACACTAGAAGGATTTCCACTCGTCACTGTGATCAATAAAGAGTCACTCTGAGTGTACTGGCATGATCATATGATAATGCGTAGAGGCCTGGAACGAGTTTAAGTTCAATTAAGAATTAAACCACAGTTTCTTTCCAGTTTTTCACAAGATTGGTTCTAAAAGAACCGCACGTGTAACCTACCATGAGCTTGTTTGATGTTGGCTCAAGCAGGATTTCCATCTTCATTGTAGTACTTGCGTATTACTCGGATGTTCTGGCAATATTACAAGAATACTGCGTAGGACTCATAAAAATCTCTTACTTTTCACGGTGTGTGAGAAAGCAAGGAATAAATGGAAAGTATCCTAATGAGACTTTTGATGATCTCTTGGCTCTAGACTCGATAGTGCGTTTTGATTTAGTGAGCGATGGCTGGAGAGGAGTGCCACCTTTTCAATACCAGTCTATTCGGAGTGAATAAACCAATAGATAACGTGTTGATCTCCGTGTGATTAAAACAAATACCTTTTGAGAGATATTTGAGTTAGCTGGGAAGGGTTGTGCATTGCATCACTGGGTCCATGATGTCTTTCTTCAATATCGAGAATCATTAACAAAAATGATCTCTATAGCATATGTATTGACCCGGTTTCTGCCTAAAGTTGTAAGGAGGGCTTCTTTCTTTACACCCTTTATCTTTACAATTCTTTTTCATTCTTCAACCCCTTCAATGCTTACCAATACGTCATAACTAGCACCTTGTTGTGATTGTTCCAGTGCTAGCTTAAGTACTTGGTCGGCATTCAGCTACGTTCACAATCTTTCTCCAACTTTCCTAGGACTTCTAATTCTATCTAGGGAATTGTCCTTGGGAAGATTCCATCGGCTCTGATGAATCATTGGACTAAACCTATTCCTACCACCCTTTTGTCACCATATTCATCGTGAATTAAGCGTGTTTTGGGAAAGTATAGCCACCATGAAAAATCATTGAAAATCACCTAAGGTACTTGTGATATTGAAATCAAAAGTTTTGTACCTTAGGTGTTTTGTTCATTAAAAACGCTCCCCCTTAACACGTGCTTTACACATATTAAGTTGGATAATCGTTAAGTCTTTTTCATCTTTTAGCCAAGTATCATTTAAGTCTCCTTAATCCCATTTTCTCCCCTTATCCAAAATGTTAACCATTAATATTTGGGATATTGAATGGATTAACCGGTCTTTGGGTAAAAAATGAAATCAATGTTTGGCCATAGAACATGTTAATGCTCCCCCTTAAATTAATAAGGGATAATTGTAGTGCTTTAGTATGATATATTTTGAAAGATTTAGAATCTCGTGAGAAATTCTTGAAAAATTATCATACCTTAACACTACATCAAGCCGTAAAAGCACATTATTTACAAATTTACATATTCACAATTAAAAACCAATATAAAGTGGACCTGAAATGTACGACCCATTAGATGGATCGTTGCAGTAACTTGTGGTGCACTCCATATGGTTTACCACCAACGAATCTTTCTAAGCTCCTCATCAATCTACGTTCACGGAGCTTTTGATCAATCTTCTTGATCACGTACTTCGCCATTTGCCGATAACCCTGATGCCAATCCTTAGTCATCTCTGGTAAAGACCCACCCGAATTGAGATGATCCAACTTTCCTCTGACGTAGATGAGAGTCCCATCACTGTACTTATAAAGCTCACCCACCCTCATAAACTTCATTAACCCTCGACTGTTCAAGTAGAAAATCCCGCAATTCGGAACAGAAATGCCGGTATAGGGACATCTGTTGACATGTTGAGGTAACACTTGATTCACTGGACGGGTTAAGTTAAGCTTCCTTTGGTAGCTTTCGACTCCCAACTGAAGATCTTCAACTCGTTTCTTGATAACAACGCTTCGTGTGAACATACGAAGTGCTGTATTCAAAGCAATGATGTCTTCACGAGCAATATGGGTGAGTTGATCACGGGTCATCATTAGCAACATATCTTCGATATCCTCAAGGCGAATGATAGAAAAATCTCCCTGCTGGATTTTGTATTCTCTGTCATCCTCCCTTTTCAGACGAATCTCCGTCACATGATAATAGCCATTCTTGGCTTCAGTTTCCAGCCCTAAAATACTGGAGATGCGGATATCGGATCTAACGTTACTTCCTGAATTGGCTAAGCAGCAACCCCTGTACGCCCTTCGGACTCGTTCGTCCCAATGAGATGCACCTAAAACAGCATACATATCATAATTACGAGTTACCCTTGGGACCCAGAGTCTGTTTACCTTTTCCTTGATCCAGGGTATTGTCCCCCAGTTGGCAGCTTTCAGCAAGGTCAGGGAGGTTGCTTACTTTGATGAACCCTTCAGAAGATACTCAAGATCATAGGTGACGAAGAAGTCGAGAGCAATCTGATTATCTTGAGAAGGATCAAGTGGAGGTGGAGCTCTTTCTGATTCATGGAGGCCTGGCCTTTGAACGGTGTTAAGAGCTTTCAGGACCTCGTCAGCATAATACTCGAACTCCATTCGGGTTAACCTGGTTTTGGCGCGAATTCTCTTATCCTTCAGCGCTCTCTTCACCAAAGACGGAGTAACCGAAGTCTTATACTCATGAGCCAGAAATGCACATAAGTCAATCGGACTGCGGATACGGAGATATAAAACATCTCTGTCAGCGTCTGTGATTGGATCATATTGCGCGGCTGCCGTGATCCAAGCCTGTGGCGGTGCAGTCTCGTCAATCTCCAACATGTCTGCCCAGTCCCGTGTGCTTGATTCAGGAACAGTAGATTGTGGTTCTTGTTGTAGAGGAGTAGAAACGCGAACATCTGCTGGTTCTGATTCAGGCATCTCGGCGGTGTCATGAACGGGCGAGTGTTGTGCAGCTTCAGGTTCAGTTACTGACTCTACAATCACAGGAGCAACAACAACAGAACTAACAGGGTTAGTGGTAACAGGTATAGATACAGCAATAGATGTACCGGTAATCGATGACGCTGTAGTAGCATTCACATCGTGGCGCCACTTGGATCGTCTTGATTCCGTTGAGGTAGATTTTTCCTTTGCCGCTGCATCTTTCTTAGACTTGGTTCCAGACTTAGAAGGTTTCTTTGTGCTGGCAACCTTATCCCCCTTTTTTGGTTGTGTACCATCATCATCCTCATCGCTATCCTCATTGCTCCCCTTAGCACTTTCCTCATTACCATCACCACCATCATCACCATCATCATCATCATCATCCTCATCATCATCACCATCATCGTCATCGTCATCATCCTTTTCTTCTTCTTCTTCTTCTTCTTCTTCTTCTTCACCTTCTTCTTCCCCGTCACCCTCTTCTTGTTCACTTTCTTCCCTTTCTTCCTCAGGCAGAATGTGGTATGGTACCACACTTCCAAACGTTTTGAACAACCGGTCATCCTCCATGATAGCGTCATTCAGGGATTTGTAGAGAGCCCGTTGAATCCTAGATTTATCAAAAGATCCAAGTTCCCTCATACGAGCTTTGAGAATCTTCTTTAATTCAAAATCCGTCAAGTCATAGGTAATTTTGTAGGCGGATTCAGAAGGATTGGATGACTTGATCATCAAGTTATCAGCTGCGAGTGTCTCCAATTCATCACGCAGTTTTGGCATAATGGATTCAACGGATTCTTTCACTCTCTCTTCAACAGAAGCTTCAAGTGCTTCTTTCTGCTCCTTGTATTTATCCCTCATAGCTTGAAGCCTTGTGATTTGTGCATCATGCTTATCAGCTTCAGCCTGCTTAACTTGAGCTAGTTCTTCTGCATGAGCTTTACGAGTCGTCTCCATCTCTGCAGCGAACTTAGCAAGCATCTCTTCTTGTGCTTTCTTTGAGGCTTCTTCACTTTGCACTCTTCTAAGTAACTCTTCACGAAGATCATTCATCTCTTTTCTTTGATTATCCGTGTGTTTATCCAACATCTCTGCCATTACAAATGCGGCCATTGAAGATGATGCAGAGCTACTTTGGGTTGGTTGAAGAGGCTCGGTTGTGACCACAGTACTAAGGACGGGAGTTATTGGAGGTGGAAGAAATGGTGTTGAAACCGGTCGGATTGGTAAGGGTTGGATTGGTGGAGGTTGAGTTACTAAAGGTTGAGTAGGTACCATGATTGTAGGAGCACCGGACTCCTTTTTAACACTTGCTGAAACGGGGATGGACGTCTCCTTCGAAGTAGAATACCTTTCAGGTGATCCAAACTCATCAATATCCTCTGGCTCCTCGTACTCTTCTTCAATATTTATCCGTGCACCCGAACCACTACCTCACGTGTCTTTCCTACTCCTTTCAATAGCTATCTTCATTAATTTTCTCTCAGCCTTGTCAATAGCAGGATCATCAACATTTTCTTCGTCACGTAGAACAAGCTTATCAGCAATGCCTTTTCCCTTCTTAGCCCTAGTCTTCTTCTTCTTGGTTTCGGGTTCAGGTAAAGCATCTGGTTGCTTGCGTTTACCTTTACTCTTGATCGTAGTAGACGAGTCTTCTAATGTCTGAAGGCTTGCTTTTAGCTTCTTGATTTCTAGCAGCAGTAGCTTGTAATCAGCTGAAGCTTTAATTCTATCCGTCAGAGGTAATCGGGAATAGGACCAGGAATAACACCACCAGATGGTCCTTCATGCCTTAGATCCACAATGTGATCAGCCTCTTCGGTGTGATGACGACTTGCTGCACGCCTATCAATAGTAACATCATTCATCATGAAATAATTAATGATAAGCTTGATAAACCGAGGGTAAGGAAAGAAATTATTCTTCAGCTTCTTGTTTTGGAAGAGTTGAAAGGTGAATTCTTCCCATAACAATAATGCATAATCTGCATTTGCGCCTGTGTACATTCCATGGAAGATGTTCATGATTGGACTACGCAAAGCATCATGCCCACTGGTTTTAGGTGTCAGACATCTACTAAGAATACCCAAGATTGCTCTCCACGGTTGACCTACTTTAGCGGTGGTAAACTCCGACACAACTCGTATGTCAGGACATCCAAGAGCATCGAACATCTCCATGTGTTCATCTTTGGTAGGATCCCTAAAAAATGCCATACCTTTGGGTGTATCCCGTATTCCAAAAATCTTGCGGAAATCTGAAACTGTAAGTGTCTGCTGCTTGTTGTCGAGAGTGAAGGTGATCTTGTTTGAGGTACTCTCCTTGGTAGCCCAGAACTCATACATGTAATCATAAGGCACCGAGGCAGTACTTCTTAAAGCATTCTTGAAATGAGAGTGATCAAGGATTGCTATGGCTACTTTAAATCCATGATGAGTGGATTTTGAGACTTGCTTCAGTCGGTAATTGTTTGGTATGAACTTGAGTGTTCGTGCTTCGGCAATTGCTGCTGCTCTAGAGTCTTGGATTGCTTGTACTGTTGGATTAGTCATCGTATCTGCTTAAGATAAGACATGAAAGGTTGATGCACAAAAATATATAGATATGTATCATTATTACTTCTAAGCATAACACATTTCATAACACATTTCAACAAGTACTTAAAACAGGCAAATACTATATCAATCAAATAATCCTTCATCCGGAACTCTTCATCCGGAACTCTTCATTCGGAACTCTTCATTCGGAAGTCCTTCATTCGGAACTTCTTCATTCGGAAGTTCACTCGGAACTTCTTCATTCGGAAGTCCTTCATTCGGAACTTCTTCATTCGGAACTCTTCATTCGGAAGTCCTTCATTCGGAACTTCTTTATTCGGAAGTTCACTCGGAACTTCTTCATTCGGAAGTCCTTCATTTGGAACTTCTTCATTCGGAAGTTCATTCGTAACTTCTTCATTCGGAAGTTCATTCGGAACTTCCTTCATTCGGAAGTTCACTCGGAACTTCTTCATTCGGAAGTCCTTCATTCGGAACTTCTTCATTCGGAAGTTCACTCGGAACTTCTTCATTCGGAAGTCCTTCATTCGGAACTTATCGGAAGTTCATTCGGAACTTCTTCATTCGGAAGTTCATTCGGAACTTCCTTCATTCGGAAGTTCATTCGGAACTTCCTTCATTCGGAAGTTCGTCCGGAACTTCCTTCATTCGGAAGTTCGTTCGGAACTTCCTTCATTCGGAAGTTCGTTCGGAACTTCCTTCATTCGGAAGTTTGTTCGGAACTTTCCTTGATCCGGAACTTTCCCTTGATCCGGAACATTTTCCTTGATCCGGAACTTTTACCTTGATCCGGAACTTTCCTTGATCCGGAACTTTACCTTGATCCGGAACTTTCCTTGATCCGGAACTTTTGGTTCGGAACTTTCCTTGATCCGGAACTTTCCTTGATCCGGAACTTTTGGTTCGGAACTTTTTGGTCCGGAACTTTTGTTGATCCGGAACTTTTTGATCTGGATGTTTTTGGTTCGGAACTTTACTGGGTAAACAGAAACTTGTTTCGTGATGAACAGTCAATCAAAAAGTGAAGATTAAACCCAGATTTTTACCAAATAGCCCAAAAAGTTTTGTGATTTCTACAATAATAAGTAAAAACTAATACTTATCTACTAATCCCAATCACAAAAACACCAAAAACTCCAAGAATCAAGATGGATCTTCTTAAAGAACACTAATACAATCAAAAACTAAAAAACCACACAAATCATTACCTTAAATCACCCCATAGCTCTTGATACCAAATGTAGAATCTTGATAACCTATGAATCTATGAAGTGGGTTGATGTTTTCTAGAGAGAGAAACTAGAGAGAGAAAGTGAGAGAGAAACTATGTGTCTTTTTATTAAATGAAAACAAGAAATGAACAACAACCAACCCCTTTTCATGGTGGAAAGGGGTATTTATATCCAAGGCCTTATTTGGGCTTGGGCCGACCCATGACAAGCCCATGGGTCGGTTTCTTACTTAACTTAATAAGTAACACTAACTACGAGCTATTACAACATTAATAATATTGTGGAGTGACCGACACTTCTAATATACGTGAAAACGTATTTCTAACAGGGTGAGATGGCAGAGTTTGGTGGAGTGAAAGTAGAGGTGACCAAAGGCTCAAGTACAAAGGGGATACTTTGTAGAGGTTGAGGTTGAGAGATCCCATCCAAAGGAAGACTAGGGGTGAAAGGTGAAGAGAGCTCATTCATTCTTGATTGGAATGAAGAGGAGGTAGAACCATGAGAATGGTTAGTACCATGGGTAGAGTTTGTCTTGCATGGAGCAAGGGGTGGTGAAGGTGAAGATGAAATGAAAATGGGAGAGATCTCATTTTTGGAGTGTGAAAAAATGAAGAACCAATGTTGGGTATCTTGATCTTAATTTTGAGGCTTCTTTTTTAGGAAGAAGTTTTAGAAGAAGTGGATGTTCTAGTGGACACCATGATTGTGTGTTAAAGTTTTGAAAAGTGTTGAAGGGATGAAGAACACAATCAACATGAGGGGGTTTAAGAAGAGAAGGGAATGATCCAAACTAGTAATGGGTTAAAATCATTTTAGGTGAACAATGAAATTAGTTACCCTAGTTTAGGAAGTGCAGGTTTTCAAAATTTTTATCAAAGTTTTACACATATTAAGGAAAACAGTGTAAAGCAAAGATTCTGTCAAAACACGAACAGGCGGTTCCTTACGTAGGTGCGCGGTTCCTTATTGCTAAAGAACCGCGTGTTCGATATGGAACCGCGTCCAATGGGGACAGAAAAGTGCACTTCCAAAAACTTTGGTCAGCCCAGATTTCACACAGGTAAATATCAAGCCAAGGTTAACTATAAGTCAAAATATAGAAGGCTAACAAACACATAATATGCATGAAGCAATGCAACTATTAGGATTAAAATACTAATAATACAAACATAAAGTATTAGAATACAATCATAATAAAAGATTAACAATTCAAACATATTTTCAAACATGTAAACCTTGATGAAACAATGCTTCATTTCTTCTTCTTGCCAAGTCTCTTGATCAAATTGTCTATGTTCTTGAAAGATCCTCTTGACTCCACTCGATGATCATACAACTCACCTTGTGTTTTAAGATTAGCTTGGTAGACATCCTCAAGACCGAAGTTTTCAGGAAGTCCACTAGTAGCAAAGTGAGGAGGAGGGATGATTTCTTCTAACCCTTCCATGAAAGAGTCCATGGATAGGGGGTAGTTACTCGAAGATCCAACATGAGCACTTGTGCCTATACCACCACCATCACTTGGTGACATATCAAAATCCTCATCATCGGACTCTTGTGGATCGGACTTTCTCGAACCTCGATCACTTCTAGCTTTTCGTGGTTGTGCCCTTTGAATAGGTAGCATAACACGTTTAACCGAACGAAAGCGAGAAATGTTGATGCCGAGATAATCTTCACCAACCTTCTTAAGAAGGCGAGTAAGGAGCATGGCATAGGGAAGATTTGTTTTGGGTTTGGAAAGAGCGTAGGTGATTCGTCGAGCGATATAGTATGCAAGATTGTACTTGGCGTCGGTAGCGATGCAACATAACATGTGTGCCATACACGCCAGAATATGATTCCGGTTTCCGCCAAGACAAAATACATTCTCCCTAAGAATGTCAGCCCAACGAACCATACAATCATTTAGGTTGCTTAAGAGAACCTCATAGCGTTTCACTTGACACTTGGTAGAGTGGAGGCTTCTTACAACGTTTCCACTATGCTCCTTACAAATGACATCAAGAATGAAGTCAAGGTCAATCTCTTCATTTTCATTTGGAGCACAGTCGAATGGTTCAAGAAGATAATCAAGTTTCCATTTGTCAGTAAATAGACAAGTGCCCACAAATGGAATACGAAGAGCTTGACCAAAGTCTTCAAGAGAGAGTTTAATGAGTCGACCTTCAAGGATGAACCTAACATATACTTTATCATCATCATAAATGAGAGAGTATGTGCTAAAGAACTCTAGGAGAAATTTGGGATATATATCCTCTTTGATGTCCAACAAACAATCAAACCCAATTTGTTCGAACATTGATCGAGTAAATGTATATCCCTCAATATCATCTTCGACAACTCTACCCTCATGAAAGCAACGTTTTTGGAGTGAGGAAAAGGTGTTAGTGAGTTTAGGGGAAGCACACATTTCAGAAAGGTTTGGCATGTATTGTCTAGTGTATCGGTGGTCTTGTTGATATTCCGAAGGCATGATTAGTACCTAAATACAACAAACAAAGATATTTTTCCAATCACTCATATGAAAAAATAAAAATAAAAATTTCAAAAGATGAGAATGTGTTTCATCAAGAGTTTGACAAACAAAGGATTAATCCTTGTCATTCTCATGTTCACAATGTACCCATTTCATCATTGATCAAAACATATAAACTATGTAAAATCAACAATGAACTAGAACATTGGTTTTTCAAAAACAAGGTTTTTAGGTAAGCATTTAACAATGCCAATACCAACTTGTTCATAGGTTCATATCAATTCCATCAATCAACCAAAATATTTAGTCAAAATTTGGATTTGTTCTACAAGTGGGTTTTAGTGAAATCTCTATGAATATGAACCTAAGGAATCATAGTAACAATACTATGTCAACTCTTATTCCTAATAAGGTTCGAATTCAATGTCAATTTTAAAAATCCCCAATTATGAATGTATGAACCCTAGAACAAATTAGACGAAATTGAAAGAAATAACTTACAATTAATTGATCTTGAATGATGGATGAGTGAAACCCACGAATTTGAATCAATTATTTGAGTGATTGAAGGTTTTTGAAGCTTCAACAATGGTGGAAAAATAAGAGAAAACCGTCACTGGTGGAAAAATAACCATATAGTCAATTAATGATCAAAAGAATGATCAATAGGGCGTGTGAAGAACGAAAGCGTACCTTGGCCACAAATTGTATTCCAAGCTTTCAAGGAGTAGATGCAAAGCCCAACAATGACTCATAATGACTACTAAGTCTTCAAAGACTAGTATCACTTCTACCCATCTTGATATCATCATTCAATGATGTTGGAAACCAAAGAAGATGAGTCTTCGACAAGTGTAAGTAACTCAATCCACAATCAATTGCATGATTTATCTTCATGAGTACCTACACATAACAAGATGCAAACTAGTATATACATTTCAAGAGTAAACTATAAAGTGATGTGGTTGTGTCTTTGAGGAGACAATGGATCGATCCAAGTTTTAAAGTACAATATATTTCAAAAATCTTGTGTGACCATCGCTCTGATACCAATTGTAGAAAGTAGAAGGGGGTTGAATAGTTTCTCATCGGTTTATCTCATAATTAAAATTCCTTTCAATTAGGTGAGTACACAAAACTATCTTTTACTTCAAATCTAGTTGCATAATGATTAGGTTCAATTCTAATGCATTAACAATGTATAATAAGTGTAGTGATAATGAATGTAGAGTAGAGAGTAAGGAAAGAAACAACCTAGTAGGAAGACACCAAGATTTATAGTGGTTCGACAACGAGGCTCTATCCTCGTTCCTACTCCAGTCCTCGAGTACACCTTACTCGAGAATTCCACTATATCCACAAGCTCCCTTCTTGGCGGAGAAAACCTTACAACGCCGCTTACATTATTTTCCGACACTAAGCTAAATGTCGAGACCTAATCTTAGCTAGGACCAATCTACACAACATCGCCCACTTCACCCTTTTACGACACAAGGCTAGATGTCGAGTTCTAATCTAAATGTAGAACCAATCTTCACAACGTTGCCTACTTCACTATTTTCCGACACAAGACTAGATGTCGAGTTCTAATCCAAAGCTAGAACCAATCTTCACGACTCTTCACTTTGAAGCTAAGTGAGAACTTCACACAACACAAGTACATATCACTTTATAGTTTAGTGAGAACTCACAAGACACAACCACATCACTTTATAGTTTAGTGAGAACTAACAAGACACAACCACATCACTTTGTAGTTTAGTGAGAACTAACACAACTAATTACAACTCAACTAATCATATCCATGTACACACATGTAGCTTGGATCTTCACAACATAAATCCAAGCACACACATGTGCAATGGATGTACACAACTCTAATCCAAGTATTCACAAATAACTTGCATGAACACAACTAGTCCAAGTATTCACAAATACAATGGATCTACAAAAGACACAAATAAACAAATGATGAACATGACTAGATCTTTAGGAGAAGGTGATCTTCATCAATGCTACATCTTTAATCATATCACAAGTGTGTGAGTGATCTTCTCTTTGGACAAGGTAAAGAAAGAGATCAAGAGGATAATCATGAGTAAACATACTTAACACATTAAGTGATCATTTACAAATGATTAGGATTAGAAAGGAGAAAGAAGGCTGAAGAAGATGTCCAAAAAGGGTTGATGAGAATGCAGATTTGATTCACTATTTATAGGACAAAACATCCAACGGCTATATCTGCCCGCGGTTCCTTATTGGCACCCGTGGTTCCTTATCGATAAGGAACCGCCATAGGTGCTAAGGCACTGCTGGCGTAGACTCCGCTCCTTTTTGTCTTTTAGTGAATTTGAAATATCTAAGTCTGTTTAAACCTTCAAAGGATATTCTTATGGCATATGGAATATGCCATATTCAATTTTGCATTTTCATTTTAATAAAATATTTTCTTAAAAATAAAGTTTATTAAAATTCTTTTGTAATGTTTGACAAAATTGAGTTTTAAGGCTAATCACTTTTATGATTACTAAGCATGATTAAGATATGTTAGTGTAATGATTATTACCTTGATGATAGTGTTTGTTAGATAATTCGTTTTATGATTGTGTTTGACAATAAATGTCTTTGTAATTTGTCGTGATCAAAACTAAGAAATATTAATTAGTACTAACAATGTTTTTAGGCATTGCTTATGCATTAACAAAAACTAAGAAAGATTAGTTAGCACTAACAATATTTTTAGACATTGCTTTGCATTAACACATACAAATAAAAAGAAGGAAAATGGATGTCGCACCATTTACGGACAAGATTTCAAGTATCTTTAGCAATAACACACTCGAAGAAGACATGCCTAAAATCTTCAGCGCCACCGTTACAAGCAGAGCAAGCGATCGATGGGAAATCAATACCACGATGCGAAAGATTAAACCTGTGAGGGAGACGATCCAGCATAAAACACCACATGAAAACATTAACCTTACGAGGAAGGGTTTTGTTCCCATGGGTCGGATTATCCAAAGAAGGAAGAAGATGGGTGTCGATGTGATTTCGAGTGATGTTGATAGAAAAAACCCTATCGTTAGCAATGGACCAGTAACAAGTACCTGATTCTGATGATAAATCAATAAGGTTTATCTCACTAACAAGATCGTTGAGATATGCCGTTTTACGAGCCCCTAGAATAGAACGAGTCCAATTCCAACTCCAATTATTATTGATGAAACGATCAGATTTCGTGCAATCTTTGTCTTGTTCAAGGCGAAAAAGTCATAACGAAGAGACAAAGGGGTATCACCCATCCATAAATATTTCCAAAAGCGTATCGAAGTACCACAGCCAACTCGAAATCGAATGGAGTCACTAGGAAGAATATTATTCGAGTGGAGATAATTAGAAGCCCCTACAATCTTGGCCCAAATACCGCGTGATATGGTAACAATGACCTTATTGGGTTTTGTGTCTTTTAGCTTGATATATACAAAATCATATTATGTTTTTTCATATTAATATACAACACGAAAACATCATTATTACGGTTACTTTATGGAGAGATATGTTTTATATGTTTATAACAAAAACTTTTAACTAAATAATATTTATTCTTCGCAAAATATATGACCTGAATACATGTGGTTACATTGCGTGGATACACTGTTAGTAAAAAGAAAAAAAATGCTCTTGTGCTAGAAAAAGGCGGTAACTGTTGAAGTTACAAATTTAAGAGCATTTACAATGCATCAAATTTTTAAGATTTGATGCATTGAATGTTGTTAATGCCACATAATATTATAAACTAAAGCTCTTACCAAAAATTTGGTAAACACAATATTTCACAAAAGCTTAGTCCAATGGAAAAAACCATAAAAAATAATTTTTTGAAATAGTCAAAAGTCTTTTATGACTTTTTCATTAGAGATGCTCTAAGCCAAATTAAAAAGGTACAAACAGAGTGATGGAATCCTAAAAGGTAGGTGCGGGTTCTCGTGATAGTTATAGTGAACATCTCTTTCTTGGACTATGTTTATTCGCAACCTCATCAAACCTATCTTTTTATTAAAATATTATTTTCTTACTCATCCACTCATACAACTTATACATATGACTAATCTTAGGGTGCGCTTGGTTCGAAACAAGGAATGGGAAAGGGAAAAGCAAAAGGAATGGAGGGGAATACTAAATACTATTATCATTCCATTAGTATTGCTTGGTTCATAGTGAGTAGTCAACGGATCATTATAAGTTTTTTATTGCTATAACTAGCACGGTTGTTAAAATCACTTCAACTAGTTATACCTTAATGATTTTTAAATCTCTGCTAAAGTAAGGAAATCAACACCGAAATCAAATTAATATCATAAAATTACGAGATGCAAAAGCCACAAGAGAACATATGAAGAAAGATGGGCGCTTCACTTGGAAAAATGAACAACTTGTGCTTTCAATTTCTATATAACGTATACAAAGAATCAAATACCAAAAAAGCAACAAATGAATTAGTGTCATTTACGTTTGATTAAATCCTTGGAGTATTTTGTTAAATTTGGTCAAACATAGAGGCTGAAAAAAACAGAACTGGATTAAAGTACGTGGGTGAAGTACTTTAGAGGGCAATAAAAATCATAACCCTCAATTTAGTAGGTAATGGCCCATTATCTATTTTTGGGTAATCAGTTATTGCATTATAGATTACCAAGCCATGTTTTTCATTAGCTTACCCATTCCTCAAAGGATATAACCTCCAACCAAGCATGCCCTTAATTTTTTTATCATTTATCAACAATTCAACTCAAACCAACCTAACCAATTTTAATATATATACTTTTTTTCTTCTAAAATATACTATCATGAATAACATGCCTACAACTATGAAAACTAAATTACACCAACCACAATTATCATAAAAAAGAGAAACAAAACAAAATTAAAAAAACGTGATGTCTTTACCTTATATCTTGACCACGATGATGGTTCATCAGTGGCGGACTCAGGATTAAATCTAAGGTGGTTCTTTATATGATCGAATCTAAAAAACCACGAGTCAACAAGCCAACCACTTAATATCTCGGGTCGGGTTAGGTGTGATAATAATAGCCTGGTGGCAAAGTATAAAAGGTATGCAACATTATTTCTAGTAGAAAAATATTATAAATCTCATTGAAAACAATTTTTTGGAGGTTGCAAAACGGGCGGGCGGCGGGTAAAATGAGCGTGGGTAAACAGGCGGCGAGACGGGCGGGCTAAACAGGCGTAGTTTAAAACGGAAAAATATATAAAAACGTAGAAATAAAATTATAATAATAATACCTGTTTGAAAGCTGGAAAAAATATAAAAGATTTCCTAGTAGAATATTTATTATTTTACATGTGCGCCCTATTGAACCAATTTAACGTGTTATATGTACGTTCGTTTAGCCCATCAAATATAGTTAAATGGGCAAAAGGTGTCTCGTTTTAAAAAAATGTCAAAAAGTGCTTATAATTAACAATATGAGCAAGATTTGTCATTTTTAAATTTTTTGTCAAAACATTATTTTGCGAGTTACGCAAACTTTTATTCACGTGTGATTTGTCTATGTTTTCTTTTAGTAATTTTTAAAATAAATACACAATTTGAATTTAATCAGGTAAATAGAGTTTAATGAATAAATACAATACTTAATTGCTGGAAAATATGGTTACTTAGACAAAAATTATATGCATCTACAAAATGTATACTGTAGTTCGGAGTACTTTTTTACTAACATTGCAAAATAAACAAAAATTAAAGGAAGAATTACATGTATGTCCTTCTTGAAATTCAATATTACATATATATCCTTCTTATTTTTATAATCTATTATATCTAAAGATTCAGTCCTATCATTGAATGGGCAGTCATAATGATAATATGAATCAACAACCAAAACCTAACATCCGAAAGTTTTAATACATAGAAAGATGAAAAGTTTTACAGATTTCATTTTTAGAGTTTTAGGAATACAAACCACACTCTAATTATTAGAATAAGACCATCAGACTATTCATCTCCACCACAAGTTAGTATATAAACTCCTATGCCCCTGCCGAAGGTTGCAATGTTGCCTCAAGAGTCGTCTGCCCATTGTCGACGCGACACGCCATCAATACCTGCTCTTTACCACGGCCACTAGCAACATATCCTATACTGGCCGCACCTCCTAATCTCCTCACCGAAATCGCTATAATCATCAAACACCACCACTACCGCCCGATGTCGAACAAGCATCATAGATCAAAATGATCTCAGCTTTCTTCTGTGTTGTACAATAAGTGTCAGGGCCTTTCAAGATCAAGCACGATGAAGAAACAACTTCGTAAATAAACAGAAATAATACCTACCTGAGAGCTAGCCTCATATGGATCTAAAAGCCGAAAGCGTCACATCAAATAGGTTCGTTGTTTATTTTTGCTACAAAAAGGATGCGTCTTTGTTTGTGATAACAGAAGGTACGATCTCTATGTGGATATAGAAAAGAAGAATATTACACGACTTGGTTGGTTGAAGAAAGTGGATTAGAACAAACAATTATTTTTTCTTAATTATTCTTTTTTTTATTGTTTTAGTTGGGGAAATTGTGAGTTGATAAGGTTTGTGGATATGTAGATATTTTTACGTGAAAAATGTAGAATTTTAAATGAATATTTATTGTTGGTCATATCTTATTTTGGGAATGTTCAACTGTTACAGCGATTTTTATGGTGCAAGAGTAATGATACTCTTTTCAACCGATTTGCCTTTAATGTCTTTGATTTATTTATGTTTTTATTATACATAAATAGATAATTAAAAAACAAAAGAACCAACCGGCAACGACATTCATTTAATTTGATTTTGTGTCTTTCTTATTCGTATATCCCATGTTTTGCAACTTAAATTTCCATTTTAACACTTATAACCCTAAGAAGAAATTAACGATTAACTAATTACTACGAGGAAAAAATAACTTATTCAAAAAGGTCATGTATATGTCTTCGATATATGTAACTAAACCCGAGTATTCCAAATGCACACCTAATGGCCTTACCCCCAACGCTCATGTAACAAAAAGTATCCACGTGGTAACTATCAGTGTTAGGCCATCCACAACGCTCCATGCTGGATGGTTTAATACAAAAAAAGCTACAAATGGCACTCCTTTATTGGTTTGATATTTTCTCTCTCAATTGTACGCATATTGCCCATTCTTTACTGAACAAACTCGTATTATACCATATAAGTGGGCCATGTACTAGTACTATATTGTTTTATTTATAGTAGTAACAATATATTATGGTATATTATATATTAATTTATTAAAAAAGAGTGTCAGTTGATTGACCTCAATATCATTCAATGCATTGTAGCAAAGTTTAAAAAGAGATAACTTTTTGACATGGCAGTGACGTGGAGTGCTATTAAACTCAAAATGATCCAAAGCATTGAGGATGCCCTTATAAAGTATAAATTGTTCTTGGAAAATAAACTATATGTTATATATACTAATGGCCTTTACTTGAACTAATATCAGTCGATCAATGATGTTGATGTATGTTTAAAAAATATTTTTAATTTAAAACGATAAGTTTATCCTTATTACTCATAGTAGAAAACATATGTAAAAGACACGTAAATAAACTATTCCATTGATTAGCGACAGGAGATCATACCAATAACTCAAGTCGCCTTTTACGTATGTATAATACACCCTCACATTGCACAAAATATTACACAATCCACAATTAAATACAACAATATTATAATAAGTATATATAATAAGAATATAGCGCAATCCTCACAAAACCGACAATTCTTTAGGTTGAACAAAGCCTGTGTACGACAAGGGCCATGACCTTAACCAAATTTCAAAACAAACCACATTCATCCGACTTGCTGATTACATAAGATCATATATGTGCTAGACGAATTTTATTGACGAAACGTTCTAATTAAATGGGTTGAATTTTGATTGTTGGATAAACATTGATAGTAAAGTTGTTTTGATGGTAGGTGTTTTATTTTAGCTTATATTGTCTAATATTTACATAACATATTATAATTTAACGAATGAAACTCTTTAGGCGGATGCAAATGTTTTCTTTATGATGCTTAAACTTGGATCAATGAGTGTAACTAAGGATGAGAAACATTATAACATTAGAATGATTGAATTATTATCTTTTATTGCACATGATTGTTGCATGTGTTAAATATTAGGTGAGAAAAAATAGATATAAACAAAAAGATTTAAGTAAACTATTTTGCTAGGTACAAGAAAATTCTCATTAACTCTTTATATATCGGAATTGGTCAGTTGATCAGCAATGGTCCGTTATAAGTGAAAGAACTTTTGTTAATTATGTGAGTGAACCCATTTTGAAGAAAAGAAATGGTCAATGGCCATGTGAGTTGGTAATGAGCAAAAGATAGTAATGTAAGCCGTATGGTTTCTAACCTGCTTTTATTTTTTAGTGCTCATATTTGTGATTTAATAAAAGTACAAAAACTAATTTAAAAATTAGAAATACTGAATTAGAAATACTAAATATTACAATTCATTTAATATTACGATCATAATGAACAACCAATAAACCCGCTATGTGACAAATATCAGGCCTGTAGAAGAGCAACCCCATGCCCCCTTAGTGCAACGCACGGGTTTCGGAAATCTCGTTACATTAATGTCTTTCTCAAATATTGATAATTACATCAATATTCATTTCATACAATTAAATTATCAAATGTATTAAAAATCATTTAAATCATTATTATATTAGTTTTAAAATGTAAAACAATTATATATCTCTTATTTGTCTCTTATATTGGTGATAATTATACTTTTTAAATATAATTTTTGGGTCTCGAGTGATAGAAGAATATGATGACGTAATTACAAAACTTTGTATATAGATATGAAAGAAAATATTGTTCGTATACATTTATTTGGTCATATATATTTTTTGTTGTCGAGTGATGAAAAACATGATGATTTTTAGATACATATGGGAATTTATAAGTTTTGAAAAGATATTGATGTAATTATAAAAGTTTACGAAGGATATTGATATAATTACAAAAGTTTGAGAAGGATATTAACATAATTACAAAAGTAAGAAATACCTAATTACAAAAGTGAAAAGGCATATTAACTCTTGCCATTGCCAATAAACCAAACACGTGACAAGTATAAAATTAAAAAAAATAGGTAGACACACTTTTCAACCATCTTCTTTATCTCGTTGCAGACATGAATCTGATGTAACTTCTTCAGCCATGTCCAACTATTTCTCTGGAGATTTATTTTATAAACCCTTTAATGGCCCGTTTGGTTGCGGTGTTTTGAACCTCAAATATGACTTTGGGACTTATATGATTGTTTGGTTATTTTTTCAAAGAAAATTCTTAGGACTTAGTCCTTCTAACATAAACTGTTTCTAATCTCAAGTAAAATGTGGATTTACCAATTCATGTGGTCCTATTGCCATATCTCTCTCTTATCTCATTTTTAATTATTAGTTTTATATAATAAAAAATGTATATTTTAATCTTTCACAGACAAATTAGAAAAATATTTTTAATCAAATATTTTTTTTTCTTACCTAATCAAATCAAAACTCAAATTTTAAATTAACACAAAACCCCAACTCTAACCAATCATAAACTACCCACTTTATAAACACATATCTAATGTAAAACCCGACTTCAAATCAACGGACCCTAAACATTCTTTCTTTCATTGTTTTTTTTATTAAGATTTAAGATGATTCCTCCCAACTTTCTAAAGTAGGTCTTAAACTTTTTCTAAGATAGGTCCTGAAGTTTCAGTGCTGTAGGTCCGCCCCTGTGATTCACATGTAAAGTGTGAAAAGAAAGTAGGTTTTTTTCTTCACAACGATTTTTAGGCTTTGAGAAATAGTTGATATTTGTTAGTAAAAGTAGAGTGGAAATAATTAAAGTAGCTTTTTCTGAAATATACAATGTTTTTAGAGCATAAGTGGCAAGGTTGGATGCATGGATTAAAAGTCATGACACGAACTGATTGAAGGATATTTTTTTTTTCCTTTAGTACTTTCAATATAATAATGATACTTTATCTTCTAACATGTTGGTCAAAAATCATCAATAAATATGATCTTAGTATTATATTATTTACTCACAAACTCTTTTAAACAAAATAAAAGCATAAAATAGTACGGTACAATACTATATAAATCTATTTTACAAGATACTAATCTGAAAATTCAGTATACTCACATCAAACAAATGAAGATAACAAGTATTCCATGTCTTTTTGAAACAGAAAAAAGCAAAAGAAATTTATGTAGAAATGTTGACCAACCTTTAATACAAAAAAAAATATAAAAGATAAAGCTAGTAAATATTTTGACCAAACTTGTAAATCATTGGTTAAATGGATCGTTTCATGTTTTCGGTGTGCGGTTCCAATTCTTTTAATGTAAAAACGCAAACTGAAATCTAATTGAGTATACAATCAAATCAGGGCTAAATTATAATTGTAACTTTTGAAAAAATAAAGTATATACTTATTTATATGTAATACATAATTTAGTGGGTTTTAGGTGATACTTTTTATATTATATTAACTTAAGTGTTAATATTATATTATATATTTTTTATTTTACAAATCTGATTATTATTTTCACTTTCACCATACAAAGGGACATTTTATAAAAATGGCAATTTGATAAGTTTATAAGTTATAAAATTATATACATAAGTTTTACGTCTTTTCGGCTAAAACCGATAAATTAACATTTTAGTATATTAAAACTTAGACGGTCAGACCCGTCTAATGTAAACTTTTTATAACTCATATACTGATGTATAAATATATTTGACAAGTAAAAACCGATAAAACTCGAGCTTTATAATATATGGACATTAACGGGTCAAATTAGCCTTATTGGACTATTTACCCAACTAATTTGGCTAAATACTAATGGACTTACTCATTGGGTTTAACCCACTTGGGCCCAACATGTAAGCATAAGGCTGAATGATAAGAATGATAAGAAGACTAAAAATATATAAAATATATATATGATCTCACAGAAAATAGATAAAATTTCATGATATTAAATTCTTATGTACATTTTCATAAGAATATATTTTTTACTTTCTTATCATATGCAATATAATATAAAAAAACATTTTACAAATTTAATAAAAACAAGGTGGCTTTTGAGAAATCGACATACCACATAAAAATTACTGTGACAAACTTAAGAAAACCTATTATACGAATTGTAATTTAATTAAGAATCAAGTAGTAGGGGCATTTATATATATCCCTACTAAAACATCAGAAATTATATATATCCCCAAAAGTAAGTTGACATTTGGTGGTGATTAGAGATGAGAGTGTCACAACACACCCAACCCTCTTCATTCGCGCCTCACAACTGTCACGTCAGCGCCACATCACACCAACACAACTAACAAAAATACTTCTTCACTCATAACACATCCAACCCCTCTTCATTTGAGGCCCACCACTATCTTTTTTTTTCACACAAATTAAAATTAATTTTATTAAAATTAAAATTACGAATACTTAAATAAAAATACACTACAAAAATAAAAATACAAGCTTAAACTAAAAATGTTTTTAAAAAAAATACCAAAATTAAAAACTTTTAACCAAAAGATAATAAATACCAAACCATATGGGTAAAAGTTATAAATATATATAAAAAAAAAACCATTACACCTTATCTTCGTCTTCAACCTCACAAAACACACACACATACTGTGTAAACCACCCAGGAAAATAAAAGAAAAACAAAGAAATGTTCATATTATATCATAAATCCAATGGATCTATTTTCCACTCACCTCGTCGTGGGGATTTCATTTTTTCGAAATCTGGACGACGAGAAAGGGTGGGTGGCAACGAGGGGCGACGAGACACGGCGAGCATACCACGTCGTTCCGACGAGCACACCACAACCGTGACACCCTCCTCTCTTAGAGTGGCAAATCATGTCCATATGTTTAAACTTGGGTTATTTGGATTTTTTTTTTAACTAATGGATTAAATGGATATTGTTTTTTTTTTTTTGTTTTTTTTTAATAATTTTAGTTGGGTTATTTGAACAATATAAAAGTATTGGATGAAATAAATGGGTATTATGGACAACTTATGATGGGTATTTTTTGCCTATTAATTAATTTTAAGTTTATTTGTTTCTCCTTTAAAAAATTTCACCATTGCCCATTTGACCATAGACCGTTTGACCCATGTCCATTTGGCCCGCGCTCGTTTGATCTGCGCTCGTTTGGTCTAAATATTAATAACCGCCCATTTGGTCCGCATTCATGGACTAACGTCTGTTTGATCCATTGCTCATACTCGCCCTACTCGTCTATTTAGCCACCTCTAGTGGTGATAAATGAAGGTGGTATTCGGTGGGTGATGATAATGGTGACTTGGAATTTGTTAATTGACTTTTTGATTACAATGATAAAAGAGTTGAATATATTAAACTGAGAAAAAAAAGTTGAGTACATTTAATCGAAATCAAATATAAGTTGAGTATACTTTTATCTAATTTGCGTTTAGTCTTATGAAATAAACATTTAAACCTTAACAAAATTTAGATTATAAGAGCAAGTATTTTTAAAGAGCATTTGTTTCCGAAAATAACGACGATACTTAATCCCGCCAAAGCAGGGTAAAAAAGAGGTGAGATGTAGAAAGATCATATCCTTACCCAAAACTCGAGGGTAAGCATTTGTTTGAGTAGTCTTAATCGATGGGGAACTGCCAAGCCATGAATCACACAATACGAATAAATTACTACATGAATCACACAATCATAAGGCGGACTTTCATGGGGACTCGGGGCTGTGGCCCTCCTAAACTTTGGGCTTGATATTGTAATTCTATTAAAATTAAATGGTGTTTTTGGGAAATTTTATATTTGGCCCTCTAAAAAAATATTGATCGACCCTCCCAAATAAAATTGTGTAGTATTAGTTTTGAAGTTTTAATAGTTTCGTTGAGAGTTTTAGACTATCAACTCTCCACTAAAATTGGTCAGGTTCCGTCAATACACACAATACGAATAAATTACTACATAAACACGCTTACCTTCACAAAAGTAATGGTGTACTTACAAAATTACGAGATTTCAAACTAACACATTATTGATCATGTAGATCGAGTATCAAAAATTGGTCGAAGTCCTTATCAGGATGGGTTAATTTTAGCTATAGTATTATCAACTTCCCAGTTTTTTTTTTAGTAATACGTCCATGATATAATCACAACTCTTTCTCGGTTCGCCGGAAACAACTAAACATTGTTTGGGCCTAAAGTGTTTGGAGGGTTCTCCGCTTATTTAAACCTTATGAACATATAAAGTCCTCTCGACTTAGCATGCTACATTGTTTGCTTTGGCATAATCCCACGATGGAGTGGCAATGTTTAGAAGGTGAAGGACAATTTTGATAGGCGAACTCAATCCGTGCTTATTGGTATTATACCAGGGGTGGACCTAGGGGATTTTCGGGAGTTTCCGAGAACCTGATAGGAGTTTGTCACGTAATGTACATTTTTGCTAAGAATATCGATTTATTCAAAATGAACCTCATGACAAATTTGTGTGTTACGTAAAAACAAATCGTGCACCTGATTGCTTATTGTTCTGAGTCCGCCCTGCCTAATACCCGCTTGTATGCTTTCTCGTTAGTCTTCCAAGTGCCAAGTAGGGAGGAATTAGCCGTGAATCCACCAACCACGTAGTGTTGGCCAATAATGCTTTTTAAATTAAGATCTTGTTGTTTCCTGGTTTTTAATTTACACCATTCCATAGGTTCAAGTTCCATGTCCAATAATATAGACAAATACTGACAGACGTGATACAGTTTGCAAGGCATTGTATCTAGGCCCATTTTAGAAACTGCAAGTCTCTTAAATGATTGATACTTGGATTGTCTATTTGTTTTCGTCACCTTATCTTTAAAAGCATAGCATCTCTGATGTTTCAAATTATTGATACCTTTTTTGCTATTATAAAAATTTTAAGAAGACTTGAAGAATTGGTCACAGAATTTTAGAAATTAGAAATAGAACAAAAATGTAAATCTCACATAAATGAATTGATTGAAAATTTTACTTAATTTTACTGTTTGCTTGTGCTAGATAATTCAAATAAAAAAATAAGGGCAAATAGCATAAAAAGGTACTCATCTTATGTTAAATTTCAATTAAAGGTACTCAATTTTTTTTTTCTCAATTTAAGGTACCAATCTTTTTTCTTGTTGCAATGTTGGGACAATAACAAACTTAAAGGTTATATATTAACGACCGTTTACTTTATTATTGCATCGTTAGTCCTTTACATTAATAACACTTTATAATAAACTTAAAATTTGTTTTTTTTCAGTTTTAGACCGTTTTTCACCTTTTTCGTCTAATTTTTACCGTTTTCGTTTGTTTTTAATCAAACGAAAAAAACGGACTAAAACGATTAAAAACCGAGTGAAAACGGTAAAAATCAAACGAAAAAGATAGAAAATTGTCTAAAACTGTAAAAAAACAAATTTTGAGGTTATTATAAAGTTCCGTTAATATAAGGGACTAACGATGCATTAATAAAGTAAACGGTCGTTAATATATAATCTTTAAATTTGTTATTGTCCCAACATTGCTACAAGAAAAAAGATCGGTACCTTAAATTGAGAAAAAAAAAAGTTGAGTACCTTTAATTGAATTTTAACATAAGATGAGTACCTTTTTATGCTATTTGCCCAAAATATAATTATGAAAATCGATTTTTTTTTATCTTCCAGAATCATTTAAATAGAAAAGGATTGTACTCTTACCAAAATAAATTTTAAAGCGTTATTGGCACTAGATGTTGCATGTATTTTATTTACATAAAAAAAATTTTAATCATTTTTAAATGAAATTATGTAAAAATGATTACAAAGAAAATAATAAAAACTAAAAAAACATATTTTCAAAAAAAAAAATCCTTTTCTTCAATTTGTGTGTAAAAACAATAGAAATAGAAACTAACAAATAACACTAGCCCACTCTCTTCAATTCTTTATCAATTTCTCTTCAATTCTCTACATTTTCATTTCTCTCTATTAAAAAGAGAAATAAATTAAATTCCATTTCTCACTTTTGATTTCTCTCTACCAAACAGACCCTTAAGCAAAAGGTACATTAGAAGGTTTTTTTAACTACATCACATAGTATTGGTCTTTATAGGATTAAAATAAATGCACTCACACCAAATACACATTTCATTTTTAAAAATACTAAGCGAATTTCCTGAATTTTTACATTCCAAGTACTTGGTAAGGGGGTGTTTATTTCTGCTTATATGTGGGCTTATGAGCTTATTTGTTTTCGAGTTGTATATCAAGGGCCGGTCCTGAGTTTTGTGCTACCTTAGGTGAATTTGTCCAATGATGCCTTTTATAGACAAAAAAAATCGTGTGATTTCTACGTGTTTAGAACCTAATAAAGTTAAACGGCTCACCTACACACACTTAATTTTATTTTACATAAAAAGAAAGTTATTTTTTATATTAAAAGATGAAATCTAGATTACTAGGATGATTACAAGTATGTAAAAAGATTAAGGGGGTGTTTGATAGCAACTGAATTAACTAGTTCAACGCTTAACTCCTAGTCGGTTAGAGGAACTTTTGTTTGGCAAGGAAAAAATTGACTCTGTACCAATCATTATACATGTGACACACAATTTGCTTTTTTCTTCGTTAACAAAGATATACATGTGACACACAATTTGCTTTTTTCCTTTTTCATATTAATTTTTAATTATGATGCCATCAATAATTGATCTTGAACTATAAAATTATTTTAATATACTTTATTATCAAAGTAAATTTACATGGCATAACTTATTTTGTTACAATTAGGCTATAAAAAACATTTTTATTGTACCGTCAAGTGTTTTTTAAATTTATTTTTATAACTTTAGAATTGATACAGTATCATATTAACGCGTAAATTTATCGATTAAGATAGTTCGATCAAAATAGTTAAATAATTATATGGTAGATTTTTATGTATTTTTCGTATTCAAAATGGTTAATCAAACAATTATTTTCATTCACAATCACGTTTTATTCAGCACTTTTGATTCATTCAGCATCATTATTCACTCAGCGCTAAATTATATTATTTTGTCAAACAACTCCTAAGGTGGTGTTTGATAAAAGCTTAATTGGTTCTAATTGTAAAATAAGTAAGTAAATTAAGTCAGTTAAGATTTGTTTGTTTTGAGCTTAAAACTAACGTGTCTTTCTAGAAAAAGCCAGGTGAGGAGAGTCTCTGTAATACAGTCAGTGACTTATTTCTGAATTTTACATATTTACTCTTTCACTCCTCAAATGTAACCTCCAAGTAACTTCTTTTCTGAGTAAAGTAGTAATTCTTTTAAATTTAAACACTTTATTTAGAACCTAAAACAAACAGCTGTATATTTATTTACAAACAGCCATCATATATCAATACAGTCACTTTAATTTTACGGAACTTAATGAAAAAACAAAACAAACAAGCCCAAAGTAAAATTATAACTTGCGAAAAAGTAAATTCTTTTGGTAGTTATGAAGAAACAAACAGTTAACATGTGTAAAAAGTTAAGATACAAAATAAAAATATAATTACAACAGAATCCAATATAATAGCAAAAGCTTATGGGTTTCGTTGAAAAGTAACTACTACTACCGGTTTATAGAGTTCAGATTTATGTAAACCCATAAATTAGCATAGACCTGTTCAACCAATCATAATCATCCGTTTTTTAAAAACCCACTTTCTATCACTTTTTTAAAATTTTATATCTCACAAACGGTAAATCGTCAAACGAAAAAAATACACCATTGCAACGAGAATTAAATCATATGTTTATCGAGGGGCACATGTATATACTTTCGACGAACTTTTTTTTTTTTACTTTTTTTAAGTCACGTCTGAGAGGAATCATGTATGATTTGTCACGAATCATGTATGAATCATGTATGATTCGTCACGAATCATGTATGATTCGTCATGAATCATGTATGATTCGTCACGAATCATAATATGATTTTCAGAAAATCATATATGATTCGAGATATGAATCATATATGATTTTCTAAAAATCGTATATGTTTCGTGACGAATCATACATGATTCCTTTAAGACGTGATTTACGAAAAAAGGTCGGAAAAAAATTTCGTCGAAAGTATATACATGTGCCCCTCGATAAATAGATGATTTAATTCTCGTCGCGATAATATGTTTTGTTTTACGTAACGATGAACGGTTTGTGAGATATTTAATTTTTTAAAAATGAGTTTTTTTGTTACATTATAAAAATGGGTGGTTGTAATTGGTTGATTGAGTCTATGCTAAATTAAGGGTCTATAGGGATCTTTTTCCTCGGTTTATATACTTATTTTTCAAATCAATATAATTTAATACTAGAGTACGCGGTACTAAAATTTTAACTAAAATTTTAAGTGAAACATGCTATAAATAAACTCTTCTAAGCTACAACATGTATTAAAAGCCGAAAAGTATTTATTTAAAAAGTAAAACACATAACTCAACTTAACTTAACATATAACGTAATAAAAATTTATAGAAACAAACACGTTACTACGTATTTATTTAAGAAAAAAACGAATTTATTGTATCAATTATGTTCCTAAAAAGGCAGGTGGGATTAATTTATGACTGAAATAGTAAGGATCCTACACTTTTAATATATTAATTACTACTATATGTTTTTGTTTTTCATCTTCTTCCTTTCTCATGATAACACAATCCACCATTTTCATATTCATTTCTCAAACTTTTTCGTTATGTCATATAACACAAATATAATTTGGATGCCCCTAAAATAGAAAAAATTTCAATATTCGTCCCTATGGTTTACCCAAAATATCAAGTTTCGTCCCTATCTCAAAATAAGTGCAAGAATCGTCCATATGGTTTACCACTATGATCGAATTTGGTCTCTATTTTGGATGGGGGTTAGTTTTGGCTGTTAACTTTTGGGAATAGAGGGGTATTTCGGTCCTTTCATTTATTTAACTTCATTAAATACAAACACCACCCATTTTATTATTTCCTTTTTCTTTTAATTTTTTTTCTTTTCTTTCTTATCTCTCTCTCTCTCACACACACATCTCTATCTTTCTCATCCACCACCAGCCACAAAACCACAAAACCACCATGGCGACCATCGTGTCTTCACCACAGTCGTGGTCCTCAACCACGCACCACCATCGACCGCCACCATCACCGAGATCTGTCACCACTCCCCACCATTTCTTATGCTCCCGAGATCACTGAAGATGAAGACAAAAAGGTGTCTGAATCACTGTTGCGAAGAAGATGATGTTGAACCTAAGTGTTTTTATTCGCTCAGATCTACATGATGTTGTGAGGTCGAACAAAAGAGGTTGAACCATTATTAGTCCTCGTATATCACTCCACCTTCACCGAGATCTGTCACCACTCCCATCATACAGCTCATCTGCAGCCAAAATACCTTTTTCATGATAATCATTATGAGATTCAAGTTGACTGCATAAGCTCGATTGATTGTTTCCACTGGATGGGCTTACAGGGTGATAACAGTTATCAACAACCTTCTTTGAGTCTTCATCCTGTTTTTTATTATGCAAATTTTCTTTTGTCCTTTCTATTGCTCTTGCTCTTGCCTTTGCCCTTGATTGATTAACGTCGACTCCAGATTTATACTTCCGCATCATTTTTTTCCGTTTTGCATCAAAAAACTTAGTTGCCGACTTCTTCCTTTGGAGCTTATCTTCTTCATCAGATCCTTTTCTAATGGTTTCCTGAAAAACCATTTCGCATTGATCCGTGGCACTAGAAGACGAACAATGTTTCATTTCTTCAACTAAGTCCTTAATTGCAATTTTTGACTTGGCAAAAAGCCAATGTAGGGTTTTGCTTGCTTTGTCAAACCCTAGAAAATCTTGAAGGCAAAGGAACTTTCTTGCGACATCAATGGACAATCGCACCCTCCGATCTCTCGGTCCTTGAGCCGTGTGGATCTTGCTATGACCATCTTTCTTGTTGTTCACAATTTTCTTCTTTGTGTGATAAATCACTGACTCTAGAAGTTGATTGTTATCGTCACAATAAAGAAACTCTGATTCTTTACATACTTGCTGCCGACCGTCCAGAATATTGTTGTTTACCACTGGCGGAGGAGCATAGTAATAACAATCACCGGTGTCAAACTGGTTATTGTGGTGCCACAATTAAAACCAATCAAGATTCATTAATTATGGGTTTTAAAATAATAATTGGAATGGAAATGTTTTATCTGCGTTTGAAAGAGATAAGATGGGGGCGGAGGAAATGAGATAAGAGAGAGAGAGATAAGAATGAGGAAAAAAATTAAAAGAAAAAAGAAAGTAAATGCACTCACAAATAGTAAATGACCAAAATACCCCCAAACGCCTAAGAGATAACAGAGAAAATTAACCCTCATCCAAAATAGGGACCAAATTCGATCATAGTGGTAAACCATAGGGACGATTCTTGCACTTATTTTGAGATAGGGACGAAACTTGATATTTTGGGTAAACCATAGGGACGATTCTTGAAATTGTTTCCCTAATATATTGTTGCCCTGGGCGGTCGCCCACCTCGCCAAACACTAAATCCGACCCTGTGCATATCATAAGCTTTGATTTTTGGCTTATTTTGTGGTTTATGGGCTTATATAAGTTTATCATATCGTAATAAAGTAATATAAAATATTCTCGATTGAATCATTTTTCCTTTACGTAAGGTATCATGTTTATTTATAATAGAACGTTGCTTTGTGAATAAGCTACAAACAGCCTAAGGCTAACCAACTTAGGCTCTTAACTAGGTTTGGGCCTTAACCTGTTATAACATACACTATAGTTTAAATAAGAAGTTTTCGGACGTATGAACTGGATATAATGTTGAAATCCACGTAGTCTTGTCTATTTTTTCCTCATCTTCTTTGGTATTCGTTTCACGGACATAAACTTGTACTCGACCACATAATTGTATATTGTTTGGCGATTTCCTCGATTATTCTGCGTCAGCTATTTTTATGTCATGACTTGCTTTGCCTTATAGAGGGAGTGACACTTTGGTGGTCAAGTTTGTGATATGAACCGGGTCGATGAAAGAGATGCAAAGAACGAATTAACAAGATAAATTATGTATTTTGATAGATAAACCAATCCACTAATGGTTTATATTAGTTTGATCAACCGACTACCCAATTAATAACCAAATCAGTTACTTCATATTCAACACCCTAATACCTTATTTATAGATTTCTAAACAAGACTCCATTATAATGAAACTTCGATTCCTAATCATTATCTAATAAAATAATACTAATACTTATATACTAACTAAATAAATACGAAAATAATAATATGATTCATATACTCCCTCCCCACACCACTTTTTCCTCAAGCTCTTACTTTGAACGATTGTGATTTCTATATCCCAGATTTGTCTTTAATTTTCCTTATAATGTAAAATCGACCAATAGAAAACTTGGTAGACATGTCGGGGAGGAACTTCTCCGATTTATCTTCATACATTCAGCCCTAACAATCTGGATATGCCAATATGTAAAACCTCGATGATGGTGTTTGAGTTAAACAACCCTACAAATTAGCAATGTTAGTCAACCCAAAAACGATCAGTCTCGCGTTCACATCTTCTTTTTTAATGTTTATTTTAGCTTTTCTCGTTTTGCTCAAAACACCCACAAATGTTTTCCACAACGGCCTTGCTTTCATCCTACTTTAATGGCTTCGTTGGTTTGGTTGTGCCCAAAATGAAGGAACTTGTCGTTGTACCCAAAATGAAGGAACTTGCCCCTCCTAGTTCTTGTTCTTCTTCTTCTTATTTATTGTTACAACCTGTATCGATGTGTAGAACTTATCGGCTAACAATAAGATCTTTTGACGCACTTGTGTAATATTCTCCACCACTTTAAAGTAGAATCTCGAGATACTTTCTTTTAATGTTGATTGAGTGTACCTCAAACTTTCCTCCCATACTGATTGTAACCTTTTTTCATCTTTCAAAAGGTCTATTACCCCCACCTCAATGCTCTTAGTTTTCATTCATTCCCCGCCACGAGAATAAACTAACCCTCACTAGTATATATTACTAGTAAGATAATGCGACTTGCCAATTAATTACCAATTCAATTACTTCGTATTTGTAAGATTTCTAAAACAAAACTCCTAATAAAACTATAATTTCTAATCATTATATAACAAAATAATATTTATATTTATCTACTAACTAGATAAATAAGAATATGATTCATATCAATTTGGTTGGCAGCGAGAATGATTTTTGACAGCAAAAATACTTAGACAACGAAGAAATGTATGGTTGATTGAATGCAATCCAACATATTTAGTGTATATTTATGTAGAATAGTGATAATCTATGATCCTAACAAGTGGGTTGTTGTTTCTAGAGAGAGAAACTAGAGAGAGAAAGTGAGAGAAATATGTGTTTATCAGGTGAAAAATATGAAAACAACCAACCCCTTTTCCATGAAGGAAACGGGGCTTATATACCCAAGCCTAGATGGGCTTGGGTCTTCAACCCATGGACAAGCCCATGGGTTGGTTTGATACTTAGTTTAATACAAAGAACTAACTACGAGCTAATTACATTTAATAATATTGTTGGAGTGACCGATACTTCTAATATACGTTAAAAACGTATTTTCAACAATCTCTCCCTAAGGGAGGACACTCAAAATTACAAAGTTCTAAACCTAGCATACTATACTAAGTCTTCGTTCTTGAGCTCGTAGTTGTTTCTCTTTTCTTCTTTTCTTTTTTCTGCTTGTGAATATGTTGTAATAATCTTTGAGCTTTGGCTTGCAACATGTTCTTTAGGCTTTGACTTGTCATGTAGCTTGATATCATCTTCACGTGCAGTCTTTCCCTTATTGTGATATCTAGCCTCCTCGTGACTTCATGTCCCACATACTTATACTTTTGGTTGAATTCTTGAAAGTTTCAGAGTTCCTTACAACGGAAGTCTTTATGTTGAAGCTTCTTGAATTTTGCTGAAATATTGATGCAGAAAATGTAAGCATGTGAGGAAGACTTCATCTGGTACACCGCAACGCCACCGTCTTCAAATGCAACAACATAATAAAACATGAATAAAATGGCTTTGACATTTTATTATGATTCGGTAGCGTTTTACCTCCGCTTGGTGAAGACCGTTGGACGATATTGTATATCGTACTTGTGACGGGTAGCTCTAATTAAAGATCTCCTTGACAAGATTTCGCGAGTAAACCCGTTCTCTTTATTCGACCATCTAAAGCTGACTGCGAACATAAAGAGTGAACCATTTGGATACGTTCATAGTCCATTTCCCATCTTTCCTAAGGACTTCTATTTTCTAGCTATGGAATTGTCCTTGGAAAGATTCCTCCGGTTTTGGAAGAATCATTGGACTAATACCTAATCCTACCACCCTTTTGTCACCACATCGTCGTGAGTTAAGTGTGTTTTGGGTAAGTATTTGTCACCATGAAAATTCCTTAAAATCACTAAGGTACTTGTGAAATAAATATCAACAGTTTTAGTACCTTCAGTGTTTTTTTGATATCAAAATGCTCCCCCTTAACATGTGCAAAACACGTATCAAGTTGGATTTTCCATTAAGTCCTTTTTATTTATAGCCACATGTTTTTACAAGTTTCCTTAATCCTATTTTCTCCCCTTATCCAAAATGTTAACCATTAATATTTTGGATATTAATGGATTAACCGGTCTTTGGGTAACAAAATGAAATCGTTTATTGGCCATAGAACATATTAATGCTCCCCCTCAAGTTAATGAGAGTTAGTTGTAGTGCTTGAGTACGATATATATTTTGAAAGATTTAGAATCTGGTGAGAAATTCTTGGAAAAAATATCATACTTTCACACTACAGCAAGCCACAAAAGCAGAATATTTACATATTCACAAGTAAAGTATGGAGTTAACCTGAGATAGTACGACCCATTTTAAATGGATCGTTCCATTAGCTTGTGGTGCGCTCTATGGTCTGCCACCCACGAATCGTTCTAAGCTTCTCATTAAACGTCTTTCCCTTAGCTTTTTTTCAATTTTCTTAATCATGTAGTTGGCACTTGTTATGTATCCTTCGTGCCACACTACTTTAACCTCGGGATGCTTCCTGGTGACGTTGAGATGCAACAATGTGTCCCGTACTTGTTGAAGAGTCCTGTCACTAAACTTGTGAAGTTCCGCGACTCTCATGAATTTCTTCTCTCCGAATCCATTTAAGTAGAAAATACCTAGAACCGGGTTTTTTGTACTTGTGTAGGGACATTTGTTGTTGTTCACAGTAGGAACTTCAGCATATGGACAAGTGAGATTCAACTTCCTCTGATAGCTTTCCATGTCAAGTTGCAGATCTTCAACTCGTTTCTTGATTACAATTCGACGTGTGTACATTCTAAGAGCTGAATTCAAGGCAATGATGTCTCCAGTGTTCAAATGTCTGAGCGTATCCTGAGTCATCATAAGCAGCATGTCTTCAATGTCTTCGAGACGAAGAACCGAAAAGTCTCCATCCATGATGGTGTAGAGTTTGTCGTCTTCTCTTTTTAGTCTGATCTGTGTTAAATGATGGTAACCGACCTTGGGTTGAATTCTCACTCCTATAATGGCTTTGATTCTAAACCGAGATATGACTTGAGGGCCTGATTTGAACCCACATGCATAGCTGTAAGCTCGTCGTATGGTTTCGCCCTAATGCGATGCACCCAATTCGGCATAGTGATCATACTTAGGAACTATTTGCTTTATCTAGAGACGATCAACATTTTCCTTAATCCATGGTATTGACCCCCAATTTGCATCTTTGACCAAAGTTAATGAAGTCGCATACTTGTTTGCGCCTTTGATCAAATACTCAAGGTCACAGCATACAAAGAATTCACGTATAATTTGAGAATTACCTTCTGTTGTCGGGAGAGGAGCCTTTTTTAGGCTTGTGAAGACATGCTTGTTGAGGAGTGCTCATTGCTTTCAAAAGCTCATTAGCATTGTATTCACATTCCCATCTGCTGATTCTTAAGTTAACAAGGAAGTTGGGATCGTTGAGTGCTCTCACAACCATAGCAGGTGTTAATTTATCAGTGCCATAGTTGTAAACTAAGTAGGCAGAGAAGTCGATGGGATTGCTGAGGATTTGGGATAAATCTTGTTCATCATCTTGAGTGATAGGATGAATGGAAGCAGCTTCCGTGACCCAAGGTTGCTCGGGTGCATTTTCATCTACGGTTATTGTATCCACCCACGTCGGATCACTTAATTCTGGAATGTCAAAAACTGGAATATCCGGTACTGGTTCAGATTCTGAAATGTCAGGTATAGGCTGTTCTGGTTCCGGGAGGGGTTGTTCTGGTACTTGTGTAGTAGATGTGGTAGGTGGGACATATGGAATTTGAACGGATGAGGCTGTCGTAGTAGCATTAACATCATGAAGTCGTTTGGTGCATTTGCCCTTTTGAGGTGACTCAGTTCGTTGGGTTGCCTCGGCTGTTGGAGTGGTTTGATCTTTGGTAACATCATCCTTTTGAGACTTGTCACCTTTTCCTGAAGTTTGATCATTATCATCATCTGACTTATCTTTGTTGGTGTTATCATCATCCGCGTCCTCATTTTCATCCTTTTTCTCTTCCTCATCGTCCTCTGTCTCATCTTCATCATTGACACGTTCATCCATACTTTCATCATCATCGTTGGGCTTTTCAGCATCGTCATCACCGTCATCGTCATCATCGTCATCATTACCGGTATCAGCATCGTCATCTTCACCGTCATCGTCGTCGTCCCCATTTTCATCTTCATCGTCTTCTTCTTGCTGTAGACTACTGTAAGGGACGACGGTGTCATGCTTTTCGAATATCTCGGTGTCTTCATCCATACCCGTCTTGAGAGCCTTGTGAAGTGCTTTTTGAGCTGGCGTTTGGTAGTAGGACCCAATTTGAATCATTCGAGCATGCAAGAGCTTCTTTAATTCGTAGTCTGTGAGCCGTTGAGCAATTAGATAGTCTGATTGCTGAGTATTTGAAGACTTGAGCATCAGTTTGCTTGCAGCTATCTTTTTCATCTCGTATCGCAGAGTAGGGAGTGTCGTGTCAAGAGATCCTTTAACCTTTTCATCGATAGATTCAATAAATGTTTCGTTTTCTTTGGCAAGAATCTCTTTCTCCTCTTTGTACTTCCTTTTCTGTTCTCGAAGACGATTGATTTTTTCTTGCTTTTTGGCTGCTTCGGCTTCATGATTTGCTTTTTATAAATCTTCACTTTGTTGTCGACTAGCTAATTCTTCTCTGAGGCGAGCGAGTTCCTCTTCATGAGCTTTCCTTGATGATTCTAACTCCTCTGTGAATTTAGTAGTCGCGTCTTCTTGAGCTTTCAATCTTTGTTCTAGTCTTATCATGAAAGTTGTATTGACAGGTAGAGGGGATGGCAGAGATACATGTTGAATGGTTGATAGCGAGGGGGTTACAGGAGTTGTCATAATGGTACTGATTACCGATGTCGTGGACAGAGTTACAGGGACATTAACCATGTTTGGGTTTAATGAAGGATCGTTGTTAGTGACTTCAGATTCTAGAGCATTGAGGTTTAGGTATGTACCTATCGGATCCGACACTGAAGTAGATTTGGTTACACTTGACTCCTTGTTGATGTTTCCAAACTCTGTCTCTGGTTGAACATCATTAAAAATAGTGTCTTGTTGTTCGTATTGCTGAGTGTCGTCTTCATCTTGAACTGGCTCATCCACGTAAGAATCGGGTTCTACAAAGTCAACAATGTCAGATACTTCGATTTCTTTTGACATATGTCCGGATCAACTACCTCCTGTACCTTGTTTACTTCGCTTGAATGCAACCTTTAGTTAGCGCTTTTCAGTGATGAGAGGTTGTTCTTCTTCTTCATCCTCAAGAGTCGGCTTCTTTCCCTTAGCCTTTTTCTCCCATAAAGCTAAGGTTTTTGTTCTTTTTCCTTTCGGTATGGTTGGTTCACTTTGCTTTCGTTTGCCTTTTGGTTTTGCTGAAGAGAATTCTCTAGAATCAACTCTTTGTTTTTGGGTTTTCATTTCTTCCAACAATTGCTTGTATGCGTCACTTGCCTTGATTGCATCATTCAGCATGTGATCAGGAACTTGAGTTGGAATACCTGAATAGACACCCTGTTGTCCGTCTTATTTTATGTCTAAAGTATCATCGTCATCTTGGGTATGGTATAAATTTCCTTCACGTTTATCAATTGAAGCATCCTCTTGCATGAAGTGATGTTTTTATGTGTTTGATTGTGTTAGCTTTTTGATTTTATAGCTTATTGTGTGCTTTTCTTAAATTTAATTAAGTATTTTTAAAAGTTATTTTATAAAAAGTTGATTTTAAATATGTAAAATCAACTTTTTATAAAATAACTTTTAAAAACACTTAATTAAATTTAAGAAAAGCACACAATAAGCTATAAAATCAAAAAGCTAACACAATCAAACACATAAAAACATAATAAACAATCAAATAAGCATGACAATAAGTAAATAAGCATAAAGATTAAGCAAAACAAGAAAGGAAGAATGAGAGATTAATTAAAAACTTGATTAAAAATAAAGATTCAACAACAAAATTAAAACTTACTTGAAATAATCTTGAAATTAAAGAACAATAAAGTAAATGACAATATGAAAGTGCAAGTAAAAATGGAAAGACTAATGTGTCAAATTAGCTAACACCTCCTAATGACACATTAGGAGGGTATTTATAGGAAGATTAAATGTGTTGATGCTTTCTTCCTCTTCTCGTCTTTTCGTCTTTTAAATTCTTCGACTTTCTCGACATTGTCTTGGGATTTGTCGATATAGATTGAACTCGTCTTATAATTTTCTTCTTTTATTAGACTTGGTTCTTCGACTTCATTAAACTTCCGTCTTTAGACTTTTTCTTCGATAAATCTTCAGAAAAGGCCTTGGACTTCCGTTCTTTTTGCACTCTTGATCTTTTGACTTCGTCTTTTGTCTTTTTTCTTCGATAAAAGCCCGTGAAAGCCCGTGTTTTCTTCCCTTTTCACATTTTGGTCCTAAATCACAACAAAAACACAAACCACGCATAATTCCGACTTTACGACATAAAATACACGTTTTAGCTTGGTTATTATTATAATTAAGTGGTAAAAGGATAAGTGTTTTCACACTTATTAATGAGCTTGATGAATTGTGGGAATTTAAAGTACCCATACTTCTTCTTTGTGCTTTGGAAGAGTTGATAGTAAAATTCCTCCCGTAGTAAGGACGCGTAATTCACATGCTTACCTTTGTAGATTCCCCAAAAGATACATGCTTGTGGTAATCTCAGAGAATCATATCCTGTGGTTTTAGCAGTAAGACATCGGATGATTATACTAAAGATGGCTTTCCAGGGTTGTCCCAAAATAGTTGTGGTAAATTGAGAAACAATCCGTAAGCCGTCATCATCGTATCCAAGAGAGTGAAACATCTGTACGAGTTCGTTCTTGTCAGGGTTGTCTGCAAAATTTTGTCCTTGAGCTGGAGTTGACAATCCAAATATTTGACGAAAGTGAGGAATGGTGAGAATTTTTTCCTTTTTTTTTGATGGTGAAAGATGTCTTCTTGTCTAATATGCGTTTCTTTGAAGCCCAAAAATTTATGCATGTAGATGGTTGGTACCGAAGCTGTACCCTTTAAAGCCTTCTTGATGGGTGACATATCCAGTATTTCTGTGGCTACCTTGTATGCATAGTGAGATGAAATGAAGTCTTCCTTGAGTCTGAAGTTGTTTGGTACAAACTTGAGATACTTGTCGGTGGAGACAAGTGCCCGGTCAGCTTGGATTTGTTGCTCAGTAGGGTCAAACATTTTTCCTGCTTAAGATAGATCATACAAGGTTGATACATACAAAACTATATACATCATAATGCATATACCCCTAAACATGGAAAATATATCATATCATACCATGGAAATTACTTTCGGATAAAAACCTAACTTTCGGATAAAAACCACTTTCGGATAAACAGTTACTTTCAGATAAACTTCATACTTTCGGATAAAAAGCCACTCTCTACTAACTTTCGGGAAAAAACAACAACAACTTTCTGATAAAAGATTGCCTTTCGCAATTAAAAAAACTTTCGGATAAAATGCATTTTTTCACTTTTGGATAAACTTGAATTTTACACTTTCGGATAAACTGAGTTTACAACTTTCGGATACATTTAGTTTTTAAAACTTTTGGATAAACAACTGATTATACTTTCGGATAAACAACGATTACACTTTCGGATAAACAACGATTATACTTTCGGATAAATCAAGTGATTATACTTTCAGATAAACAACTGATTATACTTTCGGATAAATCAACTGATTATACTTTCGGATAAACAACTGATTATACTTTCGGAATAATCATTGAATGTACTTTCGGATAAATCAACTGATTATACTTTCGGATAAACAACTGATTATACTTTCAGAATAAACAACGATTATACTTTCGAATAAATCAATTGATTATACTTTCGGATTAAAACATAATCAGACTTATCTTCGCAATCCGTTACACAGTTTAATTCATGACCACAACTTCTAATTCTAATTCGTGTCTAGGATGGATCTAAGCAAAAACTAAGGCAAGCCAATCTTTTCTAATCCCCAACAAAACGAAGCCCACCTATCTTTGTGACTAATCGATTCACTAACACTCTATAAACCCTAATTTTGAGCAATTGAATCAAAAAACTTACTTGGGAAAAACAGGGGTATCGAATTAAAGAGAAATAAACAAATAAGGATTGTGTACCTTAATCAGTTTTACAGAAAAGAGGTTGTTAATGGTGAAGAGTGTTTGTTTGATCTTGTTAATGGCGAAAAGAGTGTGTGTGTACAGTGAATAGAGGGAAAAGAAAAAAGAAGAAGGGGGCGGCTGATTTTATAAAAGACTTAGGTCAAATTTTTGGAAAGTTTCAATAAACCCCCTCTAGTTTCCTAACTCAATACTTTAATCAATAACGCCCGTTATCTCTTAATTCCTAACCCCTAATGTTCGTTATCTATTAACGACACTAACACACTTAACCTTTATGCCTTAATGCTCATTTATCATTTTGCCACAAAAATGCCTATTCCCGAATTGTATCAATCACGAAAATCATGAAGCACAAAGAACATTAAGCATTTGACCGATTAATTTTTATGAAAGATTTTTGAAGACCGTTTTGATGATGAAGACGATTTGATATTTTCTCCCCCTTAAACAATGACCCGTTTTCTATTTAAAGAGATGTATTCGTTGTTTAAAGAGTCAAATATCGAAGAAAAACATTTTCTGTTTAATGTTTTAGAAGAACGATTCTGGTGGAAATAAGATCCCTCTTATTTTTCAAATAAATGCACTGAAGCGTACACTAATTTGTGTTAGACCAAGTTATAACATAAACTTGATCCCTCGTATGATTTTAAAGTAAATCATACCCGAGAAAATTAATTCCTGTTGTGAGCCAACGTTTTTCAAAGAAATATGTGACTTTAATGCGAAAAGCGGGTTGCAGTCAGAAATAACTACAAGCCATTTGGGCATGTTTTAAAATATATACAACTTTTATACGAACTCTATTTATGCCGTCGTGTCAATTTTAATCGACTTTCTAAGACCGTAAATATTATCGTACTAAAAGACATGCCCTTTTAAAATGGAAAATATTTTTGGATTTTCTTGATTTTATATTTTTTTATGGTTTTTTTAGGTTTTATATTTTTGTATTTTTCTTTTTGTTAAATATATACAATATATACATGATCACGATAAAAAGGATACTCGAGAATAGTTTACCACCACTATTCTGCAGATTCTTCTACTAACTCCTGAAGAGTCGTGGGTGAGAATAATTTCATGCCCAACTTGTCGATCAAAAACTCGATACGTCGTCGATCTAAAGCCTTTGTGAACATATCCGCCAGCTGATACTCAGTGTTGACAAAATACACCTCGGTCACTCTATTTTCCACTTGCTCTTTGATGAAATGGTAGCGTATGTCAATATGCTTCGCCCGAGAGTGTTGAACGTAGTTGCAGCAAAGGGCAATGGCGCTTTTGTTGTCAAAGTACATCGGTATTTTTTTGAATCCAAGACCGTAGTCAGTTAATTGTGATCTCATACATAGAACTTGAGCACAACAACCGGACATGGCAATGTATTCTGCCTCTGTACTAGATATCACAACGCTTTTCTGCCTTTTAGATGCCCAACTAATCAGTCTATCTCCAAGAAGTTGCCCACTGCCAGATGTGCTACGTCTAGTATCTTGACACCCAGCATGATCCGCATCTGCATATGAGATTAGTGCAATAGAGGAGTCCTTCGGATACGATAGACCACGATGAAATGTTCCTTTAAGGTACCGAAAGATCCTTTTCACAACATGTAAGTACTTTTCGGTAGGTCGAACCTGATACCGGGCACACATATAGCAAATTGCAAATCAGGCCTGCTAGCAGTCAGATAGAGATGGGTGTCGATCATTCCATGGTAAAGTTTAGGATCGACAGCAATCCCATCCCTATCCTCATCTAACTTGGATCTCTCCACCATTGGAGTATCCACGGGGTCACAGTTTTCAAAATCATACTTTTTCAAAGATTCAAGAACATATTTGGATTGATTAATGAAGATGCCTCTGGGATTCTGAGAAATTTGTAACCCTAAGAAAAATGATATTTTTCCCATCATCGACATCTTAAAACGTGTAGATATGATTTTCTCAAAATGGTCAGACAATTTTTTAGTAGTGGCAGCAAATATTATATCGTCAACATAAATTTGTACTAGTATCATGTCGTTACCTTCCTTGAGAATGAACAATGTCGCGTCCACTGTGCCTTTGGAGAAGCCTTCCGAGATGAGATATGACGAAAGGAGATCGTACCACGCGCGTGGAGCTTGTTTCTACCCATAAAGAGCCTTCTTAAGCTTGTACACATGATTAGGATACTCCGAGTTGACAAATCCATTCGGCTGACTAACATAGACTTCTTCCCTTAATTCACCATTGAGAAATGTCGTCTTAACATCCATTTGTTAGACGATCATGTTCATGTAAAATAGTCTAGTTGCCTCCAATCTTGCAACAGGAGCAAAGTATTCTTCAAAGTCAATACCCAATGCTTGTTTTTAACCTCAAGCAACCAATCTAGATTTGTTCATTAGAACTCCACCCAACTCATCGAGTTTGACCTTATATACCCACAACAATGTAAGGATGTTGACGTTGTCGGGCAAAGGAACTAATTCCCATACTTCAAGGCGTTAGAATTCATTAAGTTACTCTTGCATGGCTTCAATCCAAGAGGATTGTGTCATGGCTTGTTGCCAAGTTTTAGGTTCAACCTCGGAGAGAAATGCATCAAAGTAGCATTATAATGCATTATCTTGTAATTGATGGCGTGTAGAGACTGGTCTTTCGATGTCACCAATAATATTTCGGATTGGGTGATCCTTTGTCCATTTTGTGTTGTGATTTTCAATCCATGGTAGTCTGGAGTAAACGGTTGTAGGAGCTTCCTCTGAAGTTGACGCATCTGAAGGGGTTTTCAGGTATCGGTAAACCAAAGTAGGGAAGCTCTTGGTTGTGTGCAAATTCTAAATCATGATCATAGTTATCCTCTTCAACATCATCAGGAATGAGTGGGGGTGTTGATTCCGGTGTAGTTTGAGAATTGTTGGGGGAAGGTGCATCCGATTCAGTAGTGACTGTAGAGGCATCGGATTGATTTCCATCATCTTGAGCAACAACTTCGGGAATCGGAGCTACTACTGCAGGTGCTGGAGAATCATCACTTGGAGGATCAAAGAATTCATCAAACATAGGTTGAAATAACTCATCCCACTCGGGCCTTGTAGGTGGTGTAAATGATGGAGAAGTAGGATTGTTGGGAGTTAATCCGGAACTAATAGTACCGGTTCCCATCTCATGAAGCGCGGGTGCAGAGCTGCGTTGCTCAGAAGCCATCGCTGTCAGCTCATCAAAATCGGCATCCAAAGTTTCTATTATCTTGCCAAGACGACGATTATAAATCCAGTAAGCTTTCTTTGCGGGTGAGTAACCAATGAAAATTCCAATATCAGCCTTCGGTTGAAGTTTTCCCAAATTCTCACTATTAGTATTTGGATATCACAGTACACCAAACACATGAAGAAAGGATATATCGGGGTTGTGTCCATGAAGAAGCTCATATGGAGTTTTTCCATGGCGCTTACGAATGATAGAACGGTTTTGGGTATAACAAGTGGTTGCCATTGCTTCAGCCATAAGAATAAAGGAGAATTCACATAAATCAGCATAGTTTTAGCAGCTTCCATAAGTGTACGATTACGTCTTTCCACGACATCGTAAAGACAAAAAAAATCATATACCCAAGCCTAGATGGGCTTGGGCCTTCAACCCATTGACAAGCCCATGTGTTAGTTTGATACTTAGTTTAATACAAAGAACTAACTACGAGCTAATTACATTTAATAATATTATTGGAGTGACTGATACTTCTAATATACGTTAAAAACGTATTTCCAACAATGTAGCTACTAAAATTTTGTGGGACAGAGTTTATATGTCAAATACAGAAAAAAAATCATAATTAAATAAGGGCGTTAGGCATAGACACACGCATGTTAGGAATCAAGCACCTCTGACTTTTACCACTGACACATTTTCTTTTTATATTCCCAAAACAAAATTATGAATCTTTAAAATTTTATCACTCACACATTTACTTTTTCTTTCTCTTTTAGATTAGATTATAGGGTTCTTTTCTCATTATCTATCTATCCCTTAATCTCTTGTGTCATGTTTAAAAGTTACAGGAAAATACAATATGATCAGCTAGACGTAGGTGTCTCTTTCACACACCCCTTTATTGTATCATTGTAGATTTGGAAAATTTGTAGCATGTGTCGGCTGGAAGAGAGAGATCCAAATATATAAGTGTTACTTATGCTATATTTGACCACTTCTTACCAGATCTAAATCCAAACACCTAGTCACATGGTAGAAGACGAAGGTGGTTTTTGATTGTGTTTTCAAGCCACATAGCAGATCTGGAAGACGATGGTGTTTTCATGCCCAATGGTGTTGAAGAAAAACAAAGTTAAAAAAGAAACAAATCTAGAATTTATACCAATTGCATTTGAAAAGAAAAAAAGAAAAGTGAAAGAGTAAGTGTAATATGTGCTTTCGAGTGCTATTTTGTTTATGAATGAGTTGAGTATAAGTCATGATGAGAGATACTATGAGAAAGAAAAATAAATATATTACTAGTACTATATCTATGTCCGTGGTTTACAACTTTTGTAATGTTCACAACTTTTACATATATAAGTGGGGTTCACAAGGTGTTTAAACACTATAACTCTTAAATAAAAAGAATAAAGTGGAGATAACCGGAATTTTTCGAAAGAGTTTTGCTAACTAATGCTCACTGGGCAAAGGTTAGTCGTCAATAAATGAACACTAACTTTCCAAATTTATATTAAAATGTATTAAATACACAATAAATAACTCATAAATTAGTATATATAAACATCACTTTTACTTGAATTAATGTATATTTAATGCATTTTAACGTTAATATGGAAATTTTGTGTTCATTTATTATCCACTAACCTCTGTCGAGTGAGCAATTGGTTAGCAAAACCCTTTTAAAAATATAATGTATTCTCTAAACATAATTATCATTAAATCATTGATTAGGTTTGGGCCTTAACTTATAATCAATGGCGTAGCTATGTGAAGTTTAGGGTTGGCCACATCCCACCTACAAAACCATAAAATTATGCATATGTAGTATAGTTTAATGTCCGATTTATTATTGTAAACTAATGTGTTTTACCCACACCAAAAGAAAAAGAAAAGAATAGTTTTAGGGGACAAGCTGTACTATTAAGAGTTGGCAAAGGAATAGTTTTGGAGAAGTGAAAACATGTTTTAATCAGCAAGAGAAATAAAAGTTTATTTCTACAAATCTAGTCAACAAGCATGTGGTAAACAAAAAATATGTTTTACGGCTAGTATATCTTTTCACATTGTAATAGTAGCACTACATAAAACCTATAAATGGTGTAGCATTATGATAGACAATGTACTAGTTTATTCCAAAAAAATAAATACATTTCAAGTTTTTAAATAAAGAAAGTTTTAGTTTCATTGTTTCATATCATAAAAGAGTTGTCGTAATAATATTTTGTGAGCAAATATTTAGTGAGAGTAACATCTCGTATATCCAACATAAATTGGTATCAGAACTTGTTCAAATCCATTTGGGTTAAACGAGTTCTTATCAATTTTATAGACGGCACAACGACAAGGTTTCGATTTAAGTTATGTTGTCGTCCCAATTTTTTATAGAGAAAATTACGATTATAGGTGTGTCAAAATGGAGACATTGTTTGATTCTTTAGATGTGTTTGACGATGTCAAAAACTCATTTGAAGAACCCATTGATAAACAAAAAATAAACGAAAAAAATGAAAGATTTGAAGGAAAAAAGAGGCTGAAATGCAGCCGTTTTAAGAATGATTCAGCGGGAAGTCACGCCGTCAATATTATCGAAAATCACGCGTCTAAAAAAGTCTAAAGAAGCTTGGGAGGTGCTCCAGCAAGAATTTCAAGGAGACATAAAAGTGCGAGCAATAAAATTACAAACTCTCAGAAGAGATTACGAGAATACAAAGATGAAGGAGAATGAGTAACTAAATGACTATTCATCTAGATTAACTGATTTAATTAATCCGATGAAAATTTATGGTGACGAAATTGAAGACCAATGAGTTGTTGAGAAAATTCTCATCAACATTCCCGAAAAATTTGATCTAATCATAGCAGCCATTGAAAACACCAAAGATTTTAAAACTTTGGGTATTCAAGTATTCCTAAGTTCTCTCAAGTCATATGAGCAGCGAATGATACGTCACTCCGGAAAGGCGATCGAGAGTGCATTCCAATCCAGCTTGCAAGGCGACAAAAGACCACAATCAAATTTTGGAAGAGGGATTTCATCCCTAGGTGGTCGCGGATACATACATTTTAGAGGTCGTGGACCTGGACAAAGTTACCAAGGATCCAGAGATCAAGGTAATTTTGAAAAAAGGTCATCTGACTATGGAGACTCTTACAAGTGTTCCGTTTGCAAGAAATTCAATCACGAAGAAAAAGATTGTTGGTTCAATGGAAAGTACAAATGCACCAATTGTAATCAATTTGGTCATTTAGAAAAAAATTGTCGACAAAAGAACCAACAACGTGCAAATTTTTCAGAAGAAAGACAAGAAGACAGAAATTTTTTCTTTTGTCACTCATCTAACGTTCAAAGAAGTGACACATGGTTTCTTAACAGTGGTTGTAGTAACCATATGAAGGGCGATGAAAGTATTTTGGTCGATATTGACGCTGTCGGAAATTCTCAGGTAAAAATAGGAAATGGAGCAATTGTACAAGTGAATGGAAAAGGAAAGATCCCGGTAAAGATGAAAGCATGTATCAAATATATTAATGATGTTTTACTAGTTCCCGACCTTACGCAAAATTTGCTTAGTGCCGGACAACTTGTAGAGCAAGGATACTCTGTTATTTTTGAAGGAAAAGGTTGCTGTATTTATAATAATGGAAGAAATAAAGAGTTGATGTGGAAGATAATAATGGGGCAGAACAGAAGTTTTCCGATCACTTTCATATATGAAGAACACACTGCATTGAAAGCCACAACCGCAGATGAAGCGTTGTTATGACACAAGAGACTTAGACATCTTAATTTCCAAAGTCTAAATTTACTCCACCAAAAAAATATGGTTGGAGGTTTGCCACAAATTCACGAGACTGAAAGAGTTTGTGAAGGGTGTGCGCTCGGTAAGCATCATCAGAAACCGTTTTCGAAAGGAGTCGCTTGGAGAGCCAAAGAAATCCTCGAGTTAGTACACACCGATTTATGTGGTCCTATGAGGAATCCATCTCATAGTAATAATCTATATTTCATTCTATTTATTGATGATTTTAGTAGAATGACATGTTTTTATTTCATGAAAGAAAAATCTCAAGTTTTTGTAATTTTCAAAAAGTTTAAAAGTTTTGTCAAAAACAAACGGGGAGTTTTATCAAAATTTTGAGAAGTGTTCAAGGAGAATACAACTCAAAAGAGTTTGACAAGTTTTGTGAGGATGAAGGCATGCACAGACAACTCACAACTCGATATACACCTCAACAAAATGGTGTAGTCGAAAGAAAGAATCAGACCGTTGTAGAAATGGCAAAATCAATGGTGCACGAGAAAGTTTTACCAATAAGTTTTTGGGCAGAAGTAGTTTACACAACAATATATTTGCTTAACCGAAGTCCAACAAAAGCCCTCGATAACAAAACTCCGCTTGAAGCATGAAATGGAAGAAAACCTTCGGTAAGACATCTTAAAGTTTTTGGGTGTGTCTGTTATTCTCAAATACCAAAGCAAAAAAGATACAAGTTAAATGAGACAAGTGAAAAGTACATTTTTGTAGGCTGTAGTTGCAAGTCAAAAGCTTATAGATTGTATAGCCTAAAATCAAAAAATATAATTATTAGTCGAGATGTTATTTTGACAGAAATTCTTCCTGGAATCGGGAAGAAGAAAAAAAGGAAGAATGAATTTTTTCCACTAACAATATGCAGGATGAAGCACATGTGGAAAGTGATTAAAATCAAGAATCACATGAATAAGTACCCAACGAAGAAGCTAAAGAAGAATCTCAAAGTCCAACACCACGAAAACTTCATTCGTTGACAAAAATATACAATGCTATTTTTTGTCATGTAGAACGAGAAATCTTTGAAGAAGCAGATAGAGAGGAATCATGGAAGAAAGCAATGGAGGAAGAGATTCAAGTTATCAAAAAGAACAACTCATGGGAGCTCACAAACAGATCTTCAGACAAAGACGTTATTGGTGTCAAATGGGTTTACAAAGTTAAGTACAATGCAGACGGTTATGTTCAAAGAAACAAGGCGAGACTAGTCGCAAAAGGTTACTCACAACAATCCAAAATCGACTATGACGAGACATTGTTCCAGTCGCTCGCATGAATACAGTCCGAGCAATCATTTCACTAGCATGCCAGAAAGGTTGGTTACTTTACCAACTTGAAGTCAAATCAACTTTTTTGAACGGTGAACTCAAAGAAGAAGTTTGTGTGGATCAACCTCAAGGATTCTTGGTTGACGGAAAAGAAGAAAAGGTTTACCAGTTGAAGAAAGCTCTTTACGGGCTCAAGCAAGCACCGCGAGCGTGGTATAGCCAGATCGACGGTTATTATAAAGAAAAAGGTTTTGATCAAAGAAAAAGCGATCCAACCTTGTATGTTAAAAATCAAGGTACAAATGACATTTTAATTGTAGCGCTCTATGTTGATGATATTGTGTTCACAGGGAACAACAAGAAAATGATTGAAGATTTTAAGAATGGAATGATGCAAAAATACGAGATGAGTGATTTAGGACTTTTAAATCATTTTCTGGGAATGAAAATATATCAAGATGAAGCCGGCGTATTTATTTGTCAAGAAAAGTATGTCGAGAAGATTTTGAAATTTGTTGATATGTCGGAATGTAATGTTTCGTTTTTAGTTTAGTTGTCTTCTCAGCTCGATTCGAATTGATATAACGTTTTCTAGCAAAGACTTAATTGTTTTTGGTTATACAAAATTGTTTGGATTCTATGTCTAATTGGCACAAAAAGCATGTAAAAAAATGTAAAAATATTCTATACTACTACGTATACGTACTAACCTAAAAACATTTAGTAATTACACATTTAATGCACGAATTTTAAAACTGACAATACAAATTTATTCTACAAATTTAAAATGAAAAAAAATACAAGGAAAAAAAAAACTAAAAAGTATTTTTTTTATAAAACTAAAATGAAAATTTATTTAAAAATCTAAAATGAAAATTAAATCAAATTACTCTAATTTTTAATTTTACCAAATATTAAACTAGCTACTCATTAAACGTTTTTAACATTTACAATCAAAAGGCAGCCAATTTTTTAAATGAAAAATCAAACGCAGCCCTTAAATGACTTTGGCCCAATAGCACCAAATCAACAATGGCCCAAAAGCAAAGTTTAAACGCAGCCCTTAAATTGGTAACAGCTTTAACGGACTATTGCTAGGAAATACTCATTCTGTATCCTAACAAGGCTTACACAATTATAACAAATGTATTAAACAAACAATTATAACAAATGTAGCAAAGAATTATTCTACAACAGAATAGCTAGCAGATTTAATGGCAGAAAATGTAAAGTGCTTAACCATTTCATCCGAAGTTTAGACCTTTGAGTCGAGAAGCGCGGCGCTGAGCCGGCTTAAAACCAAACACCCCTAAACGTCAAATCTACTACTATCTTCAACAAATCCAAACACCACCAATCTGCTACCGTATTCAAAAACTGAAAGTTAACCTGCAAATCTGTAAACCTGCAAAACTGAAACAAAGCGAAGAAACACCAAACTATCGGAATTCATCACAAAACTAATATCTAAAACTGAATGTAGAAATCATGAATAACAGCTTATCCGTGATAAGCTATATCAGATTATTATTTCAGAAAAAAAACTGATCCTAACTGAATCTTTTAATCAAGACAACTAATCAGCCTTAGTCTATAAGATCCATAAGCTACAACTCAATATCAAGTACTTATCATCAATAAACTGATATCCAGCTTATACTCAAAGAATAATTCTGAAACTTCATCTCTACACTAATACAAAACTTATAAAAGAAATCATCTCGTAAACTAATCCAAAATCATAGAATCCAAACATCTCGTGAACGATTCTAACTACTTATCAAACTTTGTTCTTGCGTGAATGTTAACCGTAACCGACATAATAGATGCACTCCTATATGAACAGAAAAGTCTGCGTGAACAGTAACAGTTTAAAGAAAACAGAACAAGAACTCAGATTCATGAACAATTCCAAGAACAGTAAGGACAACGATAAGCAAATTCATGAAGAAAAGAAGATCAAGAAAGCTTTGAAGAAAAAGAAAATTCATTAATGGTGAAAACTGAAACATTCGGTTACAACTGTCTAAACTGAAAAGAAACAGAATTGAAAGAAAAACTAACAAATTTATCTAACTAACTACTCTAATCTAACTAACTATGTGTAAAAACACCTAAGCTAACCGCAGCAAATGAAGCCTTCGTCTCTTATTTATAGCCGCCGTGTGGTGGTGGAGTGACGTGGTTAATCCAATGATTGGATGCCACGTGGAAAATACGAGGTTTAATCGTTCTTCATCTTTCTTCAAATTGGGGCTTTCTTTATCTTTAACTTTTGCTCTAATTAAGTGGCATCCTCTTGTAGAGGAGAAGGAGCTGATCACTTTTGCAGTTAGACTCTTCTTCTGAATCTTCATGGTTCGTTTGTTATTTGAGTTTGCAGGTGTTGAAGTGGAAAGAGATTGAAGACGGTTTACTCTTTCTCTCTCTTCACGTAGGAGATGAAGACGACACGTTTGTGTGTGTGTTGTTTGACTGGTCTTGGTCAACAGACCAAGATAAAAAGTTAATAAACTTTTCCTTTTATTTTCCATTTAGTCCCTTCTTTTTCATTTCTTTGCAAATGGTATTGGCAACTTTAAGGAAATTCCTTTTCATCCTTTATCCTTGTAGAAAATTGCAACTTAAGCCCTCCGACTTTGTAATCTTGGCAAATAAAGTCCTTGAAAGCATCTTTCGTCTTTTTCTTCATCTTTTGATCAAATAAGTCCTTGAAAGCTCGTGTTTGGCTCAAATGTACCTATATTACCTGAAAATACACAAACACAAAATACACACGTAATTCTGATAATTAACAGTTAATTATTATGTATTTGACTGTGATTTGAGTGGTTTATGGATCATTATTGATGAGTGTTTTCACACTTATCAACTCCCCTCCACTTGACCATTGCCATGTCCTCATGCAATGCAGCATTTTAAAGCACCAAGTTACACTTTTCTCATAATTAACCAACCTTGGCCATTTTATGATTTAATGAACTAAACTATACTACATGATGAATGGTTTTGAATATTTACAATGCAATGCATGGAAAACAATTTTATTTATATATTTTTGATTTTTATTAAAATGGTTTTGATTGAAATAACTCATAAAGAAATCAATGACTTAAATTAGGGCTTTGGTACCATGGACATTTATCACCCTCAAGTTTCACTTTCCCCATACCAAGCTTAAAAATGGGATCATTGCATTCACAAGTAAAAAGTGCATCAACTTACTCATGACAATTAAATGTGGAACCGGTTATTATTTGAGCAAATTGCTTTTGGGCAAATTTGTCATTATTTAAAGCGTGAAGTATAAGAAATGTAAAATCCAAAAATAAGGAAGCACGGTTTTAATCCTAAGTAATCCTCTCATCCATTACTTGAAAAACCGCTCACAATTAATATAAGTCCGTTTTAAAAGTAATAATTCATTCGCCTTATGTGTAAAATCCTCATGTCATGCTTTCATAAGTAGCTACACACTCGCTAAGGAAAGAAAAATAAAACTCACGCAATAATTTACATCCGCCATCTTTTTGAGACTTTGGATCTTCAACCCCGCAACCCGTCAAGGTAATATTGGATTGGAGCAATCTATTGAATCCCCGCAACCCGTCAAGGTAATATTAGAACTCAATAGTCACTATAATTAACACCACACTGCCCCTCTTGGGAGTCTTGCATTATTTTTTTTCTTTTTCTTTCTTTTTTTCTAGCCACTCATTTTTTTCAAGCCGCTCTTATTTTTCTTTATTCCTCACAAAGAAATTTGAAAAGAAGAAAAGGAAAAACACCCGCTAAATATGGAGCATGACATAAGTCTAGTACACATAAAACGTGCTAACTTAGAATCTTAAGACGTACTCATATCAACCATAAATGATTAGCCAAAAATGCATAAGAGATTACAAACCAATTAAAACCGTACTTGATTATTTATTAACAATTATATACATGCGAAGAAAATAGAGGTAAAGAAGAGAAGGGTTTAGCCACAAGTAATTTCCATGAAGTCTATCTAGCCCTTTTACACTTGCTTCAACTCTATCATTTCCCATTCTCCACAAATTTAAAATTTCAAATAATGAAATTGGTGGATGCTTAGCCTAATAGACCAATGAAGGACTACATGGTTAAGGATACTAGCTAGAGAATGCCAAAATAAGCAAACTCGGGTTGAGTCAAAATATCCATGGCGGGCCTAATATGTCAAAGAAGTCTAAACTTGTTAAAACCATGTTTTATTATATTTTTTCCTTTTTATACATTTGATAAAAAATAAAAGAACAACTATATACAATGCAAGTGTGATATGCAAAATGATTGATTGATGCAAAAATTATGAATGCATATTTTTGGTGGCCAAAGTAGATCAAAAATTTGAAAAATGTTTGAAAAATTAATTTTCCAATTTATCATGAAGTTAAGGCAATGGTCTAGGTAAGGTCACTTCGATAGAAGTCTCCCCTACACTTAAGATAAACATTGTCCTCAATGTTTAAGAGTATTGGAGTGAACTCCCCTACACTTATTACATTGATTACTTTGCTTAACCCAAGTTAAGGAAGAGACAACTAAAGAGTATCCAATTTAAGCACAAATGTTTTGAATATCACGATAGCAAAAACTTAATCGAAGTGAACCAGATACACGGGCCTCCTCCATAAGCTCCAAGCATGAAATGTGAGAGAGCAACCCTTGAAACAAACACGAAAAGATGAAGAAAGGCACCCCTCCACTTCAACTCTACTATAACATCCTTTTAATTAAACCTAACCTATTGAAAATCTACTCTACGTTTTCTAACCTAGTTATTCAATGCTTGAGTTTTTTTAACCCTAAGTCGCTAGCTCGACTCGGCCCCGAATTAAGTTGTCCTTGGGGAAACCATCATGGAGAATAAAGTATATCACTTTGAAGCACGTCTCACATGATACACTCAAACTTAGCACGTTGCCATTTACTATAAGATTTACAATATTCGCCTCGATAAATGGAACGGTCCAACGTGTCTCAAGTTTGTCCAACATACGAAATCTCTCAAATAGGAAGTACCCCAGGATCAAATACAAAGTTTCCATCTCGACAAGTGAACAACTCCAAAAGAGGTAGCATCACCAAAGTAAGCTCATACAAGAAGTCCATATCAATCGAAGGCACACTCTTAAGTGGAGTAGATGAAAACCAATTTTTCCCAAAGATACGTATCCCAGGATCAAAAACCTTTCCCTTCATGGGAAAATAAGAAGATGAACTCATATCAACCATATAAGATTCCCCCTTAGTGATCAAAGCATCATGAGAATATGAAGGTGTAGGTATCAAAACATTCATAACTATTATGTCCATGTTAGGCTCATCATCATCATCAAAAGGTGGGTAATCTTCCATAGAAGGCATAGTGAAAGGAGGATCAATAGTAATAGTATCTTGTGAAGGAGGTGTAGTCGCTATGTTCCCAAAAAGCAATGTAGTAATAAGACGAACCTCCTCATCCAAATTAGAAACACTATCGTTGACCTCTATATCAAATTGTGCAAGAGTATCCTCTATGGTGGTATCAATCTCCATAAAAGAGTCCATATCAAAGGTTTTGAGTTCTAAAGGTGCCTCAGATGAAAAAGTATCAATATCTAAGAGGAAAGGATCTTCATCAATAACCAACTTCAAGGGTGGGAGGGTGGGAACATAAGGCTCAAAAGGAGGTGTATTAATGAGAGAATCACTCAAAGGGATGATATGCTCATGAAAATCAATAGGTGTATCCTCAAAAACCAGTGAAGTAATATCAATCAAGGGTTCTCCTTCTATAGACTCATTATTAGGTTCTTCACACTCCTCAAAAAGTGGGTTATCAAAACATGTCTCAAAAAGAGGATTTGAATGTATCACAAAATCACTTAGAGGAATAGGTGAAGGAGTCATAGAAGAAATAGAGTCATCATCATCAGAAGTAAAAGACTCATCACTATCATAAGGATCATCAAAGGGTTCATCACAAGAATCATAAAGTGGTAGAGGAGAAGGATCCACTTTTGCTATAGGAGCAAACTCTTCATCCAAATTAGGAATGTTATCTTGACAAGACAAATCATCAAATGATATAGCATAAGACGCGTCACTAGAATCACAATCATCATCCTCCATTTGTGTCAAGTCTTTCACAAACTCTTCCTCAATCTCATTATCCTTTTCTTTGAACAATTCATCAAGATCAAAGTCACCAAAATCACTAGTAGTAGCATGAAGGTCAATATGTGATAAAATCTCAATGTGATCATGAGGAGAAGAGGTATCAACACAAAACTCATCACATGGTTCATTGGAAACCCTCTCAAGCTCTCTTTGGATTGGGATAAGGTTCTCAACACTAGAAACGGTTAATTTTCCAAATCGGTGTTTGTATTAGTGCTAAGAGGCTCGTCCGCCATGGTTAAAGAGTCGGTGGGTTCCACGTGAGGTAAAGGTGATGAAGATGTATATGGCTCAAGCATAGTCGGTAGAGAGATGGAAGGGTCTACAATAGGAACATCACTCAGTGTATCATCCTCAACATCTACTCTCAAAGAAGGCTCATCATCAGGTAAGGCATCGGCAGGTCTCATGAGTTGCAAGACGTATGTGCTCAAGCCTAAGATGGTCGGATCAGTTGCCTCTTTCATTGTCTCAAGTGCTTGCATTACCATATTAAAAGCGTCTTTACTCAAGAAATGAAAAATGCCTTGATTGTGAACGGTTGTTTGATTAGGACTTTGAAAATTCTCTTCATTTTGAAAATCGTCTTGATTTAAAAATTCTTGATTTTGAAAATCCTCATCAAACCCTTGATCATAATTACTCGCGTATAGATGACAATTATTTTCATTATGTGATGCTCCACAAGTCGCACAAGGCCCATACATAGCTCGATATTGCTCGTCTTGTAATATCTCCAAAATAGGACGATTAACCAAGTGTGGCAAAGTGGTCGAATATGAAAATCCTTGATGTTGAAAGGTGTCTTGATTATGGCATGGAAAATTCTCATCATTTTGAAAGCCTTCATTGTTTGAAAATCCTTGATTATGAAAGGTTTCTTGATTATAGCCTTGAAAATTTTCATTGTTTTGAAAACCTTCATAATTGGAAAATCCTTGGTTTTGGTATGGCACATCAAAAGTTTGATCATGAAATGATGGTGGAGGTTGTGATGAAAAACCGGAATATCCCATATAGTCATTACAAGTGTAGTCCATTCGAGTGTTAGGTTGAAAATTAGGGTTCTCGGTTCCATTGTAAGCATATCCCTCCCCATAATAACCATTATTTTGATCACATAAATAAGTATCGTGTGGACCACCACAAGTCGAACAAGGCGAATAATTAGCGTTGGCGGATCGTTGTTGCAAAATCTCCCACATGGAACGAGTATCCATGTTTAACAAGGTGGCCGAATGTATATACAAGTATAATGACGTTTAAAAGCTTCCTCGGGAAAGGAAGTGATACACCAAAGGTGGTATGTTTACACGTGTGCGAGTACACGTGTAAGTAAACACGAGGAATAAGGGAGTAGCCCTCGGTCGACTTTTGAAGGAGAAGAGATTATCTCCCTCGAGGTTCGATATAAAATATCCACAAGAAAGTATATATATAATTACTACTTGGGTGCAAGACCTCCAATTAAGCCTTCCTTCTTAGAATACGCACTAGTGAACGGGGGGTTAGGTGGCGCGAAGCACTTAAGTACCTATTGACCCTTAGACGGCATTTTATAGCACGTCGACTATCTATTCACTTTAGTAGTTTGTATTCTTCGAATTATTGCCAATTGGAAGTATTTATCTATTCTTGCTTAATTTTATTTGATCGATACGCGTGTCAAGGACCGGAACGCCCCTCAACACGGTGTATTGCCTCGGCAATACTTATGGAAGACATGTTTATTGGTTGTTCTTATACGTATACTTATTTACATATAATAATATATAGAAAATATTTTTGTATTTATTTGTTTTTTAAGAAAAATACTATATCTACGTAAAAAGCGATGAAAGCGATATAATATATATTTTTGAGTGTAATCTTTTAGGAAAAAGATTACTTTTTGGATTTTTTATTTTTTTGGTTCAATTCTTTAGGAAAAGAATTGACTTTGTGGTTTTTTATTTTTTTGTATTTTTATCTTTTTGATTTTTTTTTTTTATCTTTTTGATTATAATATGTAAAAATAACGTTCACAAAGTGAACGGATCCCAAAATCCAATCGTCTCACTCGAAATCGTTAATCTTCACGAAAAGAACCGGCAGCGGCGCCATTTAATGTTTCGTTTTTAGTTTAGTTGTCTTCTCAGCTCGATTCGAATTGATATAACGTTTTCTAGCAAAGACTTAATTGTTTTTGGTTATACAAAATTGTTTGGATTCTATGTCTAATTGGCACAAAAAGCATGTAAAAAAATGTAAAAATATTCTATACTACTACGTATACGTACTAACCTAAAAACATTTAGTAATTACACATTTAATGCACGAATTTTAAAACTGACAATACAAATTTATTCTACAAATTTAAAATGAAAAAAAATACAAGGAAAAAAAAAACTAAAAAGTATTTTTTTTTATAAAACTAAAATGAAAATTTATTTAAAAATCTAAAATGAAAATTAAATCAAATTACTCTAATTTTTAATTTTACCAAATATTAAACTAGCTACTCATTAAACGTTTTTAACATTTACAATCAAAAGGCAGCCAATTTTTTAAATGAAAAATCAAACGCAGCCCTTAAATGACTTTGGCCCAATAGCACCAAATCAACAATGGCCCAAAAGCAAAGTTTAAACGCAGCCCTTAAATTGGTAACAGCTTTAACGGACTATTGCTAGGAAATACTCATTCTGTATCCTAACAAGGCTTACACAATTATAACAAATGTATTAAACAAACAATTATAACAAATGTAGCAAAGAATTATTCTACAACAGAATAGCTAGCAGATTTAATGGCAGAAAATGTAAAGTGCTTAACCATTTCATCCGAAGTTTAGACCTTTGAGTCGAGAAGCGCGGCGCTGAGCCGGCTTAAAACCAAACACCCCTAAACGTCAAATCTACTACTATCTTCAACAAATCCAAACACCACCAATCTGCTACCGTATTCAAAAACTGAAAGTTAACCTGCAAATCTGTAAACCTGCAAAACTGAAACAAAGCGAAGAAACACCAAACTATCGGAATTCATCACAAAACTAATATCTAAAACTGAATGTAGAAATCATGAATAACAGCTTATCCGTGATAAGCTATATCAGATTATTATTTCAGAAAAAAAACTGATCCTAACTGAATCTTTTAATCAAGACAACTAATCAGCCTTAGTCTATAAGATCCATAAGCTACAACTCAATATCAAGTACTTATCATCAATAAACTGATATCCAGCTTATACTCAAAGAATAATTCTGAAACTTCATCTCTACACTAATACAAAACTTTTAAAAGAAATCATCTCGTAAACTAATCCAAAATCATAGAATCCAAACATCTCGTGAACGATTCTAACTACTTATCAAACTTTGTTCTTGCGTGAATGTTAACCGTAACCGACATAATAGATGCACTCCTATATGAACAGAAAAGTCTGCGTGAACAGTAACAGTTTAAAGAAAACAGAACAAGAACTCAGATTCATGAACAATTCCAAGAACAGTAAGGACAACGATAAGCAAATTCATGAAGAAAAGAAGATCAAGAAAGCTTTGAAGAAAAAGAAAATTCATTAATGGTGAAAACTGAAACATTCGGTTACAACTGTCTAAACTGAAAAGAAACAGAATTGAAAGAAAAACTAACAAATTTATCTAACTAACTACTCTAATCTAACTAACTATGTGTAAAAACACCTAAGCTAACCGCAGCAAATGAAGCCTTCGTCTCTTATTTATAGCCGCCGTGTGGTGGTGGAGTGACGTGGTTAATCCAATGATTGGATGCCACGTGGAAAATACGAGGTTTAATCGTTCTTCATCTTTCTTCAAATTGGGGCTTTCTTTATCTTTAACTTTTGCTCTAATTAAGTGGCATCCTCTTGTAGAGGAGAAGGAGCTGGTCACTTTTGCAGTTAGACTCTTCTTCTGAATCTTCATGGTTCGTTTGTTATTTGAGTTTGCAGGTGTTGAAGTGGAAAGAGATTGAAGACGGTTTACTCTTTCTCTCTCTTCACGTAGGAGATGAAGACGACACGTTTGTGTGTGTGTTGTTTGACTGGTCTTGGTCAACAGACCAAGATAAAAAGTTAATAAACTTTTCCTTTTATTTTCCATTTAGTCCCTTCTTTTTCATTTCTTTGCAAATGGTATTGGCAACTTTAAGGAAATTCCTTTTCATCCTTTATCCTTGTAGAAAATTGCAACTTAAGCCCTCCGACTTTGTAATCTTGGCAAATAAAGTCCTTGAAAGCATCTTTCGTCTTTTTCTTCATCTTTGATCAAATAAGTCCTTGAAAGCTCGTGTTTGGCTCAAATGTACCTATATTACCTGAAAATACACAAACACAAAATACACACGTAATTCTGATAATTAACAGTTAATTATTATGTATTTGACTGTGATTTGAGTGGTTTATGGATCATTATTGATGAGTGTTTTCACACTTATCAACTCCCTCCACTTGACCATTGCCATGTCCTCATGCAATGCAGCATTTTAAAGCACCAAGTTACACTTTTCTCATAATTAACCAACCTTGGCCATTTTATGATTTAATGAACTAAACTATACTACATGATGAATGGTTTTGAATATTTACAATGCAATGCATGGAAAACAATTTTATTTATATATTTTTGATTTTTATTAAAATGGTTTTGATTGAAATAACTCATAAAGAAATCAATGACTTAAATTAGGGCTTTGGTACCATGGACATTTATCACCCTCAAGTTTCACTTTCCCCATACCAAGCTTAAAAATGGGATCATTGCATTCACAAGTAAAAAGTGCATCAACTTACTCATGACAATTAAATGTGGAACCGGTTATTATTTGAGCAAATTGCTTTTGGGCAAATTTGTCATTATTTAAAGCGTGAAGTATAAGAAATGTAAAATCCAAAAATAAGGAAGCACGGTTTTTAATCCTAAGTAATCCTCTCATCCATTACTTGAAAAACCGCTCACAATTAATATAAGTCCGTTTTAAAAGTAATAATTCATTCGCCTTATGTGTAAAATCCTCATGTCATGCTTTCATAAGTAGCTACACACTCGCTAAGGAAAGAAAAATAAAACTCACGCAATAATTTACATCCGCCATCTTTTTGAGACTTTGGATCTTCAACCCCGCAACCCGTCAAGGTAATATTGGATTGGAGCAATCTATTGAATCCCCGCAACCCGTCAAGGTAATATTAGAACTCAATAGTCACTATAATTAACACCACACTGCCCCTCTTGGGAGTCTTGCATTATTTTTTTTCTTTTTCTTTCTTTTTTTCTAGCCACTCATTTTTTCAAGCCGCTCTTATTTTTCTTTATTCCTCACAAAGAAATTTGAAAAGAAGAAAAGGAAAAACACCCGCTAAATATGGAGCATGACATAAGTCTAGTACACATAAAACGTGCTAACTTAGAATCTTAAGACGTACTCATATCAACCATAAATGATTAGCCAAAAATGCATAAGAGATTACAAACCAATTAAAACCGTACTTGATTATTTATTAACAATTATATACATGCGAAGAAAATAGAGGTAAAGAAGAGAAGGGTTTAGCCACAAGTAATTTCCATGAAGTCTATCTAGCCCTTTTACACTTGCTTCAACTCTATCATTCCCATTCTCCACAAATTTAAAATTTCAAATAATGAAATTGGTGGATGCTTAGCCTAATAGACCAATGAAGGACTACATGGTTAAGGATACTAGCTAGAGAATGCCAAAATAAGCAAACTCGGGTTGAGTCAAAATATCCATGGCGGGCCTAATATGTCAAAGAAGTCTAAACTTGTTAAAACCATGTTTTATTATATTTTTTCCTTTTTATACATTTGATAAAAAATAAAAGAACAACTATATACAATGCAAGTGTGATATGCAAAATGATTGATTGATGCAAAAATTATGAATGCATATTTTTGGTGCCAAAGTAGATCAAAATTTGAAAAATGTTTGAAAAATTAATTTTCCAATTTATCATGAAGTTAAGGCAATGGTCTAGGTAAGGTCACTTCGATAGAAGTCTCCCCTACACTTAAGATAAACATTGTCCTCAATGTTTAAGAGTATTGGAGTGAACTCCCCTACACTTATTACATTGATTACTTTGCTTAACCCAAGTTAAGGAAGAGACAACTAAAGAGTATCCATTTAAGCACAAATGTTTTGAATATCACGATAGCAAAAACTTAATCGAAGTGAACCAGATACACGGGCCTCCTCCATAAGCTCCAAGCATGAAATGTGAGAGAGCAACCCTTGAAACAAACACGAAAAGATGAAGAAAGGCACCCCTCCACTTCAACTCTACTATAACATCCTTTTAATTAAACCTAACCTATTGAAAATCTACTCTACGTTTTCTAACCTAGTTATTCAATGCTTTGAGTTTTTTTAACCCTAAGTCGCTAGCTCGACTCGGCCCCGAATTAAGTTGTCCTTGGGGAAACCATCATGGAGAATAAAGTATATCACTTTGAAGCACGTCTCACATGATACACTCAAACTTAGCACGTTGCCATTTACTATAAGATTTACAATATTCGCCTCGATAAATGGAACGGTCCAACGTGTCTCAAGTTTGTCCAACATACGAAATCTCTCAAATAGGAAGTACCCCAGGATCAAATACAAAGTTTCCATCTCGACAAGTGAACAACTCCAAAAGAGGTAGCATCACCAAAGTAAGCTCATACAAGAAGTCCATATCAATCGAAGGCACACTCTTAAGTGGAGTAGATGAAAACCAATTTTTCCCAAAGATACGTATCCCAGGATCAAAAACCTTTCCCTTCATGGGAAAATAAGAAGATGAACTCATATCAACCATATAAGATTCCCCCTTAGTGATCAAAGCATCATGAGAATATGAAGGTGTAGGTATCAAAACATTCATAACTATTATGTCCATGTTAGGCTCATCATCATCATCAAAAGGTGGGTAATCTTCCATAGAAGGCATAGTGAAAGGAGGATCAATAGTAATAGTATCTTGTGAAGGAGGTGTAGTCGCTATGTTCCCAAAAAAGCAATGTAGTAATAAGACGAACCTCCTCATCCAAATTAGAAACACTATCGTTGACCTCTATATCAAATTGTGCAAGAGTATCCTCTATGGTGGGTATCAATCTCCATAAAAGAGTCCATATCAAAGGTTTTGAGTTCTAAAGGTGCCTCAGATGAAAAAGTATCAATATCTAAGAGGAAAGGATCTTCATCAATAACCAACTTCAAGGGTGGGAGGGTGGGAACATAAGGCTCAAAAGGAGGTGTATTAATGAGAGAATCACTCAAAGGGATGATATGCTCATGAAAATCAATAGGTGTATCCTCAAAAACCAGTGAAGTAATATCAATCAAGGGTTCTCCTTCTATAGACTCATTATTAGGTTCTTCACACTCCTCAAAAAGTGGGTTATCAAAACATGTCTCAAAAAGAGGATTTGAATGTATCACAAAATCACTTAGAGGAATAGGTGAAGGAGTCATAGAAGAAATAGAGTCATCATCATCAGAAGTAAAAGACTCATCACTATCATAAGGATCATCAAAGGGTTCATCACAAGAATCATAAAGTGGTAGAGGAGAAGGATCCACTTTTGTTATAGGAGCAAACTCTTCATCCAAATTAGGAATGTTATCTTGACAAGACAAATCATCAAATGATATAGCATAAGACGCGTCACTAGAATCACAATCATCATCCTCCATTTGTGTCAAGTCTTTCACAAACTCTTCCTCAATCTCATTATCCTTTTCTTTGAACAATTCATCAAGATCAAAGTCACCAAAATCACTAGTAGTAGCATGAAGGTCAATATGTGATAAAATCTCAATGTGATCATGAGGAGAAGAGGTATCAACACAAAACTCATCACATGGTTCATTGGAAACCCTCTCAAGCTCTCTTTGGATTGGGATAAGGTTCTCAACACTAGAAACGGTTAATTTTCCAAATCGGTGTTTGTATTAGTGCTAAGAGGCTCGTCCGCCATGGTTAAAGAGTCGGTGGGTTCCACGTGAGGTAAAGGTGATGAAGATGTATATGGCTCAAGCATAGTCGGTAGAGAGATGGAAGGGTCTACAATAGGAACATCACTCAGTGTATCATCCTCAACATCTACTCTCAAAGAAGGCTCATCATCAGGTAAGGCATCGGCAGGTCTCATGAGTTGCAAGACGTATGTGCTCAAGCCTAAGATGGTCGGATCAGTTGCCTCTTTCATTGTCTCAAGTGCTTGCATTACCATATTAAAAGCGTCTTTACTCAAGAAATGAAAAATGCCTTGATTGTGAACGGTTGTTTGATTAGGACTTTGAAAATTCTCTTCATTTTGAAAATCGTCTTGATTTAAAAATTCTTGATTTTGAAAATCCTCATCAAACCCTTGATCATAATTACTCGCGTATAGATGACAATTATTTTCATTATGTGATGCTCCACAAGTCGCACAAGGCCCATACATAGCTCGATATTGCTCGTCTTGTAATATCTCCAAAATAGGACGATTAACCAAGTGTGGCAAAGTGGTCGAATATGAAAATCCTTGATGTTGAAAGGTGTCTTGATTATGGCATGGAAAATTCTCATCATTTTGAAAGCCTTCATTGTTTGAAAATCCTTGATTATGAAAGGTTTCTTGATTATAGCCTTGAAAATTTTCATTGTTTTGGAAACCTTCATAATTGGAAAATCCTTGGTTTTGGTATGGCACATCAAAAGTTTGATCATGAAATGATGGTGGAGGTTGTGATGAAAAACCGGAATATCCCATATAGTCATTACAAGTGTAGTCCATTCGAGTGTTAGGTTGAAAATTAGGGTTCTCGGTTCCATTGTAAGCATATCCCTCCCCATAATAACCATTATTTTGATCACATAAATAAGTATCGTGTGGACCACCACAAGTCGAACAAGGCGAATAATTAGCGTTGGCGGATCGTTGTTGCAAAATCTCCCACATGGAACGAGTATCCATGTTTAACAAGGTGGCCGAATGTATATACAAGTATAATGACGTTTAAAAGCTTCCTCGGGAAAGGAAGTGATACACCAAAGGTGGTATGTTTACACGTGTGCGAGTACACGTGTAAGTAAACACGAGGAATAAGGGAGTAGCCCTCGGTCGACTTTTGAAGGAGAAGAGATTATCTCCCTCGAGGTTCGATATAAAATATCCACAAGAAAGTATATATATAATTACTACTTGGGTGCAAGACCTCCAATTAAGCCTTCCTTCTTAGAATACGCACTAGTGAACGGGGGGTTAGGTGGCGCGAAGCACTTAAGTACCTATTGACCCTTAGACGGCATTTTATAGCACGTCGACTATCTATTCACTTTAGTAGTTTGTATTCTTCGAATTATTGCCAATTGGAAGTATTTATCTATTCTTGCTTAATTTTATTTGATCGATACGCGTGTCAAGGACCGGAACGCCCCTCAACACGGTGTATTGCCTCGGCAATACTTATGGAAGACATGTTTATTGGTTGTTCTTATACGTATACTTATTTACATATAATAATATATAGAAAATATTTTTGTATTTATTTGTTTTTTAAGAAAAATACTATATCTACGTAAAAAGCGATGAAAGCGATATAATATATATTTTTGAGTGTAATCTTTTAGGAAAAAGATTACTTTTTGGATTTTTTATTTTTTTGGTTCAATTCTTTAGGAAAAGAATTGACTTTGTGGTTTTTTATTTTTTTGTATTTTTATCTTTTTGATTTTTTTTTTTTATCTTTTTGATTATAATATGTAAAAATAACGTTCACAAAGTGAACGGATCCCAAAATCCAATCGTCTCACTCGAAATCGTTAATCTTCACGAAAAGAACCGGCAGCGGCGCCATTTAATGTTTCGTTTTTAGTTTAGTTGTCTTCTCAGCTCGATTCGAATTGATATAACGTTTTCTAGCAAAGACTTAATTGTTTTTGGTTATACAAATTGTTTGGATTCTATGTCTAATTGGCACAAAAAGCATGTAAAAAAATGTAAAAATATTCTATACTACTACGTATACGTACTAACCTAAAAACATTTAGTAATTACACATTTAATGCACGAATTTTAAAACTGACAATACAAATATATTCTACAAATTTAAAATGAAAAAAAATACAAGGAAAAAAAAAACTAAAAAGTATTTTTTTTATAAAACTAAAATGAAAATTTATTTAAAAATCTAAAATGAAAATTAAATCAAATTACTCTAATTTTTAATTTTACCAAATATTAAACTAGCTACTCATTAAACGTTTTTAACATTTACAATCAAAAGGCAGCCAATTTTTTAAATGAAAAATCAAACGCAGCCCTTAAATGACTTTGGCCCAATAGCACCAAATCAACAATGGCCCAAAAGCAAAGTTTAAACGCAGCCCTTAAATTGGTAACAGCTTTAACGGACTATTGCTAGGAAATACTCATTCTGTATCCTAACAAGGCTTACACAATTATAACAAATGTATTAAACAAACAATTATAACAAATGTAGCAAAGAATTATTCTACAACAGAATAGCTAGCAGATTTAATGGCAGAAAATGTAAAGTGCTTAACCATTTCATCCGAAGTTTAGACCTTTGAGTCGAGAAGCGCGGCGCTGAGCCGGCTTAAAACCAAACACCCCTAAACGTCAAATCTACTACTATCTTCAACAAATCCAAACACCACCAATCTGCTACCGTATTCAAAAACTGAAAGTTAACCTGCAAATCTGTAAACCTGCAAAACTGAAACAAAGCGAAGAAACACCAAACTATCGGAATTCATCACAAAACTAATATCTAAAACTGAATGTAGAAATCATGAATAACAGCTTATCCGTGATAAGCTATATCAGATTATTATTTCAGAAAAAAAACTGATCCTAACTGAATCTTTTAATCAAGACAACTAATCAGCCTTAGTCTATAAGATCCATAAGCTACAACTCAATATCAAGTACTTATCATCAATAAACTGATATCCAGCTTATACTCAAAGAATAATTCTGAAACTTCATCTCTACACTAATACAAAACTTATAAAAGAAATCATCTCGTAAACTAATCCAAAATCATAGAATCCAAACATCTCGTGAACGATTCTAACTACTTATCAAACTTTGTTCTTGCGTGAATGTTAACCGTAACCGACATAATAGATGCACTCCTATATGAACAGAAAAGTCTGCGTGAACAGTAACAGTTTAAAGAAAACAGAACAAGAACTCAGATTCATGAACAATTCCAAGAACAGTAAGGACAACGATAAGCAAATTCATGAAGAAAAGAAGATCAAGAAAGCTTTGAAGAAAAAGAAAATTCATTAATGGTGAAAACTGAAACATTCGGTTACAACTGTCTAAACTGAAAAGAAACAGAATTGAAAGAAAAACTAACAAATTTATCTAACTAACTACTCTAATCTAACTAACTATGTGTAAAAACACCTAAGCTAACCGCAGCAAATGAAGCCTTCGTCTCTTATTTATAGCCGCCGTGTGGTGGTGGAGTGACGTGGTTAATCCAATGATTGGATGCCACGTGGAAAATACGAGGTTTAATCGTTCTTCATCTTTCTTCAAATTGGGGCTTTCTTTATCTTTAACTTTTGCTCTAATTAAGTGGCATCCTCTTGTAGAGGAGAAGGAGCTGATCACTTTTGCAGTTAGACTCTTCTTCTGAATCTTCATGGTTCGTTTGTTATTTGAGTTTGCAGGTGTTGAAGTGGAAAGAGATTGAAGACGGTTTACTCTTTCTCTCTCTTCACGTAGGAGATGAAGACGACACGTTTGTGTGTGTGTTGTTTGACTGGTCTTGGTCAACAGACCAAGATAAAAAGTTAATAAACTTTTCCTTTTATTTTCCATTTAGTCCCTTCTTTTTCATTTCTTTGCAAATGGTATTGGCAACTTTAAGGAAATTCCTTTTCATCCTTTATCCTTGTAGAAAATTGCAACTTAAGCCCTCCGACTTTGTAATCTTGGCAAATAAAGTCCTTGAAAGCATCTTTCGTCTTTTTCTTCATCTTTTGATCAAATAAGTCCTTGAAAGCTCGTGTTTGGCTCAAATGTACCTATATTACCTGAAAATACACAAACACAAAATACACACGTAATTCTGATAATTAACAGTTAATTATTATGTATTTGACTGTGATTTGAGTGGTTTATGGATCATTATTGATGAGTGTTTTCACACTTATCAGAATGCAAACCGAAAGACACTCCTTTGGTTGTCAATGAGAATCTCATGAAAGAAGACAGTTCAAGTAAAGTGGACGCTACACTTTACCGAAGTCTCGTGGGGAAATTGTTATACCTCACCGCAACAAGGTCTGACATCATGTTTGTCGCAAGTTTACTCTCAAGGTTCATGCACAATCCTAGTCAAATTCATATGGGAGTCGGTAAAAGAATTTTAAGATATTTGCAAGGTGCAAAAGATTTTGGAATCAAGTTTGAAAAAAATGCAAATATAAATTTGCATGGTTTTTGCGATAGTGATTCGGGAAGATGTACGGATGACATGAAAGTGCATCCAGATATCTTTTTTCACTTGGTTAAGGTGTGTTTGGTTGGTGCTCAAAGAAGCAACAAACTGTAGCACAATCATCAGCAGAGGCACAGTACGTTTCAGCATCTGTAGCCACATCATAAGCAATTTGGTTACGAAGAACTTTTGAAGACATTGGAGAAAAGCAATTGAAGCCTACAATAATTTTTTGCGACAGCATGTCAGCAATCGCAATCGCGAAGAACCCGGTTCATCATAGCCGCACAAAGTATATTGCTTTGAAACATAATTTTATCAGAGAAGAAATCGAAGACGGAGAGGTGCAACTCGAATTTTATGGAACAAATGATCAGTTAGTAGACATTTTCACAAAATCACTTCCACGAGAAAAGTTTCAGTAGCTCAGACGAAAGTTGGGAGTTCAGCCAAAACACAGTACAGGGAGAATGTAAACTAATGTGTTTTACCGACACCAAAAGAAAAAGAAATGAATAGTTTCAGGGGACAAGCCATACTATTAAGAGGTGGCAAAGGAATAGTTTTGGAGAAATGAAAACATGTCACATCTAGTCAACAAGCATGTGGTAAACAAGAAATATGTTTTACGACTAGTATATCTTTTCACATTATAATAGTAGCACTACATGAAACCTATAAATGGTGTAGCATTATGATAGACAATGTACCAGTTCCTTCCAAGAAAAATAAAATACATTTCAAGTTTTTAAGTAAAGAAAGTTGTAGTGTCATTGTTTCATATCACAAAAGAGTTGTCGTAATAATATTTTGTGAGCAAATATTTAGTGAGAGTAACATCTCGTGTATCCAACAATTATTATGTATTAACATTTGAACAACTTATAACGTTAAATGAACATATTTATTAAAATATTTTTATATAGTTATATGTCATGATATTTTTAACACTTACTAACATCTTTTAAATTCTTTTTGTCCACCCCAAATAAATTCTCGACTACGCCCCTACTTATAATCAAACATTTCAATCATCATAAGTTTTTAGATAGATGTTTTATTCATCTGAATCATCTTTCTATTTTTTTTATTAGCATACTTACATTCAAACACCTCATCTCCTGAGCACTCAATATAAACGTGGAAGAGTTTAGATGACTTATTAAATCTGAGGAAGGCCTGTTCAAAGCCATTAGAAGCTAAAGCCACAGCTGTAGAACAAAGGCAAAAGAGAAACAGCTATGGTGGTAGTAAACATCCTACACATGAGTTCCGGAGTTGGAAAAACAAGCTATGCCAACAACTCGTTTCAACAGGTTTCTTTTCTGTACTTTCTATGTCATTACAGATACCATCAATACATGGTTTATTCTTAAACAAACGTGTCTCAAGTGCTTTTATTCCAGGAAACAGTGATGAAAAAAGTGCTGCCTGTTTTGAAGCATACTATTAAAGGCATTGCTAATCATAATGGTATGTTTAGCAAGTGTTTCAAGGTAGCAGATCTCGGCTGTTCCTCTAGCAATAATACACTATTGGTTGCATCTAACATAGTAGATACAGTCACCGAGGTTTATAAAGAAAATTATAGGAAGCCGAAGCCACCTCAATTTCAAATCTACTTAAATGACCTCTTCGGAAACGACTTCAATAGCCTCTTCAAAATGTTACCGGATTTTTATGCAAAGCTTGATAAGAAGGGAGAAAATTTTGGCCGTTGCTTTGTTTCGGCTGTTCCTGGTTCTTTCTATGGTCGACTTTTTCCCGACCAAAGTTTGCACCTGGTTCACTCTTCTTACAGTGTTCACTGGCTTTCTCAGGTTTGCTTAATAGACTAATAGCCAACTTTACAGTTCCACGATCTATTTCGATGATTAACTTACAGTCTATTTAATATATAGGTACCCGAAGGTCTTGAAAGTAACGCAATGAATATTTACATGACAAAAACAAGCCCTCTAAACGTGTTACAAGCATATGGAAACCAATTTTATGCCGACTTCACAAAGTTTCTACATATGCGTTCTAAGGAAATAGTACGTGGTGGATGCATGATTTTAACGTTTCTTAGTCGTAGTATGTCTGATCCAACTAGTGATGATTGTTGTGCTTTATGGGAGCTACTAGCCCAATCACTTCAGGATATGCTCAAAGAGGTATTAGGTTATCTAAATTTTACGTTAAACTTACTAAAGTTACTTATCTTGAGCTTCATCGTACATCTATTTCCTTAACTGATCGACCAACTATCCGCAATACAGGGTCTGGTTCAAGAATCAGATATTAACTCATTTAACGTTCCAACATATAATCCGTGCGAGGATGAAGTTAGGAATGCTATCGAAAGCGAGGGATCCTTTTCGCTCGATAGTTTGAAAATTTTCCAAGTCAATTGGGATCCACATGACCCAGATTACACAAGCAAGAATGATAATGAGCCCAACTGTTGGGAATTAATCCAATTAATCCTCAACACATGATTAACAAATTGGTTTTCTTGTTGTGTTAGGGCTGCAAATCCACACAGCAACACCAGGAAGAACAAAAGAACAGGCCCAGGAAACGTGAAGAAGCCTGTATACATATGGGTATGGGCCACAGGCCTACAAACCCAGAACCCTAGAGATAGCAGTTAATATACGGTTATATATACCGTTTACTTTTACAGAACGGATGTTTCAAAACATAAACATACCGTTTCACTTGGTATAAATAGAGTAGGATTCTGTAATCAAAACTCAACCCTATTCGATTCAATATAGCAGATTTATATTTAGGGTTCAATCCCCTTTGTTCTTGTTCTCTTTTATTATTATGATGATGATGTTCATGAAGGTTGCCTGATCATTCGATCCTGGAAATATATGATTATGACCTGCGCAAAAGTGGTATCAGAGCGAAGGGATCAAGCAACTTCAAAATCATGGAGTCATCATCAAGAAAATCCTACCTTGGATAAAAAGACAGCGAATACAGAAGGCAAAAGAGGCAAAATCAGATTCGAGAAGAATGAAGAAAACATGGCTGTTTTGTTGCAAAATAAGGAAGAACACATCCTTCATAAGCAATCGAGAAGATGAGACACAGTTCGGGAAGAACAGAAGGAAAGAAAGAAGAATTATTGCGAAAGAAGAAAAGAACACATTATGTGTTCAAAAGGAAATCGAGAAGAAAAGAAAGCATGGTTCGTGAAGAACCCTAGCACCATGATGGAAGACAACATTATGATGTCGCAATGATGATCAGAAGATGATAAAACTTTTTACAACAAAACATCAAAAGGCCATGAAGAAATCAAAACGCATACAGAACAAGAAGAACAAGAAGAACACAAGGATTAATTAGATTAAGGGGGAGTGTTGGGAATTAATCCAATTAATCCTCAACACATGATTAACAAATTGGTTTTCTTGTTGTGTTAGGGCTGCAAATCCACACAGCAACACCAGGAAGAACAAAAGAACAGGCCCAGGAAACGTGAAGAAGCCTGTATACATATGGGTATGGGCCACAGGCCTACAAACCCAGAACCCTAGAGATAGCAGTTAATATACGGTTATATATACCGTTTACTTTTACAGAACGGATGTTTCAAAACATAAACATACCGTTTCACTTGGTATAAATAGAGTAGGATTCTGTAATCAAAACTCAACCCTATTCGATTCAATATAGCAGATTTATATTTAGGGTTCAATCCCCTTTGTTCTTGTTCTCTTTTATTATTATGATGATGATGTTCATGAAGGTTGCCTGATCATTCGATCCTGGAAATATATGATTATGACCTGCGCAAAACCAACCACATACATGGCGAAAACACAGCCAAAGTGGTTAGAGCTGTTACAGAACCATTGTTGACTTCCCATTTCGGAAGTTCCATAGTTGATGGTGTATTCAGGAAGTATGGGGAGCATGTGGCTGAACATCTAGTATGGGGAGCTGAGCATGGTGTATTCAGGAAGTATGGGGAGCATGTGTCTTGTTTTCTTCTTAGCTAGATGTTCAGGAAGTATGGGGAGCTGTTACAGAACCATGCTCCCCATAGTTCCATAGTTGATGGTGTATTCAGGAAGTTCCATAGTTGATGGTGTATTCAGGAAGTATGGGGAGCTGTTACAGAACCATTGTTGACTTCCCATTTCGGAGCATGTGGCTAAGAAGAAAACAAGACACGTTAATATAGTCATCTCATTGACAAAAAAATGAAATGCAAGTGTTCAAATGACATATGTTACTAGATTTTTTACCAATAAATATATGGCTAATATGTCTAATTCAATGCATCGTTATGTTGGTGATAAAAATAATTATGTTTCTACAAACCAATAAATTGGTATGATGTTGATTTAGACAAAAGCTCATAGATCATTCGCATTATAAAGATCAGGTAGAAGCTTCTTTTCGGAAGTAGAGCTTTCGTTTGAGTCGTCCATATAAAGTGATGACTCTGCACATTTAGCATCAGCTGTGATACTACTCCTTGGGTTTAGACTCTCTGCTGATATGGTGGAAACTTGGGTCTGACTGTCATGTGATATCATGTCAAAGTCCTTGAAACTCATGTCTGGGGAGTTTCCTGCGACGTCTAGGTTGATTATTGGTGGTTGAACGGGAATTTTACCATCCAACATTTTGACTACTGCTGACATTGGTGGCCTTAAGGTAGGAGATGCGTTGGTGCATAGGAGAGCTATGTTCAGCATTCTCATTGCTTCGTCTTTCGAGTATTTTCCAACACTGGGGTCCACTAGTTCTAAAAGACTTCCCTGCTCTTGCAGGACACATGCCTTTACAAGTGAAATTGGAAGTTATCAGTAACTGATGATTGATTTGATCGACTTCGTTTTTGTTCTATGTCAAATGGGTCAAATTTAAAAAGTATCAGCTTAACTAACTACTAAATTTTTATAAATGGTGGAAAAAATATTGGTATGCGAAAACCCGAACCAGTCCTGTACCCCAAGTAAGACGCTTCAACCAGCGCCTGTTTTTTGACAAACTTGCCTGACCCACCCATCTTACTGCCATTATATTCAAGAAAAATATTGAACTAACCCAATCAAGGAGGTATACAAACTCTCCTTTTGGCCTGTAATTTGTAATACTTTTCCCACTGACAATCTCTAAGGCAACAACTCCGAAACTGTAAACATCTGCTTTATCCGTCAAGTATCCTCTCGTTGCATATTCTGGAGCCATATAACCTCTACAAATTTTCACCATAAACGAGTCACATAATGAATCTAGCTATGGTATGAAGAGTATATAGGACTTGAAGGATGAAAGCTCACATTGTTCCAGCAATGCGTGTGCTGATATGAGTATTCTCTTCTTCATCTAGTTTTGCTAAACCGAAATCTGATATCTTAGCGTTAAGATCCTTGTCAAGAAGCACATTAGTAGCCTTTATATCTCTGTGAACTATTTTCAACCTTGATTCTTCATGAAGATAAGCTAAGCCCTTTGCTATTCCCATACATATCTTCTTTCTTGTCGACCAGTCCAAATTAAGCGTCTGGTCCTCAAGGCCTATATAAAATAACAAATTGTAAATGTTTCATAGAACTGATATAGAGATTGGAAATATAAGGATGGGGAAGTATCTACCAAAAAGAGCACGTGCAAGACTGTTATTTATCAGGTATTCATATACTAGTAACAATTCTTTTCCTTCAATACAACAGCCATAAAGCTTTACAAGGTTTGGATGCTGCAAGGCCGATATCATGCCTATTTCAGTAACAAATTCACGGCTCCCCTGTTTTGATATGGCGGAGAGTTGCTTAACAGCGATCTCGGAACCATCTGGCATTATGCCCTGCAAATGAAATTAATTTATTTTCGGTTTAACCGGCTAAATATATAAGTAACAGAATCAGATTCAAGTAATAATGTTTACCTTGTAAACTGGACCAAAGCCTCCTTCACCGATCTTATTAGCAGAATTAAAGTTACGTGTTGCAGATTTGATTAGTCGGAGACTAAAATAACCCGTCTGTAAATCAAGTGCACGAATCTCTGTGACAAGGATAATGATTAGCTATAAATGGGCTATTTATGATACATCTCAACATGTGCTTAGAAATGACTCATTTCACCCATATGAGCCACTCACCCACCCACCTTGCGGCTTATAACAAGAACCAACCTGTATACACAATCTTTTGTATATTGTTCTTACCTTTATCTTCTTTGTCGCCTCCTATATAACCTCTCCACCAAAGTACAGCTAAAATTAACCCAACAAATGCACACGAACCAATCACAATACCAGCTATAGCTCCAGCAGAGAATCCTCTTGATCCTGTACTGACATAGAAGTCTGCAAAAGAGAGAAAAAGAAGTCACATTAGCACTTTAAAGTGAAAACTGTGAAAAATACATCAAAGTGGAAGGATAAAACTAACTTGGTGTTATTGTGATAGCGGATATAAGTGGTCCATATACACCTCGATCTGGAATTGCAGTAGTCCCTTTTCCTGCCCAGTACAAGTGGATATCTATAGTGCTACCGATAACAACAATATTATCGAAATCTCGGTAGATACCCTTTCCAACACCATTAGCTGCTTCCACGATGTTAAAATCTTTCAAATACCGAACCCCCTGTGTGAAAAAAGCATAAATCTTAGTAACTAGTTCCCACATTTCGTCATACAATCTAAAAAAATCAGGCGAAGTGTGCAAGTTTTGGACTGCAGTCTTTTTGGGTAAAGAATTTTGGACTGCAGTCTATTTTGGTTGACAAACTTTATTTGCACTCGCAGATTTTTATTAAGTTAGCCGTTTTGCGAGTGACTGGTTACTAGATCGGAAATCAGACGAACATTCTTTACCATTTATGCAATTTTGTCTCAACAAAAAAATTGGCATATCGCTTACTTGGATTGATACATCGAAATAGCGTCTTCCTGTACTACTAAATGTCATGTCATCGGTATAACTTATTTCAGCAAAGTGAAGCCTCACTTTATAACTCCCTTTCCGCATACACAGTCCAAAGTACCGGAGTGAAGTGGGAGAAAAACGAGCTGTTCTATAGATATCGCCACCTGTCACATTTGGCGTGCTTGCAACAAATGGTGCATTTTCATTGCCCATGAAAACACCATTCGTGCTATAGGCCCATCTCTCCTGACTAGAGTAAAAGTATGCTCCCTCGTCGGTTAAATCTTCTTCATATTCTTTTCGATCAAAGCCTGTTCTTGTTCCACCACAATTAATAAATAAAGAATGATCTGCAATATAAGATGAGTTCGTCATGTTAGGTATTGTGCTCTTGTGTGGCATCTATAAAATGCTCTTGTGTGGCGATTTATATACATTTTATACACGTTCTTATACGTATTTAAATAAAGTATTTTCTCATTTATACTTGCGCAGACCCATTTTGACCCGCTCAAAAAGGACTTGAATCAGCTGAAACCATTTGAACCGTTAACCGACCACCCATTTTCTCATTTATATACAAATTACAGAAAGGAGATCGAGTGTTGTCAGTCTTACGGTTGGGTTTTCTGCTGCAAGTAAGTTGGTCCGACAAACACCAAGCATCTCTATAAGATTAAATTACGTTAGTTCACATCATTACAAAAAATTCAAACTTTATTTGTTGATTAGTGATGGAACATACTTGTAGGCAGCTGAAGATGAAAGCACTGAAACTAAGTTCCTGTGGTACGGATACTTAGTGAACAGGACCAAATATATACAGGAATTTTCTACTCCGTAATTTAGAGAAATATATGAAGGTAGGATAAAATAAACTTACAAGCTAGATGACTGACAATTCCGTGGTTGACTCCGTGTAAAATTGTTGTAAGATAAATCACTGCAATAGAAAATGGAAACGACAAAGTTAAAGATTTTTATTATATGGTCACAAATGTAAAAACTTGGAGCGAGATCACTTTACATCTTTTCTTTGGAGTTAAATATCCATCCGGGAATAGCTCCAGATAGCTCATTGTTATTCAGAAATCTAGATTGATGGACATTTTTTAGATTATTCATACCGTAAATTCCAAGTATACAGGAAATCTGTAATGCCTTTATAAGTAGTTCCATACATGTGATGTACTATGAGGCTCTGAATTGAATTAGGTATTGGGCCAGTCAATCCGTTAAAGCTGAGGTCTCTGCAAAAGAATTATTTCCGAAGATTTATATATAATTAGGTGGTGTTGAAAGATCTAATGAAATTACAACTAATTACTAGAAACCGACTTACAAGTTCTTCATAGAACTCAATTCTCCAATGTACTCGGGTATTGAACCATTAAGGAAACAATTTCTCAGGACCCTGTATAAAAAGTAGTTAGAACTCGTTCTCATGTTTACTCAAAATTTCACTTTCTATGTAGTTCAACTCACAATCTAGCCATTTTTGTCAAATTTCGCAGATTAGGAAATGGAAAATATCTTGACCCAGCCAAATCAGTTATCCTCCTGGCAACCATAATACATATATAAAGTTAGTTCAAGGCTTAAATCAACAAAATTAACTCGAAGGGCTTAAGCATTCGCTCACAGTTCCTTCAGTTTTGTCAGCAGAGATATTGTAGAAGGAATCGGTCCATCCATTGAAGTTCCTTGCAGATCACTACAAAATAAATTTATATAAGATTACATAATTAGTTTTTAAAACCATCAACAAATAAAAGTAAAATTTTACTCACAGCCTCTCGATGTTTGTCCAGTTTCCGATAAAATCAGGTATTCTCCCAGATAAATTATTCCCGTCTATCCTACTGCAAGAAGAAAATAATAGAATCCGTATCTCAGTTCAACAGTCAGAAGAAACAAAATTAAGCACTCCATGACTTACAAATCTGTTAAATTAACCAGATTTCCGTACGATGCTGGTATGGTTCCTATGAAATTATTTGCAGATGCATGGCTGCAAAAAAAGTAGTTTGTCGTCAATAATTCAAAAATGTTAACGCTGTAGATCAATCTATGATTGAATGATTGAACAAAATAAAAACAAAAGGTAATCTTACAATCTTCTTAAGCGAGTCAAACGGCCAATATTTAGAGGAAGCTGTCCTCCAAGCAAATTGTCTTCCACGATTCTAACGAAAAGGTCAAAATTTTAAATATCAGTGAAAGGTCTCAAATATGATAGACTTTTAAGGTAAGGGATCTTTACTTACAGCTCCTCAAGTGTAGAAATATCACCTATTTCTTCCGGTATGGAACCACTGATGCGGTTTCCCCTAATATTCCTGTGGAGAAAATGAGTCACTAACACAATCACCACGTTTAAAAAAATATAAGGAGCGTGTAACTCTTACATAATGGTAAGTTGAATCTGACCAAGACGCGCAGGAATAGGGCCTTTGAGATAGTTACGAGATAGATCTCTGTTTAATTAATAGTGCAAAAAACGATTGATGTCATTTCTTAGCAAGCATTGAGTTAATATACCCATATAGTCGTATACCACAAAACTAACCACTACGACATACATTTCTCGCAGAGAAGTTAGATTTGCAAATTCTTCAGGTATAACTCCTGTCAAATTGAGTCCTTTTAACTGGCTGCAGTTTAATACAAGTATAAAGAAAGTAGCAAAAATACTGATTAGCGCCGAAGCATAACAGACAAGAAAGCATTCTAATCAACTATTTTCACTGTTATAATTTTCTTCAGACTTATCAATAAAGATCAAAAATTTAGTAAAGATCGACAATTATAACTCATTTTTTCATCAAAAATTAAATAAAAATTCCGCTTTGCAGATCTTTTTTTAAAATAAAATATTTTCCAAAAGGTAAATCGTCAAGTGACAAAAAAGATATCATCGCGACTTGTATTTTTTTTATCTTTCGGTAAACAAGCACATCGACATATACTTTCAACGAATTTTTTTCGAGTTTTTAAATTATATGTGATTCGTATCAGATACCATATACCCCATGTGATTTCATAAACTTTGTCACATAAATCACATATGACTTTTTAACTTAAAAAATTCAGAAAAAAAAAGTTTGTTTTGAAATAAATTTATACTAAATATTTGGTTAATATTCAAAGTTAAAGTTGAACAACTCTAAAAAGTTAAACTGTTCATTTATTTTAAGAAAGAAAGAGTAGATAAATTTCAAATAAAATCAATTAGTACTACTAAACCAGAATTATACTTTTGCTACTTGTATTTTACTCCGTACTGAAAAACTCAGAGATTCGATAATTGTAAATACGTACATGTTTGTTATGTGGCAAACAGTGGAATTACAGTTGCAAGTTACGTTGCTACCAAATTGAAGCAGCCCTAGGTCATTCACAGAAATTGGCTGATTAAGTCCTGTACGTGTGGTACACGGATCCTCAACAAAAGGCTGCCACTCGAAATAATATCGTAGCTTTGAGGCTATCACCAACAAAGTTACCACTGTCGTTGCAACACACAAAAGGTTTATAAAAATACAATCGGCATAACATATATTATATCATTTACAATTCATCTGTATTTTCATTAGTATAATTTTTATCGAATAATATATAACACAAACAAAAATATTAACTACATTACTAGTGCGATCATCATTACTTTGACATGATACAAACCAATCATAAGTATTCCAATTTTGCAATCATTTAAGTTAACCAAAGCGTTCCAATTCTTTAACTACCTTACGTAGTACTATTTTAAGCAAGCGTAATGATCGTTTTATATTTTCTCTTCATCGTCGTCTATTCATCTTTCTTATTTTCATTTTTTCTTTTTTACATTTAAGTTCGTAAGAAGCAATAGTCGAGTATATATTAAGTTCATATTACTATTGTCATTTGTCACAAAATACGCATGATAAAAAAATCATCATGAGAAATTTTAGTAATACGACCCGACGTCACAACACGCAATTATATTGTTTGAAAAAAAGAATAAAGTTTGTTATGTTATTCAAAAATATTTTAGACTTTAGGATTGAAACTTAAACCTAACCCCACGTGACAGGGCCCAAAACCAAATTATAGAAATATGTAAATAATATTTTGCATGGTTGATCGTAAAAACACGTAAACACACAACTGTCATTAGTCAAGGCTACATATACATGATACATCAGTCGCCTTACTTATGTCAAGGCCAGTCTTAAATGCATGGGCCAATTATGACATGGTCACTTACAAAAAAAGAACAGTCGAAAGCCGCCCACAGGTTTTACAAGTCTTCGAAACAAGTTATAGCGTGTGAAATGACAATATTTTGCAAGTTTAGGAAGCAAATGAGTTGTACTTTTTAACTTTTTCAAGTTTGAGAATTATATTATCAGGGTATGAACAAATCTATGCTATCATCTCAAGTGACTGTTGATCATATGCAAAAGTCTTGGAGATATGAGCAATAATAAAAACAAACATTTATCACGTTAGTCGAATCTTAGCAACTTTGTTTAGAATATAATATACAATCATTCAAAAAACGTCAAAAAATAAAATAATCAAAACTTTTTATGCTCGAGTAACAATTTTCTAAAGTAACATGTTCGTTTCAGCTCCAAAATATCAATTAACGTGACTTCCAAAACTTAGTTACACATGCTAATCTCCATCTCAAAATACATTACCACACACAAAAAATTAAGCAAACTATGATATAAAAAAAACCGACAGAAAATGAACATACCTTCATCGTAAGGCAAATATTGACCAACAGATCTATCTAAACTCAGAGTTAACAGAAATATAACCATCAACAACTTGAGTCTAGACCGCATAGTGTAACTTGTGTGTGTGTTAAAAAGAAGATGTCAATATGAGGTTTAATTTAGGAATGATTACAAGTTGGACCTTGTATGTGTTTCTATTTTCAAGTGTTGGCGTTTGAAAAAATGTACTACTACTATCTACTATGGTCATGGTTGGTGTTCTTTAGGCCGAAGAGACTGGTCGTACTGTTCTTAAACCTACTTTTATGTCAACGTTATTTTAGTTTTTTGTTTTTTTTCACAAAACTTATCTGGTTAAGTTTATTTTCAATAAATGTTAAATAAAAATAAATTTTGAAAATGATACGATACTTAATTTTAGCATTGCGTGAGGAACACGGCAATATCTTAATATGGGGAGTAATGAGACTCGTATTATACATGTTTTCATACCTCAATTAGAACTAAAAACGGATAAAATATCATAAAAACGTGTCAAATACATTTGTATTGTTGTTTGTGTGTTTGCATGCACGAATATCGAGAATTCACATGAAAATCAATAAATCAAACAAAAACAAACACGGAAAACAAAGTCGTGCAATAGAACCGGACCTGGATGTGAATTTTCAAAAATACCCTTGAAGAATTGAAGATATATAAGTTTGGTCCCTCAAGTTTCAAGAAATGTCATTTTATACCCCTCAACTATAAATAAATACCAAAGGGTCTCTAAAGTTTGAATAATGTACAAGAACAGCCTTTGAAGTTTGAAAGAAAGTGCAAAATCTATCCTCATCATGTTTTTGCAAAAACACAAGCCAAAGTTGCCAGAATCAAGTGAGATGAAAGTTAAATATGCTGGATGAATATTAACACAAGAGGGTAGGGGTGAGCATTTGAACCGTCGGACCGGACCGGACCGACTCGGACTGGATCGGACAATTTCGGTTTGGTTCTCGGTCCAGGGTGTAGAAACTAGAAGGGGGTTGAATAGTTTCTTAGAATTTACATATCAAAAGATGGTTTTCAAAAATCATTTTCAAAAACTTAGATTTGAGTGATTATGTGAAATCTTCTTATACACCATATGAACAAGGGATTGTGCAACTAAACTAATAATCACAAGTATAAAGAATAATAATGTAAAGAGATAAGGAAAAGAAAGATCAAACCAAACACCAAGGATTTATAGTGGTTCGGCAACGAAGCTCACTCCTCGTCCCTACTCCACTCCTCGAGTACTCCTTACTCGAGAGTTCACTAATCAACAAGCTCCTTAAGGTGGAGAAACCGTACACAACGTTGCTTATCCAATTTCCGACTCTAAGCTAAAAGTCGAGCCCTAATCCTAGCTAGGACCAATCTACACCAATATACTTTAAGGACCAAGTATAAACCTTAATACATACACAACTTCCAAATAGATACAACTACTTGGATCTTCACAACAATGAGACAACAATGAATAAATAAGATTTGATCTTCAATCGATCTTTGAGGTAGACACAACACTTTAAGGATGAAAGTGCTCTTCTCTTTGCACTTGGAGAGGAAGAGATGGGAGAAGAAAGATTCACTTCTAAACAAGTAGCAATCAACCAAATGACCAAGGATTTGAGTGATTTTACAAGTATGAAAGAATCTGGAAATATATGTGCAAAAGAGGTGAAGAAAAATCTAAGAACGGTCCACTATTTATAAGACAAGGCTCCAACGGCTATATCTGGCCGCGGTTCCTTATAGCTACCCGCGGTTCCTTATCGATAAGGAACCGTATAGCCTCTTAAGGAGCCGCCGGAGTAGACTCCTCTCCTTTTTGTCTTTTAGTGGTATGGTTCAAATCTGGTGATTAAAATATCTTGAAAGGATATTTCAAACCAAGATAGAATATACCATTTTCAAATTTTCAAATAATTAATTTAATAAAACATTTTCTTAAAAATAAAGTTTGATAAAAACTTGTCACACTTAATAAAAAGTGAGTTTTAAGAAAATATTAAATCATTGATCACTTAATTAGGATGAGTACTTGTTTGTACATACCTTAAGTGATAATGGTTGAAATGAAAAATACTTGAACTCAAGAATTCGTTTTTCGTTGTTTTCGTAAATGCTTGTTTTTACATATTGTCATAATCAAAACAAAGCGAGACCGAGAAATGCAAGTAACGTTTTTAGGCATCATTGCATTAACTATCTCCCCCTTTTTGATTTTGACAATACATAAACTCAATCACATGAAAAACAAGATTTTCGAAGATGAGTTTATTTCACTTCTCCCCCTTTGTGGAAGCAAAAAGGTTGCAAAAGTCTTTGTAGAAAAGAAGAATCGGACTTTGCAAATGCTCCCCCTTGGTGCTTACTCCCCTTTGCTTGGGGAACCAAGGAATCGAGATATGGTGACAAGCTACATAGAAGGGTTAGTAGAAGAGAAGAGACACCCAACAAGATATAGCAAAAGCCACACAAAAAAAGACCAAGATCCAAGATAAGTCATGTTAAAAGAAAAACATGAATAAAAGATACAAGGAAACAAAACATACAAAGATGTACGTAAAAATAAAACAAGCCAAAAGAAAAACATAAATCTAATCCTAGTTAAACTGGAACTCTAAGATTTTCTTGAACTAGATGTCTTGAAGGTAAGCAACCAATGCTTAGATAAAAGACAAAGTAGTGGTGGAAGGAGGTGGTGGTGGCTTGGTAGTAATCTCATAGTCATAGTGAAGAGGAGGTTTGACTAAGAGACTTTTGATGTAATTCAACTCCTCATAGATATGAGCCATAGCAAGATGTTGATATTGACAACATGACAATATGTTCCATGATGCATGAAATTATCATGTGAAGGAGGAAGAACACTAAGGGCAAGTGGTGGAAGAAAAGAAGTTCCACAATCAACATTCTTAGAAGGAGAAGAAATGTGATTTTGTGTGTTCTTGGGTGAATTGGGATTGAAAGCAATTGGAGAAAATGGAGGAGAATCAAGGCATTCATTTGGAGAATAAGACATTTTGATTTTAGAAATGATACAAAATGCTTAGGTTTAAATAAAGAAAGTTCAAGATATTGTGAGGGTGGTCAAAGGGTTGAAACAAAGATTCCAAAAAGTGTTGGAGCAAATTGGGAGTTTCAGAAATACCTGAAATAGGAAGCACTGCCTGCGGTTTCTTTTCTCCACCAGCGGTTCCATATTAATAAGGAATCGCGGTTTCTTTCAAGAACCGCCTACAGTGGGTGGATTTTGGTGATGAAGGAGGATATTCTAATTCAGCAAATCCTATTTTTCTAATCTAACTAATCATACAGATATGCTAAGAAGCAAAGATAGACAAAGAAAACACACAAAAAGTCACCAAACAAGGTTTTGACCAAAATACATGGATTTTAAAGAAAATCGATGTTGGAGGTGTGTTGAACTAGACAATAAGTCATGACACAATGATCCTCCATAGTTCACTTTTGTTCTTGCTATACTTGAGAGACACATACATATGAATTATTTAAGCTCAATATTAATAGCAAGAGGCTATGAAAAACATTTTTAGATTGAATTAACAATGCAAAAACATTTCTCGACCATTTTCGAAGAACTTTGAGAATTTTGAAAAAGAGATGAGAGGTTTTCCAAAAAGAGTTTGCAAGACTCAATGACTCAAAGAAAGAAAAGACTCAAAAGAGAAAAAGACTTGATTAATAAAATGTGCAATTAAGGAATATGTTCCATTAAACCTAGACCTAGACGCAAGTAATTAAAAGAGTCCCTCTTAAGTGACTTAGTGAAGATATCGGCTTAGTTTTCTACCGAGGGCACCTTCTCCAATCGAAATGTTCCCCTTTTGAACATTATCCCTAAGAAAATGGTGGTGAATCTCTATGTGCTTGGTTCGCGAATGTTGCACGGGATTCTTGCTAAGGTCTATAGCACCCTTATTGTCGCACATGATGGGAACATCATCAAGAGAAATCCCGTAATCAACAAGCGCTTGCTTCATCTATAGAGCTTGTTGACAAGCTTTACCGGCACTCACATACCCGGCTTCCGAGGTGTATATTGCAAGAGCGGTTTGTTTCTTGGATAACCAAGAAGTTAAACAACAACCCATGAAGGTACAAACTCCACTAGTGCTTTTCCGGTCCACATAGTCTCCCGCATGATCCGAGTCTGCGTAGACAATTGTTTCTACACTGATCCCTTTAGGATATCATAGTCCTAAATGTATATTGCCCTTAATTTATCGAAGGTTACGCTTAACCGCTTCAAAGTGAGAGCTTTTGGGAGCCTCTTGGAAGGGAGCACAAAGGCAAACACTAAACATGATATCCGGTCGACTTGCCGTTAGGTACAACAAACTACCAATCATACCTCTATATTTGGTGTTGTCTACCGCCTCACAATCATCATCTACGGTGAGTTTAGTATCCGAGGCCATAAGGGTCTTCATCGGTCTATAATCTTCTAATCTGAATTTCTTTAGCATTTCTTTAACATACTTGGATTGAGTAAAGAAAATACAATCGTCCATTTGTTTAATTTGGAGTCCTAAAAAGAAGTTAAGTTCTCTCATCATACTCATTTCAAACTCGCTATGCATGATTTTGACAAAGTCATCACACAATGATTGACAAGTTGAACCAAATATAATGTCATCAACATATATTTGTACGATAATGAGGTGAGAACATTTCTTCTTTGTAAAGAGCGCATTGTCTACCATCCCTATGGTATACTCATGTTTTACAAGAAACGCTTTAAGTCTATCATACCAAGCTTTGGGTGCTTGTTTAAGACCATAAAGAGCTTTTTTAAGCTTGTAAACATGATCCGGTTTCTCAAAATCAATGAAGCCGGGAGGTTGAGCCACATATACCTCCTCATTGATCAAACCGTCAAGAAACGCACTCTTTACATCCATTTGTTGAATCTTAAAGTCTAAGGCACAAGCGTAGGCTAAAAGGATTCTAATGGATTCTAATCTTGCTACGGGTGCGTATGTCTTGTCATAATCAATACCTTCTTGTTGATTATAGCCTTGACCTACAAGTCTAGCCTTGTTACGAGACACAACACCATTCTCGTCTAACTTATTCATATATACCCATTTGGTTCCTATAATGGTAGAACTTATAGGTGGAGGAACAAGTTCCCAAACATCATTAGCAATAAATTGATTCAATTCTTCTTGCATAGCGATGACCCAAATCTCATCCATCAAAGCTTCTTTAACATTCTTTGGTTCAATCAAGAAGACGAAACAAAAGAAGTTACTTTGATTTTGGACTTGAGATCTTAGGGTCCTTTGATTTAATTAGCCTATGACGTTGTTGAGAGCATGATCTTTTGACTTCTTAATGTTTACTCCCTTTTCGACATTAAGGTCTTCAACTCCTATGTTTCTAACATCTTTGGCTTTAACTATGTCTATTTCATCCAAGTCATCATCTACCAAAGGTGATGTCTTAGATGAAGGAGGGGTTTCATCAAATGTCATGTTAAGTGATTCTTCAATTACACCCGAGGATATATTGAGGACTATGTAGGCTTTGCTAGTTTGAGAATAACCTAAAAAGATACCTTCATACGACTTTGGGTCGAACTTAGTAAGGTAATCTTTGGTGTTGAGAATGAAGAACTTGCTTCCAAACACCCTAAAGTATTCCAATGAGGGCTTCTTACCTTTAAGAATCTCATGGGTGTCATTCCTAGGAAATGTCAAATAAGAATTCGGTTAAGAATATAGGTCGATGTGTCCACCGCATTGCACCAAAATTTTTGAGGCAAAGATTGCTCGTTTAACATCGTCCTACTCATCTCTTGAATAAGCCTATTCTTCCTTTCAACTACCCCATTTGATTATGGAGTGCGACGAGCCGAGAAGTTATGGGTAATACCACGAGCTTCACAAAAGGCACCGAATTACACTTCATTATCATTTTCCCTACCATTATCCGTCCTAATAGAGACAATTGAACATCCTAGTTGATTTTGGATTCTTCGACTAAAGTTTTCGAAGTGATCGAAAGCCTCATTCTTAGACGCCAAAAATCTAGTCCAAGTGAATCTAGAATAGTCGTTAACTATGACTAGGGTATAAAGGTTACCTCCATAACTCCGTATGGCGGAAGGTCCAAAAAGGTCTATATGTAGGAGCTCTAAGCACCGAGAGGTCGATACCAAATTCTTGGCTTTGTGACTTGAGTGAACTTGCTTCCCAAATTTGCAAGCATCACAAAACTGACTATCAAAGATGTCTTACCAACTCCTTAGAGACTAAAGATTAAATTAAACGCATATTAGCGTGACCTGATCTCCTATGCCAAAGAGTAGAACTATCATCTAAATTCGTTAGACATAAGTTGTCCTTTGACTTCCTATTGACCTTCATGACATAAAGCCCATGCTTTCTAACACCTTTTCCAATGACCTTTCCATCTTTTATGATTTCACTATCATATTCCAAAAAGATGACCTTACACTTACTGTCACAAATTTGACCTATACTTAGAAGGTTAAAACCTAAGTTATCTACGTGCTCTACATTTTCAATGGTTATGGAGTCAAGAGAAACCGTACCTTTGCCAATGATAGTACCACGTCGATTACTAGCGAATGTAACGTTACCTCCATCATATGCTTTGTAGTGGGAGAAAAAACTTCGGTTACCCGTCACGTGTTTAGAACATCCATTATCCTTAATCCACTCGTCGGGCTCTAAATCGATTCCCAAGCATATCTAGGTAACAACACACAAGATCAAACATGTGTTCCCCAATATCTCATGGGTCTAAAGTTGTTAGTTCCAAATATCCCTTGCATTTGGTTGGGATGCATGAATGGAGGAGACATTCCCCATGGGGAAAATATTGTTGTTGATAATTGTTCCAATTCATATGACCATTTTGTTGTTCATTTTTTCTCCTAGGTGTCTTTGATCTTGATCTAGAATTATTGTTATTTCTTCTAGGTGTTGGAGTTTTACTCTTAGGTCGTGACTTAGCTTGATCGTCCCTTTTTGGTGTAGGTGTTCTACTTCTAGGTTTTGACTCATTGCGTACTCTTGGAGGAGTAGATGTTTGTCTAGATAAATTTCTAGTTCCCATTAGAGGTTTACTCAAGGGCTTATAGAATTTAGCTAGAGTAGTTTTTTCAAGAATAGGTACTTTCACCTTGTTAACAAGAATATGTTTTTTCCCTTCACCTAAGATAGACTTTTCAGAAAGTTCAGAATTCTCACAAAAACCAACTTTTGTCCGCGGTTCGTTATCACTACCCGCGGTTCCATAGCTATAAGGAACTGCGTCATATATTGGCGTACCGCGTACAGAGGTTCGTTTTTCTGAAAACCTAACTTGTTGAGGTTCACTAGTAGATGCTTCATCAGTGTTATATCACAACCTAAGTCTTTCTTTAGAATGAATTTGTTTGTTTAACATATCATCAAGAGCACTAGTACCTTTCATGAACTTTTCCAATTTAATGGAGGTACTATTAAGATCTTCATTCTCTTGTCTAAGGTTTTCACATTTTAGACAACCTAAATCAACTTTGTTTTTTTCAAGCTTGGCTAATTTATCTTAGCTCACTAACCTCATTTTCAAGCTTAGTTCTAGTTGATTTTAGCACTTTGTTCTTTTCAATGAATTTAAGGCTAAGTTTATGTAAGTTATTGTATTGGCCTTCTAATTCGATATCATCTTGAGAAGAACTATTATTGCTATAATATTCAGTTTCGGAATGTACCTCTTTAGAAGTGTGAGCCATAAGACATTTCTCATCTTAGGGGTTGTCATCAACATATTCACCGCTATCGCTCCATGAACCTCCAACGAACGCCATGTGGTTCTTGTCGCGTGAAGGCTTAGGACAATCACCGATGAAATGGTTCGGATCACCACATATAAAGCATTTCCTATCACCTTTATCATCCTTGGTAAATCGGTTTTTGGAGAAGGATTTCTTGTCGTTGCTTGGTTGCCTCACGTGTTGACCTCGTCTCTTGAATAACTTCTTGAAGTCTCTAACCGCCATGGCATATTCCTCATCATCACTATCCGAGGAGCTTTCATGGTCACTTTGCGACTTCTTGGCCTTGAGTGCTAGAGACTTTCTTTCACTCTTGGTTTTCACCATTTCTGAATCCTTCAAAATTATCATCTCATGAACTTTCAAGTTGCCAATCATTTCATCGAGTGATAATGTGATGAGATCCTTTGATTCTTTAATCGATGTGACTTTGGCTCTCCACTTTGGATGCAACGCCCTAAGAAACTTCCTAACATTGTTCTTGCTAGAAAAACCTTCATCAAGTGCTTTTAGACTAGTAATAATAGTGTTAAATCTAGCAAATGCACTATCAATAGTTTCATCTTCTAAGATGACAAATTGTTCATATTGTTGAACAAGAAGATCGATTTTACTTTCTTTGACTTGGCTATTACCTTGGTGGGTTACTAAAAGAGTGTTCCAAATATCTTTAGCGGTTTCACACATAAAAATCCTTTCATACTCTTTCTTTGGTAAATCATTATAAATCACCATTTTAGCCTCATTATTTTTAGCAAGTTTCCTTTTAGTGTCATCATTAGATTTGTCAAAAGTGACTATCTCTTTACTTTTAGAAACTTCATTGTATTGATAAGGCAAAAAATCACCATGGGTAATAACATGCCAAAGATCTAAATCTTTTGATTTCACATAAGTCTCGAATCTATTTTTCTAATAAATAAACTTATCGGTTTCAAAAAGAGGTGTTTTTGCATAGATTACCCTTCTAGGTACTTGTTGGAATCCATATATCGATTCAAGTTTTAAAATACAATATATTTTAAAAAGGTTTGAGCAACCACGCTCTGATACCAATTGTAGAAACTAGAAGGGGGGGGGGGGGGGTTGAATAGTTTCTTAAAATTTACTTGTCAAAAGATGGTTTTCAAAAATCCTTTTCAAAAACTTAGACTTGAGTGTTTATGTGAAATCTTCGTATACACAATATGAACAAGGGATAGTACACTAAACTAATAATCACAAGTATAAAGAATAATGAATGTAAAGAGATAAGGAAAATAAAGATCAAACCAAACACCAAGGATTTATGGTGGTTTGGCAACGAAGCTCACTCCTCGTCCCTACTCCACTCCCCGAGTACTCCTTACTCAAGAGTTCAGTAATCAACAAGCTCCTTAAGGTGGAGAAACCGTACACAACGTTGCTTATCCAATTTCCGACTCTAAGCTAAAAGTCGAGCCCTAATCCTAACTAGGACCAATCTACACCAATATACATTAAGGGCCAAGTATAAACCTTAATACATACACAACTTCCAAATAGACACAACTACTTGGATCTTCACAACAATGACACAACAATGAATAAATAAGATTTGATCTTCAATAGATCTTTGAGGTAGACACAACACTTCAAGGATGAAAGTGTTCTTCTCTTTGCACTTAGAGAGGAAGAGATGAGAGAAGAAAGATTCACTTCTAAACAAGTAGTAATCAACCAAATGACCAAGTATTTGAGTGATTTTAGAAGTATGAAAGAATCTGGAAATATATGTGCAAAAGAGGTGAAGAGAAAATCTAAGAATGGTCCACTATTTATAAGACTAGGCTCCAACAGCTATATCTGGCCGCGGTTCCTTATAGCTACACGTGGTTCCTTATCGATAAGGAACCGCATAGCCACTTAAGGAGCCGCCGGAGTAGACACCGCTCCTTTTTGTCTTTTAGTGGTATGGTTCAAATCTGGTGATTAAAATATCTTGAAAGAATATTCCAAACCAAGATAGAATATGCCATTTTTAAATTTTCAAATAATTAATTTAATTAAACATTTTCTTAAAAATAAAGTTTAATAAAAACTTGTCACACTTAATAAAAAGTAAGTTTTAAGAAAAGATTAAATCATTGATCACTTAATTAGGATGAGTACTTGTTTGTGCATACCTTAAGTGATAATGGTTGAAATAAAAAATACTTGAACTCAAGAATTCGTTTTTCGTTGTTTTCGTAAATGCTTGTTTTTACATATTGTCGTAATCAAAACAAAGCGAGACCAAGAAATGCAAGTAACGTTTTTAGGCTTCATTGCATTAACACAGGATTTTGGATCATTTCGGTCCTCGGTCTGGTCGTTTCAGTCCGGTCTGGTTCGGTCTTACTAAAAACCCGTCGATTATGCCTAATAGGACCGGACCGAAGACCGAACCGAACCATTTCGCCCTGGTCTTGGTCCAGGGTTTAGACCATTTCGATCCTCGGTCTGGTTCGATCTTCGTTGGTCCGGTCCAGTCTGAACCTGTTGCTCACCCATACAAGAGGGGGACTTCATTGTCATTATCCAAAGTGGAAGGATTAATTTTGCCAAACATTTAACCCGTTTATACCCGGTTTTACCCAGTCCATATCCATACCCAACATAAGCCCCATCTTAGCCCATCAATTTACTCGTTTTATTTTAACTAACCTAAGATTTAAAAGTTTAAAAAACGTGGTTAACATATAAACTTTTCCCAAAATGGATTCAATAGACATTGTTCATCTATATTCAACCTGTTATGATTTTGAATACTAGTTAACCATTAACAACGAGTACGCAGCAGAATGGATCTGGTATAACATTTAAAATTAACACATAATAAAACAATATATACTAACCTTTTAGTTTAATTGATTAAATCAATTAAATGAGTCTTGATCTTGAAATTTAACGGTAAAATAACTATCTCTATAAGTTGCTCACACACACGTCAAATGAGCACGTAACGATGCTAGTGGTTGCTTCACAATTACTAACAACAAGTGTACTTGATGAAGCTTTAATACTAATTCGAATATCAAATGATATTATGTTTGAATAGTGTATATAAAAGAAGAACAATAATTAAGCCGAAATTGGTTCTCTGCCAATTCGTACGAGAAAAATAATTTTTCTCCTTTGAATATTATAAGTGCTTAGTATATGAAAAACTACACCAATGCATCAAAACCATGAGTATATATAACTTCATTTCCTTCGTGTCAAAGTGTAAGAATACTTTTTGCAAAAATATTCTTATAAAAATGTAAAGTGTTAGACATTTGAATTTCCAAAAATATACAGTGACGATAATTTTTAATACAGATATATTATGTAAAAAATGCAAACCACAATGATGTATTTCGCAGTTTAATCTTGATAGGAATTTATAGCTGCTAAAGTGACAATAATTGTTAATACAGATGTATTATGTAAAAAAATGCAAACCATAATGATGTATTTTACAGTTTAATAATTTATAGCTGCCAAAAGATCTAGAGGTGAGCAGAAACCGCACCGCAAACCGCAAAAATCGCACCACGACAAAAACTGGCGGTTTGGTTTTAAGAAAAAATAAAAACCGAAAATGCGGCACGGTTGCAGTATTACCCGTAAAACCAAACCGCACCACACAATAACTATTTTATACTTGAAAACGTTACATCGATTCTTTTATGCGAATAATAAGACTTCTAGTGCATATTATCATTGATATTCTTATAATTCATAAGTCAAGTGTTTATTAGATTCAATATATGCATTGCAATAACAAAAAAAAATCAACATTTTAAACTAAAAAGCGCAAAACCCACATTTATTATATAAGTCACAAGTGCTGGTGCGGTGCGGTTAAAAACCGCGAAACCGCAGAAACCGAAAAAACTGCAAAATCGAAACCGCGCTTTAAGGTGCGATGCGGTTTTTATTTTTATAAAAACCGCAAATTCGGTTGCGGTTCGATTTTAGTAAAAACCGCACCAAGCCACCAGAGTCGGTTGATGGGGTATGCAACCTGTGCCTATGCACATGAGCTATGATTAAATGTGCCTCTAATTTTAGTAAACTGACTTTGACTGTACATATATATATATATATATATATATATATATATATATATATATATATATATATATATATATATATATATATATATATATATATATATATATATATATATATATATATATATATATATATATATATATATATATATATATATATATATATATATATATATATATATATATATATAGGTATAATTATGATTTGAAACCACACTTTTTAATCCATGTCATATCCCAGTCACATCTTTTAGCCAATAGTATTTCAGAATTTCCTAGAAAATCTCTAAATTCCACAAAATTCGGCCTTTAAATCGCAGTTTTTTTAAAATCGCGTTTTAGAAACGCATTAATGAAATTTGCCTTTGAAAATCGCGTTTTGGTGGTCTGGACCGGTCCGGTTCAAGTGCCTTAATTTATTTCCGGTTTTTTTTACTTTTTAAACAATATTATAAATTTCTGATTTTTTTGAATAATATCTAAAATTCGAATATGTTTTAAAAAAATGTGACCTCTCCTTTATATCCAACCAGCTTTTCCAACTATACCAAACCATTATTTGTGTTTTTATATTCAAAACGAAATTAATATACTCATTAAATCTATATTAATATATAGGTTAATTTTTTTTAATATGAATATGAATGGAATTATACAAATCTATTCCATGAATATAGCAAACCCTCGTCTTCTTTCTCAAACCCTAATCTCTATGGGGTTTTTTTGGTTTTTTTTGGTTTTTTTTTGTAGGTTAATGAGTATCTCTATTTTCTCAAACCCTAATGATACACTTATTTTGAACAAGAACATACACTTTTGTTAATTAAGGTTGTGGTGAAAGTTGATGTGGATGTATAACAGGACAGAAATTTGAGCCACATTCAAACCTAAATCTAACCCATGTAGACCAACAAGGTAATCCTTTTTAATTTAACTTCCAAATATTTGATCAGTGAATTTTTGATTTCACGATCTAGGTTTAATTCCACTCTTGTGGGATTGTAGTTTCTTACTTTTTCAAAGATTATTCAAAGACATATTTCCCGAAGCATGGATGTTTTAAAGGGCTCAATGCTCTTATTGTGCCTTTCATAGCTGCTGGTAATGGAGGGTCATGCCTTCATCTTTACCCTGCTCAGGATCTTATCAAAATCATATTTTGCCTTTCATAGCTACCGTTAATGGAGGGCCATGCCTTCATCTTTACGACCCAGGATCTTATCAAAATCAACATTATTTTTGGTTATTAGAAAGAGAGTACCAATTAATGAGGGCATGTTTTTTTAATGACATGAATCAATGAAACAAACCTACTAACGAGCTCTCAAAGCAACAGCTGCGTTTGGTTTCAGAAAGAGAGTATAGAGTAAGATATTTCTAATGATATCCTTTTTTGCATTTGGCTGGTTGATCCTATTCCTAACTTTTCTCTTTTACTCTCTCTCAAGGCATTGATACATGTGGCAGTTATCTCAGCATTTTTGAAAATTGCTAGGAGTAAGTCGGAACATGGATGTGTTTAGATGGTCCACAATTATATGCAGGTTGTACCAAATTAAGGTGTGTAGAAGCGGGAATCCTTGTGTATATATAGTTGTAGATGAGGTCGTGAGGAATATTGTTTGCTCAATTAAAACACAGATACAAATACAATCACTTTTTCAAAATTGTTTGACACAATTTATATGGTTATTATTTGTGTTTGACTAAAATAGTTCCAAGTTGAGATTAGCTTCGACTATCATTAATGGATATCTGCATTATTTAACAACCATATACATGGACAGTGCATATGTTTGATACCTGGTATTCTGGATATTGATCATATGTTTATGACTTTTAACATTAATCAGCAAATACCCTTACCAACAATTCCCTTACCAAGTCAACAGAAAATACATACTCTTCAATTAGTTTTTCATGAATCTCTATATAGAAATGCCAAAGTTTATGATTTTGATGTTTGTTTTCTCTGTCAATCAATAGTATACCGAGTTGCTGGGGACCTCGTTGACTTAGGGGTAGAAGTGGTGGTAGCACAATGGCCAAGCAATCTGTTTTAGGTTTAGTGGGACGGACACTAGGGCGGTGCCACAAAATTGAAGCAACGCAAAAGCTGCTTTAGCGATATGACCTTCGAGCCTGAATGAATGAAGCTTTTATGATAAGGTAGTAGAACATGCCCCTTCTTTTACAAGATACAGGATGTAAGGCAAAAGAATACAGAACCAAAAACTCAGTATCATTGTATGCCTGATACCAAGGGTAACATCTTATTTTGTTTGCAGGTAGTGTTACTCAGCTATATTTAGCGGTTTATTTTAGTTGGAAGCAAAAACAAAGACATAAATTTTGGGACGCTATCAGCAAGGTATATAACAACTCATTTTTTATATTAAAGGGGCGTTTCAGTTAGCTTATAAGCTTTTTCTATAAATATGCCTCTTTTTTTACTCAATGGAGAATTCGGCTGATTGCCACTGATCGACGCAACAGGTATTGCCTCTGATCAATGTGGAAGCATCCTAAATACACCTATTAACATAAGCTATTCTAATGCAAGAACTGATAAGACACCGTTACTTATATCGTCTCAGCCTGCTTGGAAACTTGGAAGGGTAAAATGGAAGCAAGATGGCATATGTTTGTGTTATGGATTATATTGGCTTTATTTATACACTTTTTTGTAACATGTCAATTCTTGATCATTTTTAAATTTTGATTCAGGCTTCCGATGATGTTGAGAACACCAAAGATGGTACGAATGACACCAAGGACAAAAAGTTGAGTCTTGGGGAAAATAATACACATGTTGAGATGTGAATGAATATGGCTCATGCTGATGATGGTATGCAGTCCCAAACGCCCCTTAATTCAGAAGTAAAACAGCCCCCAAAGTCTGATGCAAGCAGCAGTCATGTGAATGGACCATTCAAAGAAGCGACTGCATTTATGGTCGGTGGTGGAAACTATATAGAGCATGGAAGCTTGCAGAAGCTTGCACAAGATCTGCAGCACAACCCATCAATGAACACATGAATACTTTTCCCAATTTGTGGACAAACTCGGTAAAAAAAACTCAGCCTTTCTGGACTCTGTATCAAGCCTGAGTATCCCTATAAGCAAGCTGTGATATTGATAACAGATACTTCAACTTCATCATTGACGAAACTTCTGAAGATGTTTTTATTTTTAATTCATATAACGAAATTTAAATATTGTTTAGCAGATTCTTGCAAAAATGTAAAAATCCAAGGTATTTTCATCGTATCTAAAGACGATTGTGTAGCAGTAAATAGTGGACAAGATCAACATGGGATTAGTTTTGGGATGCCAATAGAACAAGTGATTTGTAGCCATAGGACGCGGGTTTGTGTAGTTTACTACCAGGTTAGTTATATATATATATATATATATATATATATATATATATATATATATATATATATATATATATATATATATATATATATATATATGGGGAAAAAGACAAAAATGGTCAAATCCCCTTCCCTTGATCCACTATATGGTCAAGCCAAAAGATTTTTACATATATGGTCATACACAAATGCTCAACTGCTCAACTCCATTATATTTATGACATGTGTCATATGGCAAATGCTCGACTGACGGTGCTCAACCCCCAAGTGCTCAACCTCTGCAATACCTTTTTCCCCCTTTTTAGACAAATATTCTTTATTAATATCCGGACCCAAATTTTAAATATTACCCCTTCAAATATGTAACTTAACACATTTAACCCAAAACAAATTAAAATTAAAACACAACATTATTCTAATTCATCCTTTCCTACAATCCAAGATTTATCAGTATTCTAAAATACTTGCGCACACTGTTTTATTTTCATTTTCTGGGTAGTACTCTGCTGAGATCCTTACTTGATGTATCCCATGAAGTCTGTGTTTAGTTCATGTTCTAGATTATACATATTGATCTAACGTCTATTTGTAATTTCGTATTTTTATAATTACAAATCCGAAGAAAAACAAATGATGCCAAGATGTAGACTTTTATTATCCAATATGGGTTATATGATGTGCATACGATCCTTTCAAGGATTCTCTTTACTACCATAAGCCACTAGCTAGATTCATGATGGTAAATAATTCTTGTCATTTGGATAACATTGGTTGGAACGTAAAGGACTGTTGAAGATATATGAAGCATTAACATTAGTAACATTATATTTACATTTTTTTATTTTGGGAAACTCAAATGAGTTATTTTAGATGTTTGTTAAAAAAGACAATAACACGGTGCTAAAATACTATTTTAAATAAAACATTACAGTAGTAAATCTAGTCAACTGGCTTTAATTTGTGTAATAGGAGTAAAGTATTTTTTACAAGTGTAACATTAGAATAAATACTGATTAATTGGATTTGACGATTTCTATATTGAAATCCAATATATAGATCTAGAATATAACAGTCCAATTCGTTCTTGAAAGTAAAATTGAAGCAATTACAAATTTACAACCCTCACATGATAGCATGTTTATGTTATAGCACGTGAGATACAATCTCATTTGGTGCAAAACATGAAATTCAATTAAATTAAAGTTTTATGTGGCCTTTAAAAAAAATTAAGCTTTATATGATCTCAAAGAAAAAAAAACGAGTGCTTGTAAAAAAATCAAAGTAAAAGTTCACAAAGTTCTTGTATCGTCTAATATAATACTACAACAATCATGAAAAGCAACACAAAAGGGGGAACGTAAGGGACTGAGTAATATTGGTTGGAACGTAAGGGACTGTTCAACAGAAAACTAGATTTTTATAGATTCAAGAATTTGAGCACAGTAGTTGTCCTGATAACAAAAACAGGGGGAATGAATTTGTAACAGGGGGAACGACAAAAACAGGGGGAACCATTAGTTTGCGACACCATCGACAAAAAGAGAATAAAGAATGCAACTTGCAGTGATTATTTTACTTATGTCTTTCATGTTTATACCTTTTTCCTTGCATAAAACCTATTTTGATATCCCTTGGAAGACAGGTAGCTTATATCTGACTTCATATTAAATTGATATCTGGAGGTTATTACACGTTCTTGGTTGTTGCTCTTGTGCTATCTTGCTTTGCTTCTACGAGTTATGGTGTGACCTTATCCTCCCTTAACGCGACATCTATGGCTCTTACAGTTATGGTTACAGAAACAAATAACCAAGGTTTGACTGGATCTTTGACTTCATCTATTTGACCAAGAGATGTTTTAGGTTGCATATAGATTCAAACTTTATTGCTGATAATCATTTATATTAATTTAAACTATGCAGTTCTAAAGGCAGGGAAAGATGCAGTCACAGTAACATGGGACCTTAACTCGACTTATGTTGGAAGAGATTCTGACTACAAGAACGTTTAAGTAAAACTTTGCTTTGCACCTATTAGTCAAAAGGACCGAAAGTGGAGGCAAACAAAGGATATTTTGAAAAAGGATAAAACTTGCGGACATACTATCGTTTCCAGGCCATACAGTGCTTCAAACAACACAGTTACATGGACTATTGAGAAAGATGTACCTATTGGAACATATTTTGTAAGGGCTTATGTACTCAACGAACAAAAAATTGAGATGATGCTTAAGTAATTGTATATGATTAAATGAAAAATGGTTAAATGGTTTTATCATGAACTGGTTATGCATCTATAGAGAACAGGCGTGAGTAAGCATATAGTTTAGAATTCGGAACCAATATCGAAAATACAAATTGTTGCTTTGTTTCAAGAACGCACTAGTTTATTGCAGTCTTGATCAGTTTAGTAACCTGTGAATGTGAAATATATTTCTGAAGTGAAATAGATTAATCGATTGCAAGATAGTGTAGTCTGAATAGACCTATCTTACAAATGTACATCCAAAAAGTCAAACTTAGCATTATGACCATCACAACAGTTGAAAACTTTTGATGATGCCCCTGAGAATAAAAGCCTTCAAGCAAAGAGGTAATTAATATATTGAAAATATAAGGGGGTAAAATAAAAATATATATCGCGGATACCTAGAATAAGAAAAGGGGTATTTTTTGCATTTTAAAAAAAATATTGTACTAAAGTAGAGCATTTAGGGGTTGAGCACTGATGGTTGATCACTTGCCATAGGACACGTGTCGCAATTCTGGTGGTGATGACCAAATGTGTCAAAATCTTTTGGCTTGACTATCCATTGGATGTCAAGTGCTCAACTTGACCATTTTGTTCTTTATCTATCTATCTATCTATATATATATATATATATATATATATATATATATATATATATATATATATATATATATATATATATATATATATATATATATATATATATATATATATATATATATATATACTAGTTGCAAAACCCGCCCGGTGGGCGGGTATGACTTATTATTTTTGTTTACGTTTTTTATTTTAGCAAGTTGTTTTTTTCTAAATTTTTTATTTGAAGGATAGCATTTGTAGAATCAAACCAACTTAAGATACTGTTTGGCCTTGGATTTTGTTAATTGTGATAACAAAATATTGTTGAAAAGAAAATTGGCTTTTGTTCAACTTGAGTAGCATTTTAACTGTTCAAATGGTCAATGGGCGTTGTAGGATAGGTTCATACCATCACGAGAAAATTTTCTGAGTGGGCGTACGTGAATAATAAATAACATAAAATATCTTAGATAAATATTTATGAAATTTATATTGCTTAAAATGAAAATATGTAATCAAAGAAAGATGTCTTGGTGGCATATTATTTCTTCTACATATATGGATTAGCAAGTTTTAATCTCGAAAACACGTGTCACTTTCTCCTCAAGCGATAGCAAATATAAACAGACAAGTCTTTCTAAGAAAAGCTTTGTTAATATATTTGTACATTTTCTTTCTTCCGTCCATTTAAGTTTGATATTATAAATGGAGGGTAACATTTATATGACTTGTAATTGTTGGTACAAGATATTACTTAGATAGTGTGTTTTTCGAATCTAAACATAATCTTCGTCTATACTATTGTTCATGATTATAGCTGCCGAAAGTGGAGGTAAATGTGAGAATGACACATCGAGCACATACCCAATCTATTAACGAATGTACCAAGTTCAATGATAGTCGTAAAAGTGTTCATGTCAAACTCATAAGTAGAGATATAATGTAACTTTGAACATGTTGTCACGACTATCCAATTATATTATTAGATAATCTTAAAGTGACTAAAAATTTAGATAGGATAAAGTATTATATAGTAGTAGGGGTGGCAATTTCAGACCCGACACGAAACCCGACCTGAAACCGACGCAAAAATTAATAAGTTCGGGTTGAATATCTTGAATCTTAGGTCAGGTTTGGGTCGGCCTATCTGACCCATTTATTAAACAGGTTAGATTTGGGTTGGAAAAAATTAAGCAGGTTGACCCGACAACCCGTTTAAGATTTTTTTCCTTATATTAAAAATGATTAATATTTTACCATACGTGTTTATTAGGTTAAACATACGAAACATAAACACATTTAACATGTTTAACACGTCTAATGTGCCTACTTTTATATATAAAACTTGTTAAATGGATCAATATATAAACCCATTTAACCTATTCAACATATGTAACATATTTAACGTCAACCCAAATATATATATATGGGTTAAATGGGTTAGGTTCGGGTTATGTGTAAACGGGTTAGGGTTGACATAACTGACTTGATTATTTAAATGGGTTAAGTTTGGGTTGGGATTTTCTGACCCCCCAAACTGACAACCCGAACTCGCTAACCCGAACCCAATGCGAATTACCACCCCTAGATAGTAGCATAGTGGGTGTTGTGGCGTGTCAAATAACTACTCCGTATAAAAGAGATTAAAAACCCCTCATTTCGTAAAGAAATAGAACAATGTCAACTTTCTAACCAATGGACTTCTTTCCCGCATCAAGACTAAAGGATGCATACTTTTCAGTATCTTGTACGGCTTAATGGTTCCAATATCTTCATTTGTCTCTACATGCACCTTTTATATCATATGGAGCCGTGTTAGAGTTTAAAAATTACTCTAAATATATGAGCATCTAAAAAAAATATTCATAATTATTGTTCATCTTTCAGTTTAGAATGTTATAAACTAATTGTCCACTTTTAAAAATAAATAAAAATCGTCTTGTCCTCATTTGAAATAATTATTACAAATATTAAAAGAGTTTCAAATTAATTAGTGGATGGTAAAACTATCATTTTGTACAAAGTAAGGAAAAAAATCCTAGTAATAATATTTTATTCAAATTGTGCGTTTTTTATCGGTGAACGATAATTTTAAAACGGATAAAGTATTAATTATGAAAAGGTAATATTGCTCTATATAATCGACGTTAATCTACCTCTCAAAAGCTACTCATTAGAACATAAAAATAATGGTCATTAAATAGTATTTCTATTAACGCATGTAATCTTTATGTTAAAAGCTCAAACCACACGTGTACAATATAACATGTTCTTTTTTTCAAAAAGGATGGACACTAAATTTTGGTTTTATCGTATGCATCAAATGTACGTTACAAGTAGTGTTCATGAAATATATAGTTACATACCCTGCAATGATTATCGAATCGATCAACATATTTGTCAAATCTCAACAACAGATGTTGTAATTGTAAACCGGTACAAAAATACATAACATATCATTTATATTATCTATTATGGCTATGGACAGACCCACATGGTGTGGCACGCGCTACAACCTATTTTAAGTCACGAAACGTAAATTTTTATATAAAAAACAGATGTTTTCTCGACACGTGCAACACCTATTTTTACGTAAAATGGATCAACTTTAGTCTTAGTAGTCCTAAAAATAATTTGTGCAACACCCTATTTACAGATATTAAGTCCGTCTCTGATTATGGCTGCTAATAATATAAATCTCTGTCACCACCAAGTAGAAGGAGGTTGTATTCTATAAATTTTACTTAATGGTTGACCCGTTTCGTTTAGCTAATTTATTTTTAACCATGTGAGATAAAATACGACCCAATAAAACCCAATTCAACCGCCTCCTATGACTTATCTGCTAGTAGCAAAACTCTTAACATAAGGATAAAATACATTTTCTCATGCAATCCACGGTCTAAAAAGTGCTAGACTACTCACTCATTATTAAAATTTTATTCTTACTTCTAGGTAATCTTTTTTGAAACAGAAGTAAAAAAATTCTTTTATATACCAAGTATGTTTACTTTTTTGCAGTTATACCCATAATTTATCTAAAACTCTTCACTTTCAAAAATCGGTAATTCTGACTTGTTATTTGGTGGATCGATTTTCTTCCGGCATATATAGGTCTCAACTACGGTCATTTAAACCAATTAGCATATAAAAATGAGTTATGGTAAATTTTATACCAAACACAACAACCATAATATTGTCTATACTGCAAAGATACATGCGAAGTTTTATAGTAGCAGAACCCATTATCTCAGAAGTAGAAAGTCTTCTAACATGCATTTAGAGGATTGTCAACAACATAGATTTAAAAAATAAAGAATGCAAAAAAGTTGGAGAAACTAAATGAGTAAATATTTTTCAAAGCTTAAATACAGTAAGGCGAGTGATCATTGTGAAAAATAAGAAATCAATAAACCCTAAAGATGATGATGAGGTTGGGCTGGTGGTCCATGACCAGGTATTATAACTTTCATAAAACAATAAGCTTAGCCAAATAGCCCCTAAAGTTCTAATGGTAGAATTGACGCTAGTACTAAATTTTTGTGCCAATGAACTCTTCGACTGCTAAAGGTCCTTTCTCGATCAGAAACCTGGGATGCAACACGGGCAAAAAAATGTCATCTTCATAAAAGGGAATAGAAAAAACACATTGAAGTAATTTTTTTCAAGGAGAACCAGATGCAAACCTCATGATCAGCTCCATACTAAATACAGGCTCCTCCTGACCATTTTCCACCATTATGTTTCCTTCATCATATATCCAATGACAACCCTATTCAGTAGATAAATATATAACAAAAATCAGTTGGTTCTTGATAAATAATAAAAGGGTGAGGTACATAATGATAGATATAGTAGGCATCACTAACACTAGGATATCTTAATCCTTTTACTCCAAAAAATCCACCAAGTAAAAATGAAAGCCATGAAAAAAGCATGTTCATATGTAAGGAAAATAAAACCATGATACATGTTGAGCAAGAGAATGACAGAACTTAAATGTTTCTTGATGCCATATCACAAGTGGTAAAATAAGAATTATCTGAAGTTATAGCTTAAAAAAACTTACAGACGCAGACCTTTCATGTATCCAACAGCCTAGGCCCTTTCAAGTCCATAATTCAATGTGTTTTCTAATCTGCCAGAAAATGAGAAGCTTTGAGGGACACTAAACCAACCAACAAAGTGAGCTCAGTAAGACAGAAATAAGTTCACGTTATGATTACTATTGAAATTTATATGTTTACTGATATGTTCGAAACATTAGCGCCTAAATCATTGTTTAAGCTTAATTACTAAATCAGTAACTAATTCGTAAGCGCTATCACATAATTGAGATATGATAGTAATCAAGACATGTCCTAAAATTCTTTGATATCATGATTTCAGATCCTTGGCTTTATTTTAGGATGCTTTAAGCCAATGCCAAATTTTCTCTTTGCAAGATTAAACTCCCCTCTTTTTTTCTCCTCGGGAACAAACCCTTGTAAATCTTACCTCTTCGGCAAATATATGGTCTGCAGAATCAAATACGATCAATTTTTCAAGTAAATGGAGCATCATTGGATCAACTTCAGGGTATTTTTGTGACAATAGGATAGGGTTTTCTTTAGCAAGCCATTTAAGTATCTCCTGGCCTTATCCTTTTGTATATGTAGAGAAGTAATCTTGTGTAATTAGAATTAGTAGTAATGTTAAAATGACAAAAGTTTGAACTTAACTGGTTGAAAAGAGCAGAAAAATCATACCGTCTCCTTGGAGTCATTGAAGGCAGTGATATCAATGTTTCAAGATAGAATAACAATTGGTCCAAAGCAACCTTCCCATCCCCACAACAGGTGTGGTATTCCACTTTTTGATCCTTACCCTTTTACTCGTTCACCGTACCAAAACCTATATCCGCAATAGTGGCATATTCTTGTGCAATCACTTAGTATGGCATGACACCAACAGATGAAAGATAAAAAAAAAAAAAAAAGAAGACAGATTTGAGAACCTAACATATAGAAACACAAAGCGAAAACAATGGAAACAAATGTACGGCAGAACAGAAGTGAGAACTCCATCCTTACCTTCAACTCGAACACCCCTAGAGCCAACATTTCCAACTGTCATTCCATCAGCCTGTGAACGGCTCCCTTAATGTTAAATTAAACTTTCACCCCGCTTCCTTTTTGGGCCAACAAAATGAGAACCGCCTTGGACTGTATTACACATACGGCAAAAGAATAATGACAATTTAAAGTTGAGGATACCTTTAGGAAGAAAGAACAGTAGGGAAAAAGTCATTTTGCATCATGAAAATCAACTTGGAATATACAACTTGTAGAAGATCTAAACCACTTAATAAGAAATGAGAAACGAATGGAAGTTAAGATCGGAATTTTTGAACCATACCTGATCACCTATATCATGATCACGACCAAACTCTATATTTTCACCACGTGCTAACCAAACATCAGAAACTGATTCATGTGAGTTCAGATAGCAAACACTTAGATCATATGTTCCAAACCGTATATCCAAACAGCCCTGTAGTATAACACAAATTTCATACTACTTAGAATAGCATGCACCCACCGCGGTTGAGACATGCGTGTTACCCTCTGTTGGGCCTTCTCTAGCAAGGCCAAAATCCAAGAGCTTCGGGTTGATATCTGCATCCAATAGCATGTTTGACATTTTAAAATCTCAGAATATGAACAGGAGCTATAACAAAGACCAAAAAAATAACATAATTCAAAAACTTGAAAAGATTTACAAAACACCTAGTCTTTATCAAGGTGAGTAACAAAGTTCAAACTGCTACTTCATGTAGTAAAGAGTACTTTCTTTGCAAGATAATCTCAAATGGATGATTCATTGTTACTGATATTTAGTAGAAACACGTCTTTTAGGAAAAAGACGTATAAGTGCGACAAGTATTAAGTCTTACGTTTTAGGAAAGACGTAAAACCGAATAAATGTGGGTTCATTCTCGAAGGAGGGGTGTGGATTAATGTGCCAATATAAAATAATCAAGTTTGGATTAGTGACGTTTTTGGTTTAAAGAGAGAAAAAGTAAAGACGAGCTACGACTACGATTACGCTACGACGTTGACGTAAAACGATGACGTAATTACGTAAAACGCGCCGAAATTAAAAATTAAACCTAAAAAATTAATTAAAAGATTAAACTAAGTCTAAAATAATATAAATAAGAATAAAAATCTAACAAATATATTTTAAAACCTTTTATTAATTAAATATTCAATTTTAAATGCTAATTAAAGCCCTAAAATTAAATATAATTAAGAAAAAGCCCAAAATATATTTTATTAAACTAATAACTCACTTATATTATTTAAAGACTAAAAACTATTTTTCCTAAATTTTTAAAACTATTTTTCTATTTTTAAATCACTAAAAACTATTTTTAAACTAAATTAATCATAAAAAATAATAAAATAATGCTAAAAATAATTTGACAATTTTGAAAATCCTAATTTATACTAAAGAACAGTAGAAAAATGAAAAAGTTTGAAAAATGTAAAATTTTGCACTAAAAGACAAAACTGATTAATATTAAACCTTAATTAAAGTAAATTAAATTCTAAAAAATAATTAAAAAGTGAACAGTGAAATAATTTTTGACTAAAAATCTTAATCTATTTTTCTAAATCTATGAAAATTTTTGAAATCTAAAAATATTAATTTTCTACACTAAAAGACAAAAATCAGAATATTAAAAGGTATTTAAAAATGCAATTAAACCTAAAAAAATAGCAAATGAACAGTAACAGAAAAATAAATTAAACTGAAAAATCCAAAATAAAATAAGAAAAATATAGAAACTGGTTTGAAACCCTAATTCCTATTTTGGTTCACTAAAGACAAAAATTATAGTTTCTGAAAGTGACACTTCAAGGACTTTTGTCCTCTTGCTTGGCAGTGGTAACTTTAATACTAGCAGGGGTAACTTAGTTCCCACTGCTAGTGTTAAAAACAGGTCTGAGCACGTTTTTGATTGTAACTTGATGGATTGTTGGTTTTGCTTGGATACAAGGGCACCCCTACACTCAGTGTAGTGTAGGGAGTCTATACAATCACAAAAACTCACAAGTCCAATGTAAAAATCACACACAAATTGACCAATAAAGTTACTGATATTGCAAAGGTATGACTGTGAACAGTGTACTGAACTAGTGTGCACAAAGATGATTTTCAAAAGCCCAATACTTGTACAGATGACTACCAAATCACATGAAAACTGACTACAAACCTAGGTGCTACCTATATCTAACAATCATAAAACTTGGTGAGCAAAATTACACTCAAAACAAACAAAAAATGGCTTACTGTTTTTTAGCTAGTGAATACCAAATTTAAACATGCAATTTCTTTGTAAACCTATCAAACTTGATGATAACTAGCAACAGCTCCTAATACTCACATATCAGTTGTGTTTAAGCAGATTCAAACCTAAATCTTAGCATAAAATTCAGCTTAAAATCCAAATCCAAACACTACCTTAATATCTAAAAATCCAACTTAACAAAGAATTATCCAAGATTACTTAAAGAAGAATCAAACTGGGCTATAAAAAACATACCTAAGCATCAAGTGGACAAAATCATGAACAAGAACATACTAATCACCAATTTCTCATAAACACAAAAAGGTGTAAGGCAGTCAAAAGGGGGTTCAAAGGATTACCTGATGCCACCAGCTCTTGCTGGTTATCCTCAGTTGTGATACTATGAGTGAGGTGCAAGAACCCTGTTGGAGGACTACAACAGTCCTAGGGTGCAAAATATCTTCAGTCCAATATGAAAAACAAGGAGAGGATGTGAATGGAAGTCCAAGGCAGACAAGTCCACCACACCCTTGAGTACCTGCACAACTAAAACAAAACAAAGAGCAAATACAAGCTCCTAAGATATACTCAAAAGCTGTTGTCAAGAGCTTTTGAGTATGTCTTATGGAACAGTGAGGTAAATATCAGTAAAAAAGAAAGATTACACAAAATCTTTGAAAACGGATTTTTGAAACTAAACTATTCTTACAATCCAAGAGATTCAAGAAGAATTATAACAAGATTATCACAACCTTGTGTGGGTTTGATTGTCAGTCATTCACACACAACAGTTACAATAACCTTGGGTCCCAAAATTTTGAGCAAAATTTTTGAACAAGATTTTTGGTAAACTAATATTAACCAATGAAATTTAAATAACAAGTTATACTACTGGAACTCAAATTAAGTAAAAACTTTTATTAACTAGTCAAAGAAAAAGATTTTACAAAAACCTGGAACATTGGAATAGGGACACATACGTCCTCTATTTATACTATAATGTGAACTTTTAAAAACTGAAAACCCTAATCTAGTGGTCTTCCAAAAACGCCCTTGGAATCTTGGAATATGCCAGCTTGATTCCATAGTTTGAGCCTCTTCTAGAATGGTCTTGGGGTCCTTGTGACTTGCCCATGTGAAGTGGCAGCTAGATGAGGAATTTGAGTCGTCCAATTAGTTGTGGGGAACAAGTAAATAGTCTGGGATCGTTGATTGGGTCAAGGGGTCAGACGTGAACAGTAATCACGTGACGGATGTAGCTGGGGGGGGGGGGGGGGCAAGGTACTGAGATGTCCTTTTCTGGGCACGGGGTAATGTTTGGTGGTGGGTAAATAGCTCAAGGGTAAAGGTAATTTTGGTTTCCCCTTTGGTTAAGATAATAATCAGATTAGGGTTCATTGTTGGGGAGGAGGATGATTTAATCTATTTTGGGTATAACACAAGTGTTACCCGCCACTTAAACAGGTTTAAAATATTTGAGTTTAATAAAACATGTTTAGTGGGGGGTTGAGGTGGCAGTGTGATGTGGCGGTTGGAGGTGACGTGGGAGGTTCTGGTTGGGTGGATAACTTTGGTTGTCTGGACAGAATAGCCCCCCCAATTCTCTTCATTTCTTCAATTTGTAGAAAACTGCCCAAATAACTTTTTTTCCTTTGTAACAACTTTGGACAACTTGTCAAATTTGGCTTGAATCTAGCAAAACTTTTATATCAAGGATCTTAAATGCAAAATTTGCATTCTTCAAGGGCTAGATATGTAAAGTCTTCAAACTTTAGGGACCCTACTCATATTTATGAATATTTGAGGGGTATAAAGTGTCAATCCTCAAAAGTTGAGGGACCAAACTTGTATAATCTTCAAACTTCAAGGGCAATTTTGTAAATTCCATACTTGGGCCCGGTTCTTTGTGCGGCTTCGTTTCCCGTGTTCGTTTTTGCTTCATTCTTGTAATCTTATGGTGAATTCACGATATCCGTACCTAAAATACACAATGAACAAACACAAGCATATATTTGGGTATTTTGATGATATTTTAATCGTTTTAAGCCCGATTTGGACGATGAGACTATGTATAAATACAGTCTCATCACTCCCCCATACTAAACCATTGCCGTGTCCCCACGCAATGCTAGAATTAAGTATCATAGCACTTCCAAAATTCATTTTATGACGACATTTATTGAAGACATAAATTTAAATAAACTACTACACGTGTTTTAGACATAATGTATTGTTTTCATCACGATAAAGTGACTTTTGGGATCATAGAACAAGAACACGTGAATGCTTCGTTAGAAATAATTTTGTCGTCCTTGATTTTCACCCAATTCCATGCTAAGCGTGTAACGAGATCATTGTTATTATAAGTTAGCAACACGAACACATCTCATGAGTGTTAATTACGAACCTAAACTCCCTTATTCCTACTTGGTATCTCTTATATTTTATTTTGTCTTAATGATCACGAGGATACATCATTGACTTATGCGTGAATAGAGATTAAGTCTAAAAATAGAGTTTTAACGGTGTAACCAAAATCATTAAATTAATAATTCATCCTAATAGACAACGATGTCAAAAAATTAAGTCAACAAGAAGGATCGATAAACACGGTTTTATAACGGTTTTGAACTTGAGACTTATTACCAAGACTTTTATACGCCCCCTAACGGAAGGGCCTTATTATCTTTGGTTTACCTCCATCTTTTATTCAACTTCGCCATGAAGCTTTTATTATGACTTCGGTCTTGCCTTGCCTTTTATTATCCGCCTCATCGGTGGTTTTATTAGCCAAAGACGTATATCCTCACGCTAAAGCGAATTTTGGATCTTTAAAGCTTCAAAGATTAAGGCTTGATTCACTTTCAATTTGGGCATAGATTTTTCGGCCTTGTGAGCTTCAAATTTTTGCTTAATTTAGGTGAGCACTTGAAATCTTATTATTAGGTGAAGCTTTTGATTATTCGGGTGCCAATACTTCAAAACCGTGACGCTGGCGATACCTTAATGTTTTCCCAATTTAATTACATAGAAGCTACTAAAACAAATTAGAAACCAACAATAGTGACTAAACCGCCAAGTCAATATTTATTAACAATTTATTATGCAAAAGCGTGGGGAGAATAAGCTAATAATTACTACACATGAGATCGTGACGATTACGAGACTTATAAATAACTCTATCATTTCTCGTCCTCATTTAAGAGACTTAGCCTAAAAAGTTAAGGAATCGAAGCTAAGTGCTCAACACGCACGGTCGAGTCAAAAATTACTCTTATTCTCACCATCGGAAAACCTACATTCGTGTCTTAAACACTTATGAAAAACTAGAAAAATTTTAAAATTTGGCCATTTTTAGCCTTATTTGCAACAAAACGATAGCAAAAAGATGAATATTGGATTGCGTGTTGACGTAAGCAAGGTGAAGTATCTACTTACCCTACCCCCCCCCCCATACTAAAACTAAACATTGTCCTCAATGTTTCGAGTCTAGGGGTGTAAACACCCCCATACTAGAGACGAAGTCGAATGCTTAATCTCGAGCATGGAAAGGGTAAAGCGAATAACCTAAAAGCCGTTTATGAATTATGCTAATAAGATAAACGTTAGAACATAAAAGGATATCATCGGATATCGGAATCTCCAAAGGCAATGATCGAAGCTCGAGTGATCCATAGAACGAACACGAGAGGCTTCAATGATGACGATGAACCTAATGAATCACAATCACAAACAACCACGAAACAAAGGTTGGAAGAGCACAAGTCCCCTCGTTACGTTAAACTAAGAAAGCGATAATATGTACAAGGATAAGCATGAGAATCCCCCACGAGGCACCTTGTTTTTGATAACCGAGTCAAAAGCTCGACTCGAATCCCCATAAATGTGATCATTTAGGGATAATCTTGGTATGGTCATTTTTGGTGGGGCTTACATGATAAACAAGGCCCAAAAGTACATGGAGTACTTTTAAAAACCCGATATACGAATACCGGGGTCAAAGATAGCGTCCTCGTTTTCGGATGAAAGACGAAACAACGCCACTCCAACTAGAACCCCAATGGGGTAGAAGAAAATAGATAAGAAGTAGAAAGGTGGGGCAATTGGTAAGTCAAAATCATGAGCTACTCGAGGTAGACTCACACCAAGCAAACGAAAAGATTTTCCATTTATTGCATCGGTGGAATACCGAGATTTCCCTTTATAAGCAATTCCGGGATCTTAAATCTCGTCCTCGGTGGAGAAATGCGAGGGAACATTTGGGGCTTCCCCCACACTAAAACCACACACACCATCGTCAAAAGGAGTAGACGATGTGGTAGCACTCATAAAACGCGGTGATGACGGAGTTAAACATGTAGAAAAATCTTTTAAAACATTTTTAAAATCTTTTCCTTTTTCATCGTTTTTAAACTCTTTATGAAAACCCGATTGAATAATGTCGAAAATATTTGGCGTGTCAAATTCAAAATTAGTCGCGCTAAAAATCCACACATTTAAGTCGCGGTTAGGAGGTGGTGGATTGTATAAATTCTCAAAACGTTGATCAACAAAGAACACCGCCCCCTCGGGGTCAACATACTCGTCATCCTCATGAACGTCGATCTCATCGATTTCTTCATCAAAGACAGGCTTGTCAAACCACGGTTTGTCATTCCCCTCCTTGAGTATCTTAGAAACTCTCTCGAAAAGATCACGATCAAGCACGAAACCATCATTCTTTTGTGGGGATCGTTGATAAGTTAGATCCTCACGAATGTGGTAAACGTCATTCTCAAATGAGGAGTGTTTATAAGGTAACTCCTCGAGAATGGGACTTGTGTCTATGGCGAGAAATTCATCAACCTCCTTAAAGAATTTTTCATCATCACAATCGTGAAACGAAAGAGGATCGATGATATGGTCATCAACGTTCTCGAATTCATCATCAAAAATGGGATTATGATGAAAAATAGGTTCGTATACGGAATTCGAGTACGTTGTGAAAGTGTCGTCATTCTCATCATCATAATAAATTTCCGACATGAGATCGTCCTCTTCATTTGAAGATTTATCAAAGGGTAAATCCTCGAAGATGGATGGTGGATTAGCAAGTATATGCTCGATCTCGGCAAAATCACCATCGCCATCAAAGAAAGTGTCGATGTGAGCAAGTTCTCGAGTGGATTTCTCGAGAGTCACAACCATGGTCTTACAAGCCCTTGGGCTATGCTTAGGTGACATTTCTATAATGGGTGAGATTGCATTGGGTTGGGCCACTTCCTTAGCCTTTATGGGTTTGGGGCTAGGAGTGGGAGGCACTTCAATGGGTTTAGAAGTATGGGCCTCAAAGTCATGGTCCTTCGAAGGTGGTGAAGACGAGCCCATATTGGTCTTTGTCGTGATGGCGCTAACGTCGCCATTCGGAATTGGTGTTTCACTTGTTTCGCTAAAAACATCCCAAAGTGAGTTTTCATCTATAAATTTACACATACCCTTTTGAATTAGGTACACGTACTCTTTATCATTAAAATCATCATCTTTAAAACCGTTTTTCTTAATTCTTTCAAAACATGCATTAAGCCTCATTTGTTTCGCTAAAGTTAACATTTTGAAATCATTAGGATTTGAATCATTAGGTTTAAAAACCTTGGTTTTTTCATTATCATTAAAAACTTGGGATTTTTTAGCGAAAAAGTCCATTTTGTCATCCCCATATCTCATAGTAAGTCTCCCCTCGTGAACGTCGATTACGGTTCGAGCCGTCGATAAGAATGGTCGGCCTAAAATAATGGGACATTTAGGGTCACACTCGTAATCGGATATAACGAAATCCGTGGGAAAAAAACTTACCAATCCTAACATAGACATCCTCGGCTATTCCAATGGGTATTAAAGGCGTACAATTTGCAAGCTCGATTGTCATGTTCGTGGGGGTAAGTGAAGGCAATCTCATCAAATTCCAAAGAGAATGAGGCATGAGATTGATGCTAGCACCTAAATCGGCAAGGGCTAAACATCCCTCAATCTCGGAAAAATCAAAAGGTAGTAGAAATTGGCCCGGATCCTCTTCCTTTCTCGGCATACGCCTTTTAGGTTTTTTAAGAAGGATAGAAGCACAAGTTTCTTCAAGGGTTACTTTGGTAAGGTCGATAAAACTCTCTTTTTGAACCGTGGATGTAATTTGAGGTACACGAGGGTGTGCACTCTTTCCCTTGGTCGCCACGTTCACCCCATCGACTTTAGAACAATAAGACGTCTTAGAAGTCGAGGGTTGAGAAGAAGGAACAACTCGAAATCTTTCAAGGTTAGGGGTAATCACACGACCTTTCTCACGAGACGAGGCGGCTTTACATTGTTCCTTCAGATTTGCAACGGTGTCACTAGGTAATGAACTCGATGACGCACCCGAGGACTTGTTCATAATGGCCGAAAACATCTTTTTAATGTCAATTTGCCCTTGCTCAATCTTCGTGTTTTGCAATTTCAAAGTATTAGAAAAATCGTTTTTCAAAGTACCAATTTCTCCCTCTAATCATCTCATATTAGCCTCATTCGTTTTCATGTAATTTTGAAAATCGTTTGACGAACTATTTTGATTAGAATTAAAGTTCCCTTGGTTTTGATTACTTCTTTGAAAATTGTTTTGATTCCCACTTGAAAAATTGTTTCCTTGATTGTTGTTGTTTGAAAAATTCGAGTTTTGATTATTGTCTCGATTTTGCCAAGTTATATTACGACCTTGATTATAACCTCCTTGATTTGGATTCAAAAAATTTCCTTGTTGATTGTTTCCTTGAAAATTATTTCGATTTTGAAAATTGTTGCCTTGGTTATAATTGCCTTGTTGTGATGGACCCGCGTTATTTTGATTAGAAAAATTGTTGTTTCCATTTAACGCACTCACATTCGACGTTTAGCCATCCGTAGCCGCACACTCGTAATAATTATGAGGTCCACCACAAAACGTACACGAAACCTCAACCGCTTTCACCGTAGCGGGAGCGTCTTTCTTTTGCATTTCGACGAGAAAAGACGTGAACACATTCGTCAACCTGTCGACTTTTGCATCAACTCTCTCAATGTCGCGATTAGAACTACTAACATTGACGACATTGGCAACACTCGGTGCGTTGCGGAGTTGGTAAACCTTGGATCGGTTTTCGATAATTATTAATGCATCTTTCGGAGTTTTACACAAAAAGTTGCCACCGGGCGGCGGAATTCAACGAATCTTGTTCGTGAAAATTAAGACCGTTGTAAAACGTATCGATTTGGTGCAACTCGGAAAAACCATGGTGAGGACATTGCCTAAGCAATTCCTTAAAACGATCCCACGCGTCTCTAAAAGATTCATTCGGTTTTTGCTCAAATTTCGTAATTTCATTTTTGAAAAAACGTCGTCTTAGACGGTGGGAAAAAATAATTAACGAACTTGGAAACGAGATCTGATAGGTGTGTAAACACCCATCCTTTTACCACTTAATTCTGGCTAAAACAAGACCAAAACACGTAATTAATATCATTTGTTTGGAATTATGCGTGGTTTTTGTGTTTATTGTGTTTTCAGAGCTAACCGGATGAATATTAAAGAAAACATGGGATTGCACGGGTTTCATCAAGGAAAAAGACTCAAGATAAAGTCTATTGTCCAAGACGTGCAAAAGATTTGAAGTCACTAGGCCTATTCGAAGATTTATCGAAGAAAAGGACTAAAGACGGAAGATTTTCATAAGTCGAAGAAACTCGAGTCTATTTAACGAAGAAATTAAAAGACGAGTTGGATTTAATCGACAACAAATCCCGAATCAGAATCGAAAACGTCAACTTTTCGGAAAAGACGAGAAGACAAGAAGAAAGGGAGAAAGCCCACTCACCAACCAACCATTAGGACTATAAATAGATCACTCCCTTCACATTGAAAGGAGTCAGTTTTTCATTTTCCTTTTTCCCAGGCTTTGTAGTTCGTCTCATCACAAACTCCATTAGGGAGTTTGGTGATTTTCATCTTTTTCTTTTAATCTTGTAATCTTTAATCAATACTCTTGTTACTTTTCCCTTAATCAAACCATTCCATCTTTTCATTAATCTTGTTCTTCATCATCTCTTTTTGCAAGTTCTTAAGTTTTTATTTGATTTTAGTTTGATCTTAAAAAGTTGTTGAATTAATGTTTTTATTGGTGGGATTTGCTTCTTATGGTATGTTAATGATTATTGGTTAGTTTGGTAAAACCTTTTTGAGTATTGGAGTTGATTTTGGGTTAATTTCGTGTCCCTGTTTAACTCGCGACTGCTACTGTTCTTCATTTCCAGGTTTTTCCGCATAGACGATTTTGTGTTACCCTTATTCGGAACTTTCCAATATTCCGAATAGGGGTGTTTCCTTTTCTCTTACTCGGAACTTTTTGGACATTCCGAATAGAACCAATTTTCCGAGTAGGCGTTTTCTCTTTTCCCTTACTCGGAATAATTCCAATATTCCGCATAGCCGTTTCTTTGTTGTCTTATTCGGAACTTTTCAGGTATTCCGAATAGAGTTGTTATTCCGAATAGGGGTTTCCACGTTCACCTATTCGGAACATTTTAGGTATTCCGAATGACCGTATCTTTCCGCATAGAGATTATATTCCGCATAGGGTTAGTTTTCCGAATGAAGCAAATGTTCCGCATAAGCAATCTTTCCGCATGGTGTAAACTTTCCGAATAGAGCTATGGTTTCCGAATGGTCAAACTTTCCGCATAAGGGTTACATTCCGCATAGGGTATTTTCTCAATAGAATATTTTTCCAGTTTTGCTTATTATTTGCTACTTGTTTTAAGTTTACTTAATTACCATTTTATTCACTCTCCTGTTTAGTAGAATAGAAAACCAATCCACTTTTTGTCACCAAGAACAAATCATTCTACTTTTAACTGAGATCAATTCGAGAGGATTCCGAGAATTCTGAACCATATAAAACGAATGTATCAAGATCCTTCCACGTAACTATCGAATTAGGTGGCTCTTTCTCGTACCAATCCTTGGCGGCACCATCGAGCGAGTACAGAAAAAGCATAAGCTTGACGACATCGGTGTCGACGTTCTTAAACTTGCTCGTGGCTAAAAGACGATCAAAATTTCGAATATGGTCGTGAGGATTATCGGCTTCACGACCTCGAAACTTCGTAGCTTGGATTAACGAAAGCATTCCGCTCTTAATCTCAAAATTATCCGCTTCGATAGCGGGAATTACGATCGCGTCTCCATAACCCTCGGTGGGCGCTTGGAGCAATTCCATCATCGAACGATTGTCGGCCATCTCCTCTACGGTTTCTTCAACAACGATATTAGGAACGTCGGTTTCTAATTCTCGTCTACGTCGTCGATTCCTTCGATTACGATTGCGTCGATTCGAAGCTTCGCTAGAATTGGAATAATCCTTTGATCGAGTGCGCATGCACTAAGCGTAGAATGGGTGGTAGCAAAGAAGATTCTTTTTGCGGTTTTTCGATTTTTTAATTTTTTTTGGGTTTTTGATTGTTTTTTATTTTTTTGGATTTTTGGATGTATTACGTAGACACAAATCTACAAATCTCCCCTCGAATCGACTTTCTCGATTAAAGGAGCCTCAAGGAATGAAAACGATCACGTGGAGTGAACGCCTTCGATGACTTTAGAACGTTGGTGGAACACCAAAACGTTCAAGAGGGTTTAATCTTGAAAACACAAGCAAATATAATATACGTAGATAATACTTGGGCAGCAAACCCTCGATTGGCCCTCTTTCTCAAAACACGCACAAGCAAGCGGGGGAAACGAGGCGGCGCTAAGCACTTAAGAGCCTTTTTCCCTTAGGTCGTGAAATACAACCGCCTTATACCCACCTTATAGTTTGTGTTAATTGAAATTAAGCCTCACGAAAGTATTTATCTATTTTGCCTTTAAACTTTTGCTTTGGATTCGAATACAATGATCGAGTGATGAAATCCCGAATCAAGGTTGCGTTTTCACGCTTTTGGAGTACTTGTATATTTATTGTTCTTACGTAGATACAATATAGTAATAATATATTCACAATAAAAACGAAAACCAATATATCTACAATATAGTAAAGATTGTTTTGTGTTTAATTTAGGAAAACTAAACACAATTTATTTGGATATTATAATATAGTAATGAAAAATAACAAAAATGAGTATGTACGATATTCACGCTTTCCAAAAATTGAAAAGCAAAAACGCACTACTCACACAAACACGATAATAATAATAATGGCACACTAAAAACACCTCCCCGGCAGCGGCGCTAAAATGATATTTTGTAGAAACACATCTTTTAGGAAAAAGACGTATAAGTGCGGCAAGTATTAAGTCTTACGTTTTAGGAAAGACGTAAAACCGAATAAATGCGGGTTCGTTCTCGAAGGAGGTGTGTGGATTAATGTGCCAATATAAAATAATCAAGTTTGGATTAGTGACGTTTTTGGTTTAAAGAGAGAAAAAGTAAAGACGAGCTACGACTACGATTACGCTACGACGTTGACGTAAAACGATGACGTAATTACGTAAAACGCGATGAAATTAAAAATTAAACCTAAAAAATTAATTAAAAGATTAAACTAAGACTAAAATAATATAAATAAGAATAAAAATCCAACAAATATATTTTAAAACCTTTTATTAATTAAATATTCAATTTTAAATGCTAATTAAAGCCCTAAAATTAAATATAATTAAGAAAAAGCCCAAAATATATTTTATTGAACTAATAACTCACTTACATTATTTAAAGACTAAAAAGTATTTTTTCTAAATTTTTAAAACTATTTTTCTATTTTTAAATCACTAAAAACTATTTTTAAACTAAATTAATCATAAAAAAATAATAAATTAATGCTAAAAATAATTTGACAATTTTGAAAATCCTAATTTATACTAAGGAACAGTAGAAAAATGAAAAAGTTTGAAAAATGTAAAATTTTGCACTAAAAGACAAAACTGATTAATATTAAACCTTAATTAAACTAAATTAAATTCTAAAAAATAATTAAAAAGTGAACGGTGAAATAATTTTTGACTAAAAATATTAATCTATTTTTCTAAATCTATGAAAATTTTTGAAATCTAAAAATATTAATTTTCTACACTAAAAGACAAAAATCAAAATATTAAAAGGTATTTAAAAATGCAATTAAACCTAAAAAATAGCAAATGAACAGTAACAGAAAAATAAATTAAACTGAAAATCCAAAATAAAATAAGAAAAATATAGAAACTGGTTTGAAACCCTAATTCCTATTTTGGTTCACTAAAGACAAAAATTATAGTTTCTGAAAGTGACACTTCAAGGACTTTTGTCCTCTTGCTTGGCAGTGTAACTTTAATACTAGCAGGGGTAACGTAGTTCCCACTGCTAGTGTTAAAAACAGGTCTACAAACCTAGGTGCTACCTATATCTAACAATCACAAAAACTCACAAGTCCAATGTAAAAATCACACACAAATTGACCAATAAAGTTACTGATATTGCAAAGGTATGACTGTGAACAGTGTATTGAACTAGTGTGCACAAAGATGATTTTCAAAAGCCCAATACTTGCACAGATGACTACCAAATCACATGAAAACTGACTACAAACCTAGGTGCTACCTATATCTAACAATCATAAAACTTGGTGAGCAAAATTACACTCAAAACAAACAAAAAATGGCTTACTGTTTTTTAGCTAGTGAATACCAAATTTAAACATGCAATTTCTTTGTAAACCTATCAAACTTGATGATAACTAGCAACAGCTCCTAATACTCACATATCAGTTGTGTTTAAGCAGATTCAAACCTAAATCTTAGCATAAAATTCAGCTTAAAATCCAAATCCAAACACTACCTTAATATCTAAAAATCCAACTTAACAAAGAATTATCCAAGATTACTTAAAGAAGAATCAAACTGGGGCTATAAAAAACATACGTAAGCATCAAGTGGACAAAATCATGAACAAGAACATACTAATCACCAATTTCTCATAAACACAAAAAGGTGTAAGGCAGTCAAAAAGGGGTTCAAAGGATTACCTGATGCCACCAGCTCTTGCTGGTTATCCTCAGTTGTGATACTATGAGTGAGGTGCAAGAACCCTGTTGGAGGACTACAACAGTCCCAGGGTGCAAAATATCTTCAGTCCAATATGAAAAATAAGGAGAGGATGTGAATGGAAGTCCAAGGCAGACAAGTCCACCACACCCTTGAGTACCTGCACAACTAAAACAAAACAAAGAGCAAATACAAGCTCCTAAGATATACTCAAAAGCTGTTGTCAAGAGCTTTTGAGTATGTCTTATGAAACAGTGAGGTAAATATTAGTAAAAAAGAAAGATTACACAAAATCTTTGAAAACGGATTTTTGAAACTAAACTATTCTTACCATCCAAGAGATTCAAGAAGAATTATAACAAGATTATCACAACCTTGTGTGGGTTTGATTGTCAGTCATTCACACACAACAGTTACAATAACCTTGGGTCCCAAAATTTTGAGCAAAATTTTTGAACAAGATTTTTGGTAAACTAATATTAACCAATGAAATTTAAATAACAAGTTATACTACTGGAACTCAAATTAAGTAAAAACTTTTAATTTCAATTAACTAGTCAAAGAAAAAGATTTTACAAAAACTTGGAACATTGAAATAGGGACACATACGTCCTCTATTTATACTACAATGTGAGCTTTTAAAAACTGAAAACCCTAATCTAGTGGTCTTCCAAAAACGCCCTTGGAATCTTGGAATATGCCAGCTTGATTCCATAGTTTGAGCCTCTTCTAGAATGGTCTTGGGGTCCTTGTGACTTGCCCATGTGAAGTGGCAGCTAGATGAGGAATCTGAGTCGTCTAATTAGTTGTGGGGAACAAGTAAATAGTCTGGGATCGTTGATTGGGTCAAGGGGTCAGACGTGAACAGTAATCACGTGACGGATGTAGCTGTGGGGGGGGGGGGGGGGGGCAAGGTACTGAGATGTCCTTTTCTGGGCACGGGGTAATGTTTGGTGGTGGGTAAATAGCTCAAGGGTAAAGGTAATTTTGGTTTCCCCTTTGGTTAAGATAATAATCAGATTAGGGTTCATTGTTGGGGAGGAGGATGATTTAATCTATTTTGGGTATAACACAAGTGTTACCCGCCACTTAAACAGGTTTAAAATATTTTAGTTTAATAAAACGTGTTTAGTGGGGGGGTTGAGGTGGCAGTGTGATGTGGCGGTTGGAGGTGACGTGGGAGGTTCTGGTTGGGTGGATAACTTTGGTTGTCTGGACAGAATAGCCCCCCCAATTCTCTTCATTTCTTCAATTTGTAAAAAACAGCCCAAATAACTTTTTTTTTCCTTTGTAACAACTTTGGACAACTTGTCAAATTTGGATTGAATCTAGCAAAACTTTTATATCAAGGATCTTAAATGCAAAATTTGCATTCTTCAAGGGCTAGATATGTAAAGTCTTCAAACTTTAGGGACCCTACTCATATTTATGAATATTTGAGGGGTATAAAGTGTCAATCTTCAAAAGTTGAGGGACCAAACTTGTATAATCTTCAAACTTCAAGGGCAATTTTGTAAATTCCATACTTGGGCCTGGTTCTTTGTGTGGCTTCGTTTTCCGTGTTCGTTTTTGCTTCATTCTTGTAATCTTTTGGTGAATTCACGATATTCGTACCTAAAATACACAATGAACAAACACAAGCATATATTTGGGTATTTTGATGATATTTTAAGCGTTTTAAGCCCGATTTGGACGATGAGACTATGTATAAATACAGTCTCATCAGTTACCCTTTATCAATACGCCTTATCTATGACGCCTAAAATTACACAAAAAAGTACCTTAAAGTTTCGATATGAATCAAACATCACAGCTTGTCATCTCTTGGCAGATTTTCAGTGTTCTTGAACCTACCTGCTGCATCGATCAATCAAGTGGGCTGTGGAAGGATGAGGTGTTAATGGAAGTAAAATGACACTTGGTCGAGGTTTCAATATGCATAAGGAAAGTTTGGGTTAGTTACGGCGGTGTTGGTTGGTATATATAAACATTGTAGATGCACTTTTTATTCTTCTTTGCTTCTCAAGAAATAACGCATCGTTCATAACCATTGCGAAACTGGTAAATTTTTAAAACAGAAACGTTTTTATTTGGGGTTTATCTTTTTAAAACGTTTTTACCTAGTTGCATATAGTATCATAAAGCAAAATAGGAGAAACGCCACTTTGGATTTGATTTAGATGTATATACAGTTACCAAGTCAAACATATAAAAAAGACAACTATCTTATCGAAGAATATAAAAGGTTTTTTTGGTACAGAGATGGAGAACTTATTTACCTGCCATGTCCTTATTACAACTGCAGTCATTGTACCATGAGTCTTCATATCACAAAGTGTAAGATTCGAAACAAAAGCTATAGTATTATCTTTGCCAAGGCTCCCAATGCTTACTCCTAAGCGTCTAGTTTTTATCGAAACACAATCATCTCCTGCTAATAAGAAGGTATTTCAAGTATATTAGTATCTCGATCTCTTTTGCAATGAAAAATTAAATTAGAAAACACATAAACTGTTGCGATGTATTCCCTTCACGTGTCAGTTAATACATCTGACTAATGTTTGCAACCAATAAGCAATTAAACATTACATCAGTAGAGCCAATTTGGCAGTAAAAAACAAACAATGAATTTGTGAACAAAAGTATAAATAATAAAAATAATTTCAAGAGATACAAGAGAACATCATTGCATCGACGTATACCTTTAAACTCACTTGTACCTAAACTTCCCTGATTGTCCAGAGTGCATACAAAAACAGGTTACAATATAGCCCATAGAAGCATTGATGGATTGTAAAGATTGCTACCGACAAGTCATATCCATAATTTATTGTCTTCTATGTACACGTAAATGAAGTATTTATTTACATCTTGTGCATAAGTGTACCGATCAAGCAAAAACTAAAGGAAAAAAGGAGATAGCATGCAATGTTTAATTTCCCCAATGATGGAATGGGATGCTGAGTTAATCCTACATCTTTGTTAGAAATCTGTATCCGCTATATTTATGTGTGTATACGAAAGACCTGATATTCATGAATCATGTATGATGACTGGAGAGTCTCACTCGCATTTAAAGTCAACAATGTTTCACTGATCTCCTAACTGGGACGGATGGGTAGCTGATATATCACTTTATCCACGATGACATCAACCGTATGTATTGCACTTTAAACAAACACATTATCATGATCACATAATGTTTATATATACAAAACCACATGCACATGCTTATTCTGACCAAAGCTTTTAAAATCAATAAAATTTGTATCAAAAAGTTTCAGAAATTACCTGATTAAACTTGCATTGACTTCCTTGTCTTCTGCATAAGACGAGTCGGTGTCAATATCCAAATTAGTTGCATCATCTGCTACAAACCTAAACCATGAATAATCGTTAGAAGTAGTAATGAATAATTCAAGTGCTTACTTGTTGAGATCCCAAACCATTAGTCGTTAGCCACAACCGCATATTGAACTAAAACAAACTGGCACCAGAAAAACCTGCTGTAAGATACTAAACCATTTAACTGGCACCAGAAACGATAAATAACATTCAAATCAAATTGAAATAAAACAAACTTGGCTGAATATTGTAGATCTATTGGCACTGAGTCATAAATAAATATGATCAGGCCATGCTTTGCGTTACCCGATGATCATGGTTATCCTATTCATCCACCATTATCTTATATCTCGAACATAAATTGAATTGGTTTTGAACAATTTTAGTTCATAACGATAATTGATAATACGGCTTGAGTTGTTTTCATGGGTGATGACTGATGAGATAATGATTAGATGCAAGGGGTTGTTGATTGATTAATTGATCCCATTGGTGTGTGGCGATCGATTAGGGGTTACTGATTAGGGTTTTGGAAAATGAATATGCTGGTGAAGATTTCGGTTGAATACTAATATAAGATGGGTATACACGACACGACCCGAATGAAGATTACGGCCCACAAATGATGCTGACGTGGATTAATGAGGTGCTTATGTGGCATATCCCTCCTCTTATATATAATGTAAATATATATATATATATATATATATATATATCTATATATATATATATATATATATATATATATATATATATATATATATATATATATATATATATATATATATATATATATATATATATATATATATATATATATATATATATATATATATATATATATATATATATATATATATATATATATATATATATATATGCTACATAAATCAGCCTAACAGATAGTTGATGTACAAAGCGGCCTATTTTGAATGTGTTTCTATGAATTCTAATACATTCCATTTAAAACATATATGGTGTGATCGATTGATTCATGCTTATTGTAGATGCAAAAGTCCGTAGGGCCTCTAAATAGGCTGAGAATGCCTCTGGGCCGTCTGGGCAATCTTCTCCACAAGCCTATAAAAAGTAGCACACGTTAGCTCGCCTCGGGAGGGGAGACGCGAGACCAACTCTGGTGTGAGAGTAAGAGTCTGATTGAGCCGGATGGCCAATAATACAAAGTGCCGAAAGGCCCAAGTGTGTTTATAATAAATATGAGTGAGAATATCTGACTTACATTGAATAAGGGGGTATTTATAGAGTGTTGAGAACACTATAGCTCACTGTACCTCCTCGGAGGCCGTATTCCTTGAGCCTTGTGATCTGACAGGCCAACCCTTGGTCCAATAGGTAATATGAGGCCTCTGGGTAATAGGGTAAACCGGTTGTTCCCAAGAGAATCTTCCCTACTTTTGAGGTGTGCAGGTGGATTAGTCTTCAACCTGAGCGCCATGTGAAGGTCCACTGGGTAATAGGATGCGCCGTTCCTTCCTGATGTAGTGGCACTACTTTTGAGGATTCCCTCTATACTTGTGCTTAGTGGGTAGGCCGGGCTGCCAGATCCGTACGGCCAATCTTGCTTCTAGAAGATGGCCGATATGTGAATATGGCCGAGCGGCCAGATACGCGAACATGTCCCCCCAGTATTGGATTATCAATGTGAAATGTTGGTGATCCAATACTTTAAACCGTAGTGCCGTTTCCTCCGTCTCTTGTTTTGTCTTTTATCCATAATTCCTTGTGAATATTTTATTTCTCCTCCCTTTTCTCTTTTTTGTAGGGTCGTACCTACCCTCATAAATACTCTCAGTCAAAAATACGGGTACTCGCGCTTCATTTAATACGCCTGCACACCTTGTCTGCCAGTTGTATAACACTTGTGTTTTCTGTGGTTGAGGGTGTGCCACGTGTTTTTTACTGTTATTGAAGCGACCTTTGGTCGGCCCTTAGGTCCCTATAAATACCCACTCCTCTTCTCATTTCTTACCTTCTTCCCTTTTTTTACTGTCGAGAGCCGTGAGGTACATCCTTTCTTTTCAGGTGTGTCTTTTTCTTCTTTTATTTGTTTTCTTTTCCTTTCTTTCCTTGGTCCTCCCCAGCCTATCGTTATGTCCTCCGATGGGTCCTTAGGGCTAGGCCTCCCTAGTCAAGAACAACGTGAAGCCATAAATGAGTCCCAAGTTATGCCTAAGTTTGATATGCATCTCTACCATTATGATTTGAATTCTGATCACGTGCGTCGTGTGGCTAAGGCTTATCATATTCCTTCAGACCTCAATCCTTCTGCGCCTTCTCGCAACTTTCGTATGAACGAGCTTCCTTCTCATCTTATTGGCCTTTATGTTCATCACTTTGCGCAAGGTGGACTTCGCATTCCCTTTTATTCCTTCTTTCTTCGTGTTGTTGAGCATTTCGGTGTACATATCTCACAACTCGTACCCATTGGTGTTAACAAGGCCACACTTTTTGATATCTATTGTCGTGGTCTAGGTATCACTCCTCCTGTGCCGTTGTTCCGCCTTTTCTATAAGATTTGTAAGGTGGGCGATTGGTTTTCCTTTCAGAGTCGAGGCTCCAAACCTTACCGTCCTTTTCTTAAGGATGGTCCTACGGGTTTAAAGGGTTGGAAATGTCTTTTCTTCTTTGTTAATCGGAGGGCCGCTCCTATCGCCATGCCATGGAGACATCATGACTCCAGTGTGGCTGACCCGCTTCCTAAGGTTTATGAATATGATCCATTGGATGCCAAAAAACTTTGTGAATTTGCTATTCCACTCCGTAGGCCATCAAAGTCTTCTATATGCTGGTCGTCTTACTCCTTTTTGGAAGTATACAGGTTTCGACTGCATCCTCAATGGTCCGTCTGGGGAGGGTAATATTTTCTTCTTTTTCTCTTGTTTGGCTTTTTATACTCTATGTACTGCCTAACCTTCTCTCTTTTTTGTAGGTGTTACTATGTCTGAGTTTCTAAGGATCCCTATTTTGCTGGCGCAGCCATTTGTCAAGGAAACCCTTTATCGGAAGGCACAGTCGTTCCTACCTACACTACACCCCCTTGGCCAACGATGCTCCCATCCCTGCAAAGACCACTGCCATGGAGCAGGCTAATACTGTTGACGCCAGAGTGGTTGCTGATAATGAGAGAAAGCAGAGGCATGCCGTTGAAAAGTCCGCTCGGGAGGGTGTAACAGCTGGTGGTTCTCACAGTATTGGTACTAGGGCCACTTGAGCTACTACTCATCCTAGGAAGTCAAAGAGGAAGGCTAATGGCGAAGGTTCTTCTCATAAGAAGGTTAAGGCCACTCGGGCCCATGTTGCTCCACCTTCCGAGCCCTCTACTCCTGTTGGGGAGGGAGCTGGTGATAGTAGGTCTCACACCACTACTCCTTCGGCCGAGAGGCCTAATGTGATAAATAACCTTTATCAGCATACTGATGATGCCTTGTCCCAGCCTCATGCTTCTAAAGAAGAGCCTCATGCGGAGGAACATTCTCCCTCATCTCCTCCTCATATTGCATCCGTTATGCCTAGACACAACCATGTTTCCCTTGGTTATGATAATGTTGCTTTATCGGGAGGTTAGTTCTTCCTTCCTACTCTTTTCCTTATGCATGTATCTCTCTCCTTCCTTTTTCTTATAGATGTTTTTTAGGTGATGCTTAATACAAGGTTTTCACCTAGTATGAAAAAGATTCGTAGTTCCAGTCTTTTCGAATTGATTACTAGTTAAAAGTGCGACTCAGTCGTTCTTGGTGGAAAATAAAATGGTTTGATTACCTGTTTTAACTAAAAGCAAATATGAAAATGTCGTTGTGTAAAAATGAAAGCTTTAAAAGATAAACTAAAAATTACAAGTTAAAAATAAATGATTAAAAACTTAAAAACTTAAAAGTGAATAAAAACTTAAATCCATCGGAATAACCATGATCGGAATCCCATCGGAATGTTGATCGAAAAATACGATCGGAATGTGTCAAAAGAAATCCTGTCGGAATAACAACTAAAGTATCGGAATAACCCGTCGGAAAGATGGTCGGAATTACTACTATCGGAAAACCAATCTATCGGAATGTATAAAAAAGTAAACAATCGGAATAATGGAAACCAACTTCTATCGGAATATCAAATAACCACTACTGTCGGAATGTAAAACCCTAATCCGATGGCAGCGTCGGAATACTGGTCGGAAAGGGTAAACCCTTTTCCGATGGTGTGAAATTCGTAATAAGAAAAATGAATAAGCTCGTTTTAATAAGCACAATCCTAAACTTTACCAAATTTATAATGAAAAGAGCTAATAAGCACAAATAAGAACTTTCAAAACTCTAAATAAGCAACTTTTTAAAACAAACCTTGAAAAGACGAAACCTTTAAGAAAACTTAAAAGTAAATAAGCTAAATACAAAATAAGCCAATAAGCATGATAGCTCAAAGCTCAAATCGTATAAAAACTTATAGATGAAAAAAAGATAAACTTTTTGATCACAAACATCAAGATTAAACAAGATCAAAGATTATTTCGGATCAAAGATAAAATAAAAATCAAGAAAGGTAGAAGAAAATGAAATTTAAAACAAGATTTAATTCTCAAAAGTAAAGATTTGATTAAAACAAGAAAGAAAGACAAAAGATGAAGTTTCTAGTGAGAGAAAGTTAAACGCTTTCTCTCTCTAAAAATTAAAACTACAAAAAGGAAAAAATGAATTAACTAACTCTAACTAACACCCTCCTAATGACACATTAGGAGGGTATATATAGGAGGTGGGGAGGCTAAGTGTTTATGCTTCCTTCTTTCTTTCTTCTCGTCTCGACTTAAATTCTTTGTCTTTTCTCGACGTCGTCTCAGGATTTGTCGATATAAATTAAACTCGTCTTATAATTTTCTTCTTTAATTAGACTTAGTTCTTCGACTTCATTAAACTTCCGTCTTTAGAGTTTTCCTTCGATAAATCTTCAGAATAGGCCTTGGACTTCCGTTCTTTTTGCACTCTTGATCTTCTGACTTCGTCTTTTCTCGTTTTCTTCGATAAAAGCTCGTGATGGCCCGTGTTTTCTCCTTTTTTCATATTTTTTTATCCTGAAACACAATAAAAATACAAACCACGCATAATTTCGACTTTTACGACATAAAATACACGTTTTGGTCTTGTTATTATTAGAAATAAATGGTAAAAGGATAAGTGTTTTCACACTTATTAAATCCCCTACACTTGACCATTGCAATGCCCTCATGCAATGCATTAATTTCAAATCACGTTTTATATTTTTCATCATAAATAACCCACGTTGGCCTTTATTAAAAAGATAGAAATATATACAAAATAAGTAAAGAAATCAAAGACTTACATTGGTGTTTTAGGCTGTCATGAATGTTTATCACCCTCAAGTTTCACGTTCCCCAAACCAAGTTTATAAACGAGATCATTGTTATTATAAGTTAGCAAACTAACACGAATTCATGTGGCCCAATTATTTACTTAGACTCCCTTATTCCTAGGTGTATCTCTTATATTTTATGATTGTCTTAAATGATCACGAGGATGCATTGTTTGACTTATTTCGATAGTTTATTTTGGCTAAAAATAAAGTAGGACGATTTAATCAATAGTTAGCTAAAGAACAAAATCTTTTAAAACTGCTTCTCGGGACCTCTTAAAGTTCATATCTTGGCATAACTCGCTTCACGATTTGAGACCTTTCTCAGACCGATATTTGGCAGCGACTTCATACTTCGAATCTTGAGAGACGTTCTTGAAATTATGGTCTTCTCTTCATATTAGGAATTTCTTCACTTAAACTTTTTGAGAGATTCTTCATATATGGACCACGACTTCTTCATTTTTCTCCAATCTTTATTTTGGACTTTGATATACAACGATCCGCCTCCTTTTAGGACTTGGATCTATTTATCCTCATACCTTGCTAGGGTCTTTTCGGATAGACTTCTCCATGATCTTTACGGGAGTATTTTCTTTTCGTCGTGTGTCTCGATTCTTCATATTGATTTTTGATAAATGATTCTTCACATCACTTGGGATCTTTAGCAACAAAATGTAGCCCTCATGCCTTGTTAGGGCCTTTTCGGACTCGCCAATCTTCGCATCCCGTTTCAATAAGTTATGCCTTGGCTATGAACTCTAATTAATATCGAGCAACTTTTAAACGATCTTGGGCTAGAAGCTAAGTAAATTTTCAAATCGTACAACTTTATTTATTGCAAATATATGTAATAACAAGCGATGGAAGAAAAAGCTTATAATCAACTCACATAAATTCATGAAAGAATACCAAACTTATAATTGACTCTATCATCTCTCGGTCTCCATAATTTAAAATCTCAAGGAATGAGACTCGTGGATGCTTAGCCAATTAAATCAAAGTTTTGGGTTTTCAAGTCATCTATAGGATCTTGCAAACTCTTATACTTTTTCAAGTTTAGAATTTGCATTTTAAAGTTCCCTTGATAAACGACTTTCTAGGATCAATTATAGGAACTTGCAAAAAGTTTTTGTTCTTAACCCGTGAGAGTTAAGACTTTCGCGTTTTAAAGTTCCCTACATAAAAGCCTAGCAAAACTTGACTTAAACACGTTAAGGATACTAGCTAGAGTAAACTTGGATAAGTAAACTCGGGTTGAGTCAAAAGATTCATGACTTTGAAACATTTAAAACCACTTTATTAAACTTTATTTTAGCAAAGAAAGTAAATAACGATAATAAAGGAAAACTACAAGGCCAAAACAGATTAAAAATTTTGGAAAATGTCGAAAAATCAAATTTTCCGGTTAAAATGAGGACAATTTAATGGAAACGCCCACTTACTTCGGTAGAAGTCCCCCCTACACTTGATATAAACACTGTCCTTAATGTTTAAGTATGTGGGAGTAAACTCCCATACACTTAGGACATTGTGCACTTTGTTTAAATCTTGCTAAGGGAAGGACAACTATAATGATTTAAATGTGAACATATAAGATATGAAATATTGAATCACGACAGTTTAGGATAGAACCGGGAAGACGGGTTCACGGGATCACGATCGTCAAATGTCATCAAAAGTGCTCTTTGAAGCTTTAATCCCTGCACATCATAAGAAACAAGACAACAAACACCTACGGGGCTCCCCCTACACTTATTATGAAAACGGTAAAGGATAGATCAACGGGTTGCATCCCAGAAGCGCTTGTTTTTGTTAACCGAGTCACGAGCCTGACTCGACCCAGAACTAATTCAAGGGAAACGTGGTGAGGGATGGAATCATCTCAGGAGAGATGTCCTCACCAAAGTACAACTTCACACGCTGGCCATTCACTTTAAAGTTAGGCCCATTTAGCTGAGAAAGCTCAATGGTGCCATAAGGGAAGACTTTGGCGACGGTGAATGGACCAGACCAACGGCTCTTCAGCTTGCCCGAGAAAATCTTCAACCAAGAGTTAAAGATTAATACTTGATCACCAACGTGAAACTCTCAGTTCTTAATCCTTGCATCATGAATGATCTTTGTCTTCTCCTTGTAGATAAATGAATTCTCATAAGCTTCATTCCTTAGTTCATTTAGCTCGTTGAGTTGAATCTTCCAAAGATCACCGGCTTTGTTGATATCAAAATTGGCCCACTTAAAGGCCCAGTACGCCTTATGCTCCAACTCAATAGGGAGGTGGCATGCCTTCCCGTACATAAGACGATATGGAGTGCAACCAATCGGAGCCTTATATGCGGTACGGAAAGCCCACAAAGCATCATCTAACTTATCAGCCCACGAGGCACGATGCTCTCCCACAGTACGCTCTAATATTCTCTTCAATCCACGGTTAGATATCTCGGCTTGACCATTTGTTTGGGGATGATAAGCGGTGGAAAGACGGTGATTAACACCATACTTAGCCATGACTCGAGCAAATTGATCATTGCAAAAATAAGTCCCACGGTCACTGATGATAGCACGAGGAACACTGAATCGAGCAAATAACTGCTTCAGAAAGTTCACAACCACCCTCGCATCGTTCTTAGGGAGAGCCTTTGCTTCAACCCATTTAGATACGTAGTCAACGGCTACGAGGATGTACTTGTTCCCTTTGGATGATGGAAATGGCCCTATAAAGTCGATGCCCCATACGTCAAAGATTTCACATTCTTGGATGAAATTTTGAGGCATCTCATCTTTATGTGTGATCTTGCCTTGTCTCTGGAAAGCATCACAATGTTTAACCATTTCGTGTGCATCACGATAGATGGAGGGCCAATAGAATCCAGAGTCGAAAACTTTCTTCGCGGTGTAATTAGGACCAAAGTGACCACCGGTGGGTCCTTTGTGGCAAGCTTCAAGGATTAGTAACGCTGCCGGCCCATCAACACACCTACAAATGACAAAATCCACACATTGTTTGAAAAGGTAAGGGTCGTCCCAAAAATAGTGTTCAATGTCTTTAAAGAACTTTTTATTTTGTTGGGACGTTAACCCTTCCTTGAGAATTCCACCCGCTAAATAGTTTGCAATGTCCACAAACCATGGGGTTTCATCAATATTGGAGTTAATAGACATCAAGGCCTCAAGGGGAAAAGAATCATTAATCTCTTGATTTGGGAGCTCCCCTTGATAAGGATCCTCGAGTCTACTAAGATGATCCGCGGCTAGGTTTTCCGCTCCCTTTTTGTTACGAATTTCAATTTTGAATTCTTGAAGAAGTAGAACCCAACGAAGAAGTCTTGGTTTGGAATCTTGTTTGGTTAACAAGTACTTCAACGCGGAATGGTCGGCATAGACAATGGTGGTGGAAAGGACAAGATAGGGGTGGAACTTCTCAAAAGCATACACTACAGCTAAAAGCTCTTTTTCGGTAGTGGTATAATGCAATTGAGCCCTCGTCATTGTCTTGCTAGCATAATGGATTGGTTGGAAGTGTTTGTTCACTCTTTCTCCCAAAACCGCTCCAATAGCAAAGTCGCTAGCATCACACATCAATTCAAGAGGTAACTCCCAATTAGGGGTAACCAAGACAGTTGCCTTAGTTAGTTTATCCTTAAGAAGATTGAAAGATTCAATACACTCTTGATAAAAGATAAAAGGAGTATCTTTTTCCAAGAGGTCGGTCATCGGGTGAGCGATTTTAGAAAAATCTTGAATGAATCGATGATAGAAGCCCGCATGACCAAGGAAACTTCTCACTCCCTTCACGGTTGAAGGTGGAGGTAATTTAGCAATAACATCGACTCTAGCACGGTCGACTTCAAGACCGGCTTTGGAGATTTTATGTCCAAGAACAATGCCTTCTTTTACCATGAAATGGCATTTTTCCCAATTAAGAACGAGACGAGTGTCTTCACACCGTTTGAGCATACGTTCTAAATTGGCAAGGCAAGTTGAGAAAGAATCACCATAGACCGAGAAATCATCCATGAAGACTTCCATAGTTTCTTCAACCATGTCATGGAATATAGCCATCATACACCTTTGGAAAGTCCCAAGAGCATTGCATAAGCCGAAAGGCATTCTTTTGTAAGCACATGTTCCATAAGGACAAGTGAATGTGGTTTTCTCTTGGTCTTTTGGATCGATGGGAATTTGAAAATACCCGGAGAAACCGTCTAAGAAGCAATAGTATTCATTACCCGCTAGACGCTCGAGCATTTGATCCATGAAAGGAAGAGGGAAATGATCCATACGAGTGGCATCATTGAGCTTACGATAGTCTATGCAGACTCGCCAACCCGTGACAAGTCGAGTAGGAATCAACTCGTTGTTTTCATTGGGAACAACGGTTATTCCGCCTTTCTTAGGCACACAATGGACGGGACTAACACATGGCGAATCCGAAATTGGGTAAATCATTCCGGCATCTAGAAGTTTGATAACCTCTTTCTTGATGACGTCATGAATTCTAGGATTAACCCTTCTTTGGCTTTGGATTGCGGGTTTAAAGTCGTCTTCCATGAGAATTTTATGAGTACAAAAGTTCGGATAAAATTCGCGGATATCGAAAATTTTCCAAGCAATTGCTTTCTTATGATTCTTCAGCGCGTCGATAAGTCGAGATTTTTCTTCTTCTTTCAAGTCCTTTGCGATGATGACGGGTAACTTCTTATTGTCTTCAAGGAAAATGTAAAACCCGCATGCTTTTACCATGAATAGTGCCCTTAAGATCGTACGTTCTAGATTAAAACTTACCTCATGTAGTATTGATCACATTCATGTGCTAATAATCAAGCAAGTGCATACGTGTATGACATGACAAGTATCGATTACGTACGAACTCATGATAAACAGTTAATAATATATCACGTGAACATAATTAAATCATGAACACCATTTAAAATACTAATTATAATAATTACGTAAATACTCAGAATATATTCACGAGCGTGGAGTTTACGATAAACGACACGTTAAAAGAAACAGAAACACGTTAAACACGAGCACGTTTAACCACGAACGAACACGAAACATCGGGACACGAGAAAGGTACGGGTACCCCATGTGGGGCCCCTATACCCACGGCACACATGCATGAAATGGGCTTAGCCCATGGACTTTACAAGTTAAGGGGGGTAAAAGTAAAAACATGTTTTCATTTTTCATTTTCAAGAAATAAACATAAAAACCCTAAAAGAGTTTTCTCCTCTCCTTTTTGCTCTCCTTGTGCCGCCACCCTTACACCACCATAAGAGGGTGTTTGATTGATTTTGATCTTAAAAACAAGTGTTAGAATACGTGTTTGTTCATCCTTTTTCCAAGCTACATAGTGGTATACCTTTCTAACCCTTCTTTTTAATTCTTTTTAATTCTTTTAATCTTTGATTATTTTCATGAACATGTTATTATTTTTCTTATGAAAACAAGGTAATTAATCATTGATCTAACATGTTTTGGTATTAATTAAAATCAAAGAATGGTTTATAAGGGTGTTTGTTTTTGGCCGCCTAGCAAACAAACCCGAGGGGGGGTTTGGTTTGCTATTGCCGCCACCACCAAGACCACAATTGGTCTTGGTTGGCTCATGTGGGACCCACGGCAGCAAGGGGACACGTGTGCCCCGGGTTTGGCCCGGGGTACGGTGTCGAATTCATACCCGATTCATGGTTCGTTGGTTAAAATCATGATCTATGTTACATGTAATTTTTATGAATCATGAACTTAGGATATAATTAATTAATAACATGAAATATTAATTAAATCATGACTTAGGTTATTTTAATTATTAGTTTATCATGACATTAATTTAACCTAAGTATTTTTATGTTATAAGTTATAATTAATTAATTATTAAAACATGCCTATAATTAATTAATTTAGACATGACTTAGGTTATATTATTATTAATAATAATACACATTTTAACCTAAGTATTTTCATTTCATTTTAATTATACATGTTATACTTTAATTAAAATGCTTAACCTATAGTTTAATTAAAATACATGAAATAATAATTAAACTATACACTATATCATATGACTTAAGAATAAGCTTATAACACTTAGACTTATATGTTAGCTTATGAAATCAACTTAATTCTAATTATGGAAACTTCCATTTATAGAAACTTAATTAAATAAGGCAGCTAATCTAATTATGGAAACCTTCTATATATGGAAATCAATCTATTTCAGGCAGCTAATCTAATTATGGAAACCTTCTATATATGGAAACTTATTTAATTAAGGCAGCTGATCTATTTTTGGAAACTTTCTATTTTTAGAAACTAATTTATTTTAGGCAGTAAATTCTATTTTTGGAAACTTTCTATTTTTGGAAACTTTCTATTTTTGGAAACTTTCTATTTTTGGTAACTTTCTATTTTTGGAAACTTTCTATTTTTGGAAACTTTCTATTTTTGGAAACTTTCTATTTTTGGAAACCTGCTATTTTTGGAAAGTTATTTATTATTATACCGTAAGTATATTAATACATGAAACACCAGTTATACTTAATCAGATTAACCAGAATACAAGATAAACACAGTTTAAGGCTTTAAACAGTGAACCATGACCTAAAACATACCAATCAGCTATAATAAGACACAAAACCCAGTACGTAATCAGTGAATCGATACTTATACACGTGTGTATTCATGTAGCGTTAGTGATCCAGAAGTAGGAGTCTTTCTTCCGTTCATTCACTGGACTTGAGGTACGGATTCCCGTCCTTTCAGTATGGACATTCCTTCCTTATTAGGATTTCCCCGTATGCAGCCAACTGTTTTCCCCAGCATTTGTTTTATTGTTTTGAACTGCTTATGTTAATTTAGCATAAACTATAGCCATATACAAGCATGACCAGTTTCACCTAGTTATGGAGGTACCATAACCATAGCATTGGAGGCACCGATGTTATGACTTCCCCACGGCGGAGTGATTGCTCGTGGCGTCCCTTTTCAGTTTGGCCATATTATTATATCAGGTGGGGCGTATGGGTGCATCCTAGTTACATGTTTTATTCAGTTTATCATGGTGAATGTGGTGTGTGCCTTGCACCCTTCACAAGGAGCTGATCCCTCCTACCCAATCAGTATATTGATTAGAGGCATCCCCTCTAATCAGCATGATGAGGTCACCCCTCCAAGTATTCATGCACGTGACCTTTTCATGACCTATATGGGCTATGGTATATATATGTTAAAACAGTTTTCACAGGTTAAACATAAGGATTTTCAAACTATAAAACCAGTTTTCATGAATACTTAACCAGTTTACTCAGTACTTAGTCTTCCGTTGTTATATGTTACATGCTTATCCTATATCATGCTTTATTGTACATCCGTGCACTGAGCGTCTTGCTCAGCCGTTTTCCTTTTCATGTACCCAAAACGGCAGGTACTCAGGGACGCTCGTAGATCTCAAACGTAGGTGCATATGGACTGGAAGCTTTACTGTCTTTCTTTACTTTATGCATTTCCTTTACTTTGATACAGTTGCTTTGGACATTGTTTCGTCCTTCCTTTTACAGTATTTATGTTTGTGTGTGATGAGCTTTACTTTGGGATACCGATGTTGGATTCCGGTATTTCCTTTTATGGTTGAATAATGCTTAGACATTTATCCTTGTATGCTTTGATGACACGCCATGATATGCGTAATATTCCATTTCCAAAATAGGGTGTTACAATTATGGTATCAGAGACCAAGGCTTCGACCTGTAGGCTCTCAAATATGACCTGTGATTAGTGGGTAGTCACTACGGTCTTCCTAGAACTGACAGTTGTTTTCATGCATTCATCATTTTTAAGCATACATATACATGTCATTGTTACAGGGTTTTTGACTAAGTAATGGTTGGTACAGGACTGGCCCTATTTAGTCGCATGTGTTTTATCGAAACTTTTAGATTTGGGACCGACCCATAGGCGTCCCCTCGATATGTCTTTTATTTTGAGTGAACTGACCGAAGGCGTTCACTCTCGAGCATCAAAAGTTTTCATAAAACTGCATCATGCATTCACACAAAGATTTTCTTGCATAAAATTTTTCTCGTGAAATTTTTGGCATAAAATTTTTTTTATATTTTATGTTTGAACTGTTAATCATATGTTTTATGTTATACTGTCAGATGGTTCTCACACGCGAGCAAGAGCAGCTCAATGCTGCGATTCAGGCTGCCATGCAAGCCTTACTTCCTCAACTGAGGAATGACATTCGTGTTGAAGTCCAAGCTGCGAATAATCAGCAGCCGCAGAATCAGGCACCTCCTCCTCCTCCTCCCCCAGTGACTCTAGCGGTATGGTTGGAAAGATTTAACAAGCTCTGTCCTAGAGCTTTTGAAAAGACTGATAGCCCCAGCGATGCTGAAAGCTGGCTAACTCACATTGAGAAAATCTTCAATGCTATGGGATGTGACCCCGCCTTCAAGGCAAGATTGGCGTGCTACAGGTTTGAAGGCGATGTACTCAACTGGTGGCTAGCTTTGACGCAGTCAGAAGGAGGTGATGAATGGGTCGCTGGTTTGACATGGGCCCAATTCAAGGAGAGAGTGATGGAACAGTTCTTTCCTAAGGCAGAGCAGGACAAACTCAAGCGTGAATACCACGGGATACGTCAGAGACAGGGCGAGAATAGCAACGAATTCATGCAGCGCTTTCTTCGCCTTGCTGGTTTTCTAGGAGCAGCGGCTGGTACTCCTGAGGAGCAGGCACACCATTTTAGGTGGGCACTTCGCACCTCGGTTGCGAACAATCTAGTATGTGCTACGTTCAATACGGTAGCACAAGTGGCTGACGCAGCAAGAAAGCTTGAGATGTTGCAGGAACGTGATGAGTTCGGGGAAGCAGAAAGACCCGACAAGAGGTAAAACATTTCATGTTCTAGCGTTAACCAGACCGCATCCTATCGTTATATGTTCCATAATCATCTCTTAAACTGTATCTTCCAGGCAGAAAACTGGGGACCGGTCTCAGCCGGCTACTCAGCAGCAGCCCAATCAGCCCAAAGGAAACGGTCACTCTAACGACCGTTCTGTTGTGGAAAGGCGCAGCGGTAATGACAATTACCGTAACAATGCGGGACAGTCCAACAACAGCAGGTCCTACTATTTACGCATCTTCTTATGATTTCATGTTATATCGCTCATGCTGACACTATATTAATCTCTACCAGGAACCACGGTAACGGAAGGGACCAGAACCACAGGGGTTCTCAGCCCAACCGTTCAGCTAACACTGGTAAACATCTTACGACGTTTACGTCTTATACTCGTGCATATACTTTATTCTTAACACGTATTGTCATCAGCAGGCCCTCAGCAAGCAAGGACTCCTGCTGGAGGATTCACTCATCCTCTTTGCAGCACCTGCCATCGCAGACACCCTGGCCCATGTCGTCGTGACTCTGACGCGTGCTACAAGTGCGGCCTCCCTGGCCATCGTATGAGAGATTGTCGTAAGGGTGAAATGGAGGGTACCTCGGGTCATGCTGATACTAAACCGCCTCCTACCACTGGGCGTGTCTATACGACATCGCGCGATCAGGCAAACAAATCTACAGGTACCATTACTGGAATTTTGTATATGTACGGCCAGGCTGCATGTGTTCTTTTCGACACGGGTGCCACTCATTCAGTTGTTTCCACTACTTATGCTAAGAACATCAGGACACTTCCCTTGCCATTAGAAACTAAGCTTACCATTTCCACGCCTCTGAGGGACTCTGTATTAATAACTCATGTATACAAGAGTCTTCCTCTAGAGTTTGACGATAAAGTTCGTGCAGTAGATGCACTTCCTCTAGACATGATTGAGTTCGATATGATTCTCGGCATGGATTGGCTATCCAAGCACCATGCTACCATAGACTGCCACTCTTATCGAGTGATCTTCGGCGACATTAATGCACCAGAGTACATCCATAACGGGTTCATACCCGGACGGTCTGTACAAGTCATATCTACCTTGGAAGCACGTGCATTACTGTCACATGGCTGCGAAGGTTATCTCGCTACGGTTCATGACATGGATGCCGAATCCCCATCGATTCAGGATCAACCAGTAGTTTCAGAATTTCAAGACGTCTTCCCAGATGAACTTCCAGGCATACCACCTGCAAGAGAAGTGGAGTTTAACATCGACCTTGTTCCAGGAGCTGAGCCAATCTCTAAGGCTCCGTATCATATGGCTCTCATAGAGCTAAAAGAACTGAAGGACCAATTGCAGGAACTCCTTGAACGAGGGTTCATTAGACCGAGCGCATCTCCATGGGGCGCACCGGTCTTGTTCGTTAAGAAGAAGGACGGCAGCATGCGACTTTGCATTGACTACCGTGAACTTAATAAGATTACCATCCGCAACAGATATCCACTGCCACGTATAGACGATCTGTTTGACCAACTTCAAGGAGCCAAACACTTCTCAAAGATCGATCTAAGGTCAGGCTACCATCAGCTAAGGGTTAAAGAGCAGGATATTGCCAAGACTGCTTTTCGTACCCGCTATGGCCATTATGAGTTTGTAGTCATGCCATTCGGCCTGACTAACGCTCCAGCAGTATTCATGGATCTGATGAACAGAATCTTCCATGAATTCCTTGATAAATTTGTCATTGTATTCATCGATGACATCTTGATATTCTCAAAGTCCACGGAGGAGCACGAAGATCATCTCCGTACTGTACTACAGATTCTTCGTCAGAAGCAGCTGTATGCGAAATTCTCCAAGTGTGAGTTCTGGTTAAACAAGGTGGCATTCTTAGGTCACATTGTATCAGCAGAAGGGATCACTATGGACCCAGCGAAGGTTGAGGCTATCACTAAATGGCCAAGACCAACATCAGCGACAGAAGTCCGCAGTTTCTTAGGCTTAGCTGGATATTATCGAAGATTCTTGGAGAACTTTTCTCGGCTGGCATTGCCTCTCACCAAACTGATGCGAAAAGGAGAGAAATTCGTCTGGACGGAAGATCGAGAGAAGAGCTTCGAAGACCTAAAGCAGAAGCTAGTATCTGCACCTATTCTTACTCTCCCATCTGGTACAGGTGGATTTCAGATCTATAGCGATGCATCGGGGAAGGGACTGGGCTGTGTTCTCATGCAACATGGGAAAGTGATCGCGTATGCTTCACGGCAGCTTAAGCCCTATGAAGAAAACTACCCTACGCATGACCTGGAACTTGCTGCAGTGGTGTTCGCATTGAAGATATGGAGGCATTACTTATACGGAGAATCATGCGACATTTTCACGGATCACAAGAGCTTGAAGTATATCTTCACACAGCGAGAATTGAACATGAGACAAAGGAGATGGTTGGAACTGTTGAAGGATTATGATATTAACCTACAGTATCATCCCGGGAAAGCTAATGTAGTAGCAGATGCACTCAGCAGAAAGTCCGGAATGATAAACGGCATTGAGATCAAGGAACAAAACATAAGGGACTTGGAGCGGCTTGACATTGAAATCATGGTACGTGGGCAGCACGGATACTGGGCGAATCTTACAGTAGAACCTGAGTTACTGACTAGGATCAAGGAAGCGCAGAAGGATGATGGAGAGATTTGGGCGATAATTCAGAATTTGGAGAAGCAGACAGAATTCAGAATGGACGCAGACGGTATCATTTGGCAGGGCACGAGACTTTGTGTTCCTGACAATCCAGAACTCCGGGAAGCATTGTTAGCTGAAGCTCACAGCTCCCCATTTTCTATACATCCTGGGTCGACAAAAATGTACCATGACATCAGACAGCACTTTTGGTGGAGTGGTATGAAACAGGATGTAGCCACGTATGTCTCCAAATGTCTTACCTGTCAGCAGGTTAAGATTGAACATCAGCGATCTGGCGGTCTCCTTCAACCGTTGGATATTCCAGAGTGGAAGTGGGACAAAATCACCATGGATTTTGTTACCGGTCTTCCGCCTACCAAGAAGAAGCACGATGCTATTTGGGTCATCGTTGATCGACTCACCAAATCAGCTCATTTCTTACCAATACGCAAGGAAGATCCGGTAAGTAAACTCGCAGATACGTACAGAAGGGAGATCATGAGACTCCACGGCACTCCCTCCAGCATCGTCTCAGACAGAGATCCTCGTTTCACGTCGCGATTCTGGAAAGGTCTGCAAAAAGCTTGGGGTACACAACTTAAGCTGAGCACAGCCTTTCATCCTCAAACGGACGGACAATCGGAGCGAACAATTCAGACATTGGAAGATATGTTAAGGTCGTGTGCGTTGGAATGGACAGGTGATTGGGACGATTACATCTGTTTAGTCGAGTTTGCATACAACAACAGCTGGCACGCAAGTATCAAATGTGCTCCTTTCGAAATGTTGTATGGCAGAAAGTGTCGCGCTCCAACTTGCTGGGATCAAGTGGGAGAGCGAACACTCGAAGGACCAGAGATTATAGAAATGACCAATGAGAAGATTGAGGTAGCTAAACAGAAGCTGCAGGAAGCGCGTTCACGTCAGAAGAGTTACGCCGATAAGCATCGTAGGGGCATACATTTTAATGTGGGAGATCACGTCTTCCTCAAGGTTTCTCCGGCACGTGGTGTTAAACGCTTCGGGATCAAGGGAAAACTCAGTCCTCGGTTCATCGGACCATTTGATATCGTTGAACGAATCGGCGAAGTATCTTACCGATTGGCGTTACCTCCTCAGCTATCGCACGTGCATAACGTGTTCCATGTATCCTTACTCAGAGGGTACAATTATCATCCCCTTCACATGGTTCAGTATCCACTGGAACAGATACGTGAAGATCTCACGTTTATAGAAGAACCCGAACGAGTACTCGACAGGCAAGAACGAGTCATGAGAAGGAAGACGATTCCTTTCGTTAAAATCCTTTGGAGGGACCATACCGAGCGGGAAGCCACTTGGGAAACAGAGGAGTCTATCCGGGCTTCTTACCCTCACTTCATATTTTGAGTTCGGGTATGTCACTTATATTCAGCTTACTTTATCTATAATTCGGGGACGAATTATTCTTTTTAGGGGGGAAGAATTGTAAAACCCGCATGCTTTTACCATGAATAGTGCCCTTAAGATTGTACGTTCTAGATTAAAACTTACCTCATGTAGTATTGATCACATTCATGTGCTAATAATCAAGCAAGTGCATACGTGTATGACATGACAAGTATCGATTACGTACGAACTCATGATAAACAGTTAATAATATATCACGTGAACATAATTAAATCATGAACACCATTTAAAATACTAATTATAATAATTACGTAAATACTCAGAATATATTCACGAGCGTGGAGTTTACGATAAACGACACGTTAAAAGAAACAGAAACACGTTAAACACGAGCACGTTTAACCACGAACGAACACGAAACATCGGGACACGAGAAAGGTACGGGTACCCCATGTGGGGCCCCCATACCCACGGCACACATGCATGAAATGGGCTTAGCCCATGGACTTTACAAGTTAAGGGGGGTAAAAGTAAAAACATGTTTTCATTTTTCATTTTCAAGAAATAAACATAAAAACCCTAAAAGAGTTTTCTCCTCTCCTTTTTGCTCTCCTTGTGCCGCCACCCTTACACCACCATAAGAGGGTGTTTGATTGATTTTGATCTTAAAAACAAGTGTTAGAATACGTGTTTGTTCATCCTTTTTCCAAGCTACATAGTGGTATACCTTTCTAACCCTTCTTTTTAATTCTTTTTAATTCTTTTAATCTTTGATTATTTTCATGAACATGTTATTATTTTTCTTATGAAAACAAGGTAATTAATCATTGATCTAACATGTTTTGGTATTAATTAAAATCAAAGAATGGTTTATAAGGGTGTTTGTTTTTGGCCGCCTAGCAAACAAACCCGAGGGGGGGTTTGGTTTGCTATTGCCGCCACCACCAAGACCACAATTGGTCTTGGTTGGCTCATGTGGGACCCACGGCAGCAAGGGGACACGTGTGCCCCGGGTTTGGCCCGGGGTACGGTGTCGAATTCATACCCGATTCATGGTTCGTTGGTTAAAATCATGATCTATGTTACATGTAATTTATATGAATCATGAACTTAGGATATAATTAATTAATAACATGAAATATTAATTAAATCATGACTTAGGTTATTTTAATTATTAGTTTATCATGACATTAATTTAACCTAAGTATTTTTATGTTATAAGTTATAATTAATTAATTATTAAAACATGCCTATAATTAATTAATTTAGACATGACTTAGGTTATATTATTATTAATAATAATACACATTTTAACCTAACTATTTTCATTTCATTTTAATTATACATGTTATACTTTAATTAAAATGCTTAACCTATAGTTTAATTAAAATACATGAAATAATAATTAAACGATACACTATATCATATGACTTAAGAATAAGCTTATAACACTTAGACTTATATGTTAGCTTATGAAATCAGCTTAATTCTAATTATGGAAACTTCCATTTATAGAAACTTAATTAAATAAGGCAGCTAATCTAATTATGGAAACCTTCTATATATGGAAATCAATCTATTTCAGGCAGCTAATCTAATTATGGAAACCTTCTATATATGGAAACTTATTTAATTAAGGCAGCTGGTCTATTTTTGGAAACTTTCTATTTTTAGAAACTAATCTATTTTAGACAGTAAATTCTATTTTTGGAAACTTTCTATTTTTGGAAACTTTCTATTTTTGGAAACTTTCTATTTTTGGAAACTTTCTATTTTTGGTAACTTTCTATTTTTGGAAACTTTCTGTTTTTGGAAACTTTCTATTTTTTGGAAACTTTCTATTTTTGGAAACCTGCTATTTTTGGAAAGTTATTTATTATTATACCGTAAGTATATTAATACATGAAACACCAGTTATACTTAATCAGATTAACCAGAATACAAGATAAACACAGTTTAAGGCTTTAAACAGTGAACCATGACCTAAAACATACCAATCAGCTATAATAAGACACAAAACCCAGTACGTAATCAGTGAATCGATACTTATACACGTGTGTATTCATGTAGCGTTAGTGATCCAGAAGTAGGAGTCTTTCTTCCGTTCATTCAGTGGACTTGAGGTACGGATTCCCGTCCTTTCAGTATGGACATTCCTTCCTTATTAGGATTTCCCCGTATGCAGCCAACTGTTTTCCCCAGCATTTGTTTTATTGTTTTGAACTGCTTATGTTAATTTAGCATAAACTATAGCCATATACAAGCATGACCAGTTTCACCTAGTTATGGAGGTACCATAACCATAGCATTGGAGGCACCGATGTTATGACTTCCCCACGGCGGAGTGATTGCTCGTGGCGTCCCTTTTCAGTTTGGCCATATTATTATATCAGGTGGGGCGTATGGGTGCATCCTAGTTACATGTTTTATTCAGTTTATCATGGTGAATGTGGTGTGTGCCTTGCACCCTTCACAAGGAGCTGATCCCTCCTACCCAATCAGTATATTGATTAGAGGCATCCCCTCTAATCAGCATGATGAGGTCACCCCTCCAAGTATTCATGCACGTGACCTTTTCATGACCTATATGGGCTATGGTATATATATGTTAAAACAGTTTTCACAGGTTAAACATAAGGCTTTTCAAACTATAAAACCAATTTTCATGAATACTTAACCAGTTTACTCAGTACTTAGTCTTCCGCTGTTATATGTTACATGCTTATCCTATATCATGCTTTATTGTACATCCGTGCACTGAGCGTCTTGCTCAGCCGTTTTCCTTTTCATGTACCCAAAACGGCAGGTACTCAGGGACGCTCGTAGATCTCAAACGTAGGTGCATATGGACTGGAAGCTTTACTGTCTTTCTTTACTTTATGCATTTCCTTTACTTTGATACAGTTGCTTTGGACATTGTTTCGTCCTTCCTTTTACAGTATTTATGTTTGTGTGTGATGAGCTTTACTTTGGGATACCGATGTTGGATTCCGGTATTTCCTTTTATGGTTGAATAATGCTTAGACATTTATCCTTGTATGCTTTGATGACACGCCATGATATGCGTAATATTCCATTTCCAAAAAGGGGTGTTACAGAAAACGTATTCGAGATGAGACGGTAAATCCTTAAGCTCTAAATCCGGAGGATTTTCGATGGAAGGCGTAGTCAGATTCGGATCATCGATAGAGATTTCCTTAGGAGATGGTGGAGAAATATGGTCCTGATTGAGAAGTTTCTCAATGGTACGAATGTCTTCTTCCCAATCGGTAGGAGAATCGTCATATTGTAAGTCCACATCTCCCAAAGTTGCTTCAAATTCTTTCAAAAGGAAATCACTTTCTCCAAATGGAGTCAATGATAGAGCAATAGAGGCAACGGTCTCAACAATGGGTAGAGAAGAAGAACCACTTTTACAAGCGTCTTTGAAATGCTCTTCACAAGCCTCATCAAGAACGTCAATGAAATTAACGCTCTCGTTTTCATAAGGTTGCTTAGAAAGTTTACCCATGTTGAAGACGATTTTATCGTCACCAACTCTCATGATTAATTCGCCCGCGGCTACATCAGTGAGAGTGCGATCGTTCCTCAAGAATGGACGTCCAACGATTAATGGAACACGGGGATCCATCTCGTAGTCAACGACAACAAAATCCGTCAGAAAGGTGAATTTGTCGACACCGACGAAGACATCTTCGGTTATCCCCACCGGATAAGCAATCGTACGGTTAGCTAATTCCAATGTCATTCGTGTGGGGACTAGCTCGGGTAGAGATAATTGTTTCCAAACACTTAATGGAATTAAGTTTATACTAGCACCCAGATCGGCTAGGGCCATACAATTCTCTACCCCGGGGAAGTTGCAAGGAATGAGAAAGCGACCCGGATCACCAAGTTTGGTTGGTAATTTCCTTAAGAGCACTGCGAATCATTTCTCATTAAGTTGGGTCTGAGCGATATCGAGAAGCTTTTCTTTGTCACTAAGAAGATCTTTAAACATTTTAGCATATTTTGGCATCTGAGCGAGAGCCTCAACAAAGGAGATGTTGAAATTCAATTGTTTAAACATTTTAAGAAAGTTCGAAACCTGAATATCATCCTTGTTCTTTAACTTCTCTTTCCTCAACCTTGAGAGATAAGGTATATCGGGTTGAGATGAAGGCTTTGGAATGGAATTCTCACTCACATCCTTGGGTGGTGGAGGGGTAGAAATAGAAGGTGGAGGAATTGGAGAAGGGGACTCGTTTTCCTTTGTCATAGTCACCGGTGTAGGTGTAGGAATCTCGGGTTCCTTTAAACCTTTGCCACTTCGGGTGGTGATTGCTTTCATCTCCCCTCTTGGAATAGCAACGGTGTTACTCGGAAGAGAACCCGAACCAGAGGCTTGATTACTTTGGAAGAAACTAGCCATCATATCCCTTAAGTCATTCGTTTGACTGCTCAAAGAGTTTCGCATATCGGCTCGAAGATCACTCCCTTGTTTCGCCATATCTCCTTTTAAGTTGATGATTTGCCGCTGAAGATTCTGCACCAGCGCGTCATTAGTCCTCATGTAAGTTTCAACCTCGTGATTAAATGCGGTGGGTTGGTTGGGAGGAGGAGCATGGTAAGCAGGTGGTTGATAAGCGGGTTGTTGGTAAACTTGGTTATTTCCTTCAGGTGGATATGTGTTTCTTTGGGTTTGAAATTGATTTGGAGCTCGAGTTTGGTTTTGATTGTTGCGATTGAGGTTGTTTTGGTTTTGAGGAGGAAAACCGGGTGGTGAAAGGAAGTTGTTTGAACGATAACTGAGCAAATTGCGGTCACTTTGAGGACGTGCTTGATAGCCTCCCGTAGAAAAGTTACCGTTAGCGGCATACACATTTTCCGAATTGTCGTGAGTCGAAGGACAATCGGTGTATGAATGAGAACCCCCGCATATTTCACATGACTGACTCAAAGCATTAACTTGCGCATTGTTGTTTTTGGCATTGTTGGCGGTTTGTAGAGCAAGTGCTTCAACAATCGAAGTAAGCTTATCAATTCTCTTGTCGGCGTCACTAGTACTAGCACTAGCCACATTAGCCCGAACACTCTTAGTTTTCACTCTAGACTTATTTTCAATAATATCCCACGCGGCATTAGAAGACTTAACCAAAATGTTACCCCCGGAGGCACTATTTAGTGAATCCTGGTCATTCATGCTTAAACCATTGTAAAAAGTATTAATTTGATGCACTTTTGTAAAACCATGTTGTGGACACTTTCTTAAAAGTTCCTTAAAGCGGTCCCAAGATTCACTAAATGTCTCATCGTACTTTTGTTCAAAGTTAATGATTTCATTCCGCAAAGCGGTAGTTGATGAATTTGGTCTCTAAATCCGACCACGTAAGAATACTTTGTGGCGGTTCATTATCAAGCCAATGTCGGGCTTGTCCCTCTAAGGAGAAAGGAAAAAGTTGCAAGCGAATCACCTCTTGTGAAACCCCATTATACTTGACCGTATTAGTGAGTTGAAGAAACCTTTTGATATGGTCATGAGGATCATCAAGTGTACGCCCCAAGAATGGTTGAGTAGAGACCATTTGAATGAAACCGGATTTGAGTTCAAAGTTGTTGGCTCCAATCTCGGGTAAGAAAATAGCATCGGTGTTGCCCTCTACTTGCGATTGCAAAAGCTCGATCATTGGTCGATTGTCCATGGTAACAATAGGTGGAGTTTCGACTTCGGCTTGAGTTGCTTTCTTCTTACGAGCACGGGTACACATACACACCTACAAAAAGAAAAGAAAGATAGACAAGAAATATTTTTGGTTTTATATGTTTTTCTATTTTTTTTTTACTTTTGAAAATTTTATATTTTTAGAATTTTTGAAAAAAAATTTAAGCAAGAAAAATAACGTTCAAAAATGAACGGATCTAAAAATCCAACGCGTCTCTCACTAAAAACCATTAATCTTAACGAAAAGAGCCGGCAACGGCGCCATTTAATACAAGGTTTTCACCTAGTATGAAAAAGATTCGTAGTTCCAGTCTTTTCGAATTGATTACTAGTTAAAAGTGCGACTCAGTCGTTCTTGGTGGAAAATAAAATGGGTTGATTATCTATTTTAACTAAAAGCAAATATGAAAATGTCGTTGTGTAGAAATGAAAGCTTTAAAAGATAAACTAAAAATTACAAGTTAAAATTAAATGATTAAAAACTTAAAAACTTAAAAGTGAATAAAAACTTAAATCCATCGGAATAACCATGATCGGAATCCCATCGGAATGTTGATCAGAAAATACGATCGGAATGTGTCAAAAGAAATCATGTCGGAATAACAACTAAAGTATCGGAATAACCCGTCAGAAAGATGGTCGGAATTACTACTATCGGAAACCCAATCTATCGGAATGTATAAAAAAGTAAACAATCGTAATAATGGAAACCAACTTCTATCGGAATATCAAATAACCACTACCGTCGGAATGTAAAACCCTAATCCGATGGCAGCGTCGGAATACTGGTCGGAAAGGGTAAACCCTTTTCCGATGGTGTGCAATTCGTAATAAGCAAAATGAATAAGCTCGTTTTAATAAGCACAATCCTAAACTTTACCAAATTTATAATGAAAAGAGCTAATAAGCACAAATAAGAACTTTCAAAACTCTAAATAAGCAACTTTTTAAAACAAACCTTGAAAAGACAAAACCTTTAAGAAAACTTAAAAGTAAATAAGCTAAATACAAAATAAGCCAATAAGCATGATAAGCTTAAAGCTCAAATCGTATAAAAACTTATAGATGAACAAAAAGATAAACTTTTTGATCACAAACATCAAGATTAAACAAGATCAAAGATTATTTCGGATCAAAGATAAATATAAAAATCAAGAAAGGTAGAAGAAGATGAAATTTAAAACAAGATTTAATTCTCAAAAGTAAAGATTTGATTAAAACAAGAAAGGAAGACAAAAGATGAAGTTTCTAGTGAGAGAAAGTTAAACACTTTCTCTCCCTAAAAATTAAAACTACAAAAAGGAAAATATGAATTAACTAACTCTAACTAACACCCTCCTAATGACACATTAGGATGGTATATATAGGAGGTGGGAGGCTAAGTGTTTATACTTCCTTCTTTCTTTCTTCTCGTCTCGACTCGATTTAAATTCTTTGTCTTTTCTCGACGTCGTCTCAGGATTTGTCGATATAAATTGAACTCGTCTTATAATTTTCTTCTTTAATTAGACTTAGTTCTTCGACTTCATTAAACTTCCGTCTTTTGACTTTTTCTTCGACAAAACTTCAGAATAGGCCTTGGACTTCCGTTCTTTTTGCACTCTTGATCTTCTGACTTCATCTTTTCTCGTTTTCTTCGATAAAAGCTCGTGATGGCCCGTGTTTTCTCCCTTTTTCATATTTTTGTCCTGAAACACAATAAATACACAAACCACACATAATTTTGACTTTTACGACATAAAATACACGTTTTTGTCTTGTTATTATTGGAAATAAGTGGTAAAAGGATAAGTGTTTTCACACTTATTAATGCTTCGAAGCCTATTAACTTGGATGCTGATGTTGTACCTGATGAAGCTGAGAGTTCCTTCCGTAAGGCCATTTGTCATGTCTTTTGCTATTATTATTTTTGTGCGTGTGTCTTTCTTCTTACATTTGCTTCGTCTTTGGCAGGTGACCCTTATAAGCGCTTTGGAAACCGACCTTTCAATCCCCAGTGGGGCCTCACTGAATCTACCCGCGTGGACAAGTCTAAGGATTGCCGTGATATGCTCGCCAACCTATTCACTCCTGTTGATCTTGTGTATTTTAACGAGGGCATTGACCATGAAGTGGCCATACGGTCCAGCTGGCAGCGCTTGGCTCAAAGTACCCAAATGCAGTCCAACATTTTGCTTCGTTTTGAATCTTTATTGGAGGAACATAATGCATGCATGTCCTCTCGATCTGAGTTAGAAGCTAAAGGTCTCTTGATGTTGCCAACGAGGACTTGCTGAAGAGCCACAGAGATTATGACAGACTTCTTGGCGAACATGATCTTCTTATTTCTTCAGAGATGGAAATGGCTGGACGTTTGGCCGTTCTTGAGAAGGCCTAAAAACTTCATGCACAGATTATTGCCACAAAGGATGCTAGGATTGTTTCCTTTGGGAATGAATTGAAGGTCGATGAGGAGGATGCCCAGGGGTTAAGAGCTGACAACACTAAGTTGGCCGTTGACCTTGGCCGCGAGGCCACTTTGAGGAAGAATCTCGTGAAGGACCTTTTCCCTGTGCTCGTTCGACGCCTTTTGGCTAGTAGGGAGTATAAGTCTACACATGGGGAGATTTTTAGCCTTGCTCTTTCCTTGGGTTTTATGCAGGCCGTGCGTCATGGCAGGACTGAGGAAGAGGCCGTTGTTGTCTTGGCTGAAGCATCTCAAATTGACTCTTCTGTGACAGAGACCAGCTTGGTGGAGGCATATGATGCCCTATTTGTGAAGAAGTACCCCTTTGTGGAGAAGGTCTATCGATCCTGCTTTAAGATTTCCATGGAACTTTAGAATGTGATGCCCGATGGGGAGGTGACTTCTGGCCAAGGACCTCTCTTGCACGATTGCTCCTCTGTTCAGTGATTTTCTTCAAACATGCATTTAGTACTTTGTCTGTAATAACAATTAATGGCCATTCGGCCTTAAGCACTCGAACAATTTGTTAGATTTATATGTTTTGGCCGTTTTGCCACTTTATCTATGCTTCTTTTTGCTATCTTGCTACTTTTGGCCAGTATTCGTTTTACCTCCAAGAAGTGAACCTTGGCTACATAGATCGGCAGGGAGGAATCACCTACCCTCCGGAGCTACTTGCATATATATTCAACTCCTAATTTTGGTTGGGGAATATTGACTACATATATCGAATGGAGGGATCTAAGTTCCACTCGGAGCCACCTAATCCTTTATTCCCCTCCATAGACATCGACCATATATTTTGATTTTGGAGGTTGCGAGCCTTCCGTCGAGGTCACTTATGCTTTGCCTATTTAGTTTAGATACCGATCACATAGAATCACTTTTTATTTATCTATGAACATTGGCTACGCGGAACCACTTATATGTTTGTTCTTTTAAAAGAAAGGGTGGTAATAAACATTGGCCACACATTCCTACCGAAGGTGATTGGCCTTTCGGAGGGGTCTTTTTAACTTATGTTTATACTCCTTTGTCATATTTAGGGAAAATTGTTGCTCCATAGCTGGGAGATAGCTTTCATTAACTTTAACATTTGAATGTTACAATGATATGATAAGTTTAGATGCTAGACTATATGTGACATTCCCTTAGGTTGATTGCATGCCAAGTGCGTGGTACTGCCTTACCATTCACCTTTTCCAACTTATATGAGCCATTTATGTATGCCTTTGTCACCTTGTAGGGACCTTCCCATGTTGGGCTCAGCTTTCCAGGCTTTTCCACATGGATAGCTTCATTTCTTCTGTAGACGTAGCTCCCCACCTTGAAGGACTTGGCTCCGAACCACTTGTTGTAATACTGCTCCATCTTTTTCTTGTATTTGGCCTCTCGAATAGTTGCGGCCTCCCTTCTTTCTTGCAACAAGTCTAGGTTGAGTCTGAGCTCCTCATCGTTGGCCTCTGCGTCCTTGATCATTAACGTCCGATGGGTCGTCATACCAATCTCCGCATGGATCACGGCCTCACTTCCATACGTTAGGCTAAATGGCGTCTCTCCATTACTTGTCTTCAACGAGGTTCTATGTGCACAGAGCACATTTGGGAGTACATCTGACCATCTAGTTTTGTCACGCCCTAGCCTTGTTTTTAGCCCTTCCATTAGTGACTTGTTTACCCTTTCTACGAGTCCATTGGCCTACGGGTGTGCCACTGTTGTATTCATTTGCTTAATGTTGAGCTTTTTGCACTATGTCTTAAATGGATCATTCACGAAGTTAGTTCCATTGTCAGTTACTATCACATGTGGTAGGCCAAATCTATAGACAATGTTATCCCACACGAACTTTATCACATCCTTGCCTTTCACATTGGCCAAGGGTTTTGCTTCTAACAATTTAGTGAAATAATCAATTGCCACAATGATGTACCTGACCTTACCTGGCGCCACAGGGAATGGGCCTAACACATCCATACCCCATTGAAAGAACGGCCATGAGGCCATGATTGATGTCATGAGTGTCTTGGGCATCCTTGGCACTGGCGAGTGGATCTGACATGCGTCACACTTTTTTGTCTCTTCCCTCATGTCCTGGTGCATCGTAGGCCAATAGTAACCTTGCCTTAGGGCTTTTGCTACCACTGACCTTGTTTTCAAATACATGCCACAAGCTCCCATGTGTATCTCACGGATCACATAGTTGGCCTGAAGTGGCCCTACACATCGTATCGGCATCAGGTAAGATTTCTTAAAAAGCACCCCTCCTTCCATCACGTATTGGCTGATCTTCATCCGAAGGGCACGTGCCTCATTATGGTCCTGCGGCCATATTCCCTTCTCCAAGCATCTTACAATGGGTGTCATCCAGTTGTCCTCTTCCTCTTCTGCAATGGCATTTACTTCTTATCGGTCTGTGGAGGGGTTGTCTAGCACCTCTACCAACACTTCCTTTGTCAAATGATTAAATGCTACTGAGGCCAGCTTGCTTAACACATCGGCTTTTTTATTCTTACTTATCGGGATGTTCATGATTTTGAAGCTTTTGAACATTGCCACGTGCTCCTTCGCTTTACTTAGGTATTTGATCATGCTTTCGTTTGTAGCCACGAAGTCTCCATTGATTTGACTGGCCACTAGTTTTGAGTCTACCCTTACTGCCAAATGCCCTACTCTCATCTCTTCGGCTATCCTTAGGCCAGCTAGCAAGGCCTCATACTTTGACTCATTGTTTGTGCTGTCAAAGTTCAACCTTAAAGCATACGTATACTCCATGCCGCTGGGATTGATCAACACTAAACCTGTGCCTGCGCCTTTCGGGTTGGACGCTCCGTCAGCCATTCTTCCTCATTATCAACCCTTTCTTCATCAAAGACATGTGTTTTAAGGTCTTTCGAGGTGTTTGTCCCTATTGGCACCTCATTTAAAAAGTCTGCTAACACTTGTCATTTTATCGCGCTTCTTGGCTCGTAGGTGATGTCGTATGTCCCCAATTCTATGGCATACTTTGCAAGCTTGCCTGATGCTTCGGCCTTGTTTAGGATTTGCCTTACCGGTCGATCCGTGATGACTTTGATTGGGTGGCCCTCGAAATATCGCCTTAACCTTCTTGATGTGCTTAGAAGGGCCAAGGCCAACTTTTCCAATGGTGCATAATTTCTCTCTGCTTCATGTAGCGTTCTACTGACATAATGAACTGGACGTTGGATCCCATTTCTCTCTGCCAATAACATTGCGCTGATTGCTCCCTTTGCTGCGGCTAGGTATAAGTAGAGTGTTTCTTTGGGCCTGGGTGTGGTAAGTGATGGCAGTTCTATCACCATTCTTTTCATTTATTGGAAGGCCTCCTCTGCCTCTTCCGTCCATTTGTACCCTCCTTGTTGGCCTTAGTTATGTTCTTTAAAGTGTCGAAGAAGGGCAATGATCTTTCGACAGATTTTGAGAGAAAACGGTTGAGCGCGGCCAACTTTTCAGCCAAGCTTTGCATTTCATTCCATGTTTTAGGTGACTGCATGTCGGTGACATCCTTAATCTTGGCCGGGTTGGCTCTGATCCCTTCTGATGTTACCATGTAACCTAGAAACTTACCCTCTTCCACCCTGAATGAACATTTTTTGGGGTTAAGCTTCATGTTTATCTTTCGCAAGTTGTCAAACGTTTCAGCTATGTCGGCCAACATTTCCTTTTCTGTCTTGCTTTTTATGACCATGTCATCTACATATGCCTCCAAGTTTCGTCCAATATGTGACTCGAAGGCCGTATCCACTACTCTTTGATACGTGGACCCAGCATTTTTTAAGCTGAAAGGCATTTTGGTGTAGCAATATGTTCCTTGGTCAGTGTAGAAGGTTGTCTTCTCTTTGTCTTCTTGCGGCATCTGTACTTGATGGTAGCCTTTATAGGCGTCCAAAAAGCTTTTGTATTTGTATCCCATAACAGCTTCTATCTTGGCGTCAATCTCTGGCAGAGGATTGGCAGAGGATAATAGTCTTTTGGACATGCGGCATTCAAGTTCTTAAAGTCTATAAACATCCTCCATGCTCCGTCCATTTTTTTGACCAAAACCGTGTTAGGTATCCACGTGGGATACCTAACTGGCCTCACGATCCCTGCCTTCATCCATTCTTCTACTTCCTTGGCCACAACCTCGCTCTTTTCAACGGACAATACCCTTCGCTTTTGGCTTATCGGTGTCACCGATGGGTTCACATTAAGTTTGTGTTGGGCGATCCTTCTTCGCACTCCGGTCATGTCTTGCGGTTCCCATGCGAAGACATCTAGGTTGTTTTTTAGCAATTGCTTCAGCTGTTCTGAACCCTCATTTGACAAGTTTCCCCCAATGGTAACGAGTTGGTCGGGAAAGGCCGGGTTGATCATAACCTCTTCTGTTAAGTTGAACGCTTGGCCATTCTCTTTCTCTGGCTCCTCTTTTGCCATTTTCCTCTTTCCTAACTCCATGCATTTATTAATAATCAAAGATGATGTGACAAGAGTTGCAATACCTCGTGGTGTTGGGAATTTCATCATAACATGGATGGTAGATGGGATAGCTCGTAGCCTCTTTATCCTTGGCCTTCCTAAGATAATGTTGTATGGAGAGGGGGCGGGTATGACGGTGAACCTCATCATGGACCTTCGGAACAACCCTCCATCCCCCAAACAGACTTCCAGTTCTATCTTCCCCAATGGCTTCACACTTTCCCAAGAGAATCTCGATACCGTGTTGTGCGTCTTAGTAATCCTAACTTGTATGCTTGGGTGAAAGCTGTTAAAACAGTGCTCATACATTATCTCCACAGACACACCACCATCCACATGTACCATTCTTACCAGGTACCCTTCGACTTCATCCTCTATCACAATTGCTTCTTCTGACAAATCCTCATCTGGGCATGGTGGGAACGTTATTGGGACGTTCATCCAGTCCTCATTCACCCATCTTGACTTCCTCTTTCGGTTATCACTATGCCCAGATACCATATTGATCACCTTGGCCTTCTGAGGGTGGCCTTTCTGGCCGCCCTTTCCTTTCTGCCTCACGTCTTTGATCAAGTGGTTGAGCTTTCCAGATTCCAAAACGGCCTCTAACTGTCTCCTCAACTGAAAGCAATCATTTGTGTAATGCCCCTTCGCGCAATGATAGTCACAATATTTATCCATATTTTCTTTCTTCGACGTTCCTACCAAGGGAGGTGGAGCCGGAAGGTTCAGCTAGTGCTCTGCTGCTAAGATTTCCTTCGGTGTGCTGGACAAATCTTCTAGGGTGAATATTCGATTAACTTCTTGTTGACGTTGGGGAGGACGTTAAGGCAAAGTGTAGGGTTGGGCGTAAGGGGTTCTGCTTTGATAGGCACCTCGGCCTCCACCTCTTCTTCCTCCAAAACCTCTTTTCGGAGAGCGATCATACCTTTAGCCTCCCGTCGGGGAACTGTCCCCTCGGATATACTCCCCTCTTGGCAGCTCGGCATCCCTAAATGCTGCCTCAGCACGAACAAAGTCGTCCACATGTTTTAACATTTCGTCCACCGTCTTGGGTATACTTTCAGCAAACCGCTTGGCCAAACCAGGACATTTGTGTGAACCCATAAATGAAGAGATTCTCAAGAGGCCAGGCACATTAGGGATGGAATTAGATTCACTTACCCACCTTTCTTTAAACACTGGTAGGCTCTCGTTGGCCTTGCGGATGATCTTCGTGATCTCGGTGGGGTCCTTTGCGCATGCCTTCAACATCCCAAACCGTGTGAGGAACTTGGCCTCCAAATCATCCCAATCGTCTATGCTTCCCGATGGCAACTCGTCGAACCAAGCTCTGGCCTTGTCATCTAGCGTCTGCTGGAACATTCGGCACCATACGGGCATGGGCCACTCTCCCTGGTTCCCATCCCTTTGAAATGGTTTATGTGATCAGCTAGATCTCCCTTTCCCGCGTAAATCCTAACATTGGCCGGCATCCTATGACCGGGGGATGAATACTCGATGATCCTACGGCTAAAAGGGCATTTGGCCAGTGATTTGAAAGGCTTTCCCAAATCATCATCTGCCACTTTTTTCCCTTTATCTTTCTCCCCCTTACCTTGGCTTTCCTTCTTCTTCCCCTTGTCTCCCGAATGTTCTTCTTCTTCTTCATCAAAGCTGATTAGCCTTGGCTTGAGGTAATCCCGGTTACCTTTATCTTTTATCAATTCTTTCAGGGCCGAGAGGTGACCTTCAATGATTTCTTCGTTCGTGAGGTTGTTGTGGTTGTCATCACGAGCTTCGGTTTCAGGTGACATTGGGTCAGGACCCGCCATTCTTTAGCTACTAGGTAGATCGAATTTAGGGTCCCACGGATGGCGCCAGTTTGTAGATGCAAAAGTCCGTTGGGCCTCTAAATGGGCTGAGAATGCCTCTGGGCCGTCTGGGCAATCTTCTCCACAAGCCTATAAAAAGTAGCACACATTAGCTCACCTCAGGAGGGGAGAACCGAGACCAACTCCTGTGTGAGAGTAAAAGTCTGATTGAGCCGGATGGCCAATAATACAGAGAGCCGAAAGGCCAAAGTGTGTGTATAATAAATATGAGTGAGAATATCTGACTTACATTGAATAAGGGGGTATTTATAGTGTTGAGAACACTGTAGCTCACTGTACCTCCTCGGAGGCCGTATTCCTTGAGCCTTGTGATCTGACAGGCCAACCCTTGGTCCAACAGGTAATGTGAGGCCTCTGGGTAATAGGGTGCACCGGTTGTTCACAAGGGAATCTTCCATACTTTTGAGGTGTGCAGGTGGATTAGTCTTCAACCCGAGCGCCATGTGAAGGTCCACTAGGTAATAGTGTTAAATAAGCTTTAGGCATTTATGTATTTATCTATTGATGTATTGTATAGGGACTCATATGTAACATGTACCTCTATATATTATAATGAGAAGCACATATAACCCTAATGGGTATTCTTCACATATTGTGTAACATGGTATCAAGCCTAAAATTCTAGGGTTTCTTGCCGCCACCTTCATTTTTTTTTTTTCCGCTGCCAATTCACGTTATAATCAATTTTCACAAAATTAACTACTAGTTTTGTGATGAATTGAATTTATTAGTTTTGTGGCTGGGGTTTTAACAACACACCAAAGGGACCAAACACCTTTTCCACCACAATATTACTTCACGTGATTGACTTCTTGTCATATTATTTATTTGTTTTTTTTTTCTTTCTCTTTCACAATCTGATAGTACTAAAATTGAAGATACACAAAGCGTTTACAATAAGATCCTTTGGTTCTCAATTGGACGTCATCAACAACAGTCGCCCTTCACCATTTTCGTTCAACTGCTATTTGGGTTCTTCGGATCATTGCAATCCGCTGCCTGTTCTTCTACTCAAGGTGCACACAGATTGTTGTTTCTCTTTTTTTTTGCTTATATTTATTTTTTTTGTTTTCTATTATTGTATTGGCAATGACAACTCCCGCCTCCACTTTAACCAATTCAACTACCATCATACCATCCGCTAGCGCCTTGACATTCGCTTTAACTAATGTGTATCACAACTTTAGTTTCAAGTTATCAATGGATGGCGCTAAATACAAACTTTGGCGTACTATCTTTCTTGATTTATGTACGTGTGCTAAGGTCAGTGACCATATCACTCAGAATGCACCAGAAGTTATTGATGAAGATTGGGCATCAATTGATGCAAAAATTAAAACTTGGTTTTACAACACTGTTGAAGCGAACCTGTTACAAAATGTTATACAAGAAAAATGTACCGCTAAAGATCTTTGGGATAAGATTGAAGAATTCTTTACAAACAACAAAATGTCAAGAGCTCTTCAACTCAAAGAAACCTTTTGCAACACGAAAAAAGGTTCATTGTCTATCACTGAATATTGTCATGCACTTAAAAGTCTTGTTGATTCTCTTGCTGATTTAGAGTCTCCTGTTAGTGAAACCGAATTGGTTATGCAAATTCTCCGCCAATTACCTTCCTCTTATAATAGTATGAAGGATATTATCACCAACACCAAACCTTTCCCTACCTTTGTTAACGCTCGAAACATGCTCTTATTACATGAGTCACGTGACGAGTATTCTGAACCCTCAAATGAACCCGTGCTAGATTCCTCTACTGCCCTTTACCACACTACCCGTCAAAACAATAATGGAAAAGGGAAAAATAAATCTAACAAAAACGGGGGCAATAATCGTGGGGCTCCCAAGGGTGGGACTACTAACAGCGGTGTTGCAGGTACTACATCTTTTACAGGTAATCATACAGGTGGATTACAACAACCCTCTACTCAGCAACATCAGCAACCTGCACAACATCAGCAACCTCGACAACATCAGCAACCTGGACAGAATCAACATCATGGTTACTCGTATTCAGCTCCAGTGCAATATAGCCATCATTTTCGACCTCAAGCTGCTCATTATGCCAACTCTGGCTATATGCCGTCACAAGGCCCATCAATGGCCCCTCCGTCTTACTATGGCGGTTCTTATGGCTTCTCTCCATCACAGCCACAACAGCCGCAGCCTGGTTATGGACCATTACCACCTCTTAATGGCCAACCGAATTATGGTTCATCTACACCACAGTTTGGTGGTTATGCTGCTGCTCCAAATCCTCCATTCGGATATGCTCAGAATCAGTTCACAGATCTTTCGTCTGTCTTCAGCTCTATGTCACTGCAACAACCTCCACAAGATGCACAACAGTACATGGACACAGGTGCAAGCTCACATATGAACTACAATTCAGGTAACATAACGAATCTCTCGCCTAGTGATAAATCTATTTTAGTTGGAAATGGTGCTGTCATTCCTGTACAATTTGTGGGTCAAACGTTTTTCCCTTACTCCAACAATAGTCTTGTTCTCAAAGATGTCTTAGTTTCGGATAAGTTAATAAAAAATCTCATCTCTGTTCGTCGTTTCACTATTGATAATTCGGTCTCTGTCTCATTTGATCCTTTTGGTTTTACTGTGAAGGATTTTAAAACTGGGGATTTCATTCAAAGATGCAACAGTCAAGGTGAACTCTATCCGGTCGTTCCATCATCTTCATTTCCGTCATTCCCTGCTATTGCACTCTCGGCAGTGTCGTCTAACACATGGCATCGTCGACTTGGACATCCAGGGTCTTCTGTTTTTAATTATTTACTATCCAGAAAATTTATCAGTTGTTCGAATAAATTGTCTCCAAGTTGTCATGCTTGTCAACTTGGAAAACATTGTCGTAGTCCTTTTTCTAGTTCAATTACTAAAACTTCTCGTTTGTTTGAGTTAATACACTCAGATCTATGGACCTCACCAGTTGGGAGTTTAAATGGTTTTAAGTACTATGTTTTGTTTCTCGATGACTATTCGCATTTCTTGTGGGTGTTTCCGTTACGAAACAAATCTGATGTGTTTACCGTGTTTGTTAATTTTTGTGCATATGTATTAAATCAATTCAAGTCTGATATTCAAATGTTTCAGTGTGATAATGGACGTGAATTCAACAATGCCCCTTTATTAAATCATTTACAAAAAAATGGCATTAAGATTCGTTTCTCATGTCCATATACTTCTCAACAAAATGGGAAAGCTGAGCGAACGATACGGACTATTAATAATATAATCCGCACCTTATTGTTTCAAGCACACTTACCATCATCCTTTTGGGTTGAAGCATTAAATATGGCTGTCCATACTCTCAACCTACTACCTACGACCACTCTCTCCTATCGTGCGCCATTTGAGGTTATTTACGGGTTCTTTCCTACTTACACGCATCTTCGTGTATTTGGATGTTTGTGTTATCCTAACATGTCCGCCACAAGTAAACACAAGCTTGCCCCTAGGTCCACAGCTTGTGTTTATCTTGGTCCTTCTTCAGATCATCGGGGTTCGAGGTGTCTTGATCTTATTACTCAACGTGTCATCATCTCTCGACACGTGACATTTGATGAAGATCATTTTCCATATTCTTTTTTTCACTCTACTCCATCGGTATCGGACTATGAAGTGTTTGGTTCAGAAGACACACCGCTTGTTCCACCTGGACTAAGTTCTTCATTTACTCGTTCCAATGTGTATCCTACATCTAACACTCGAGCCATGCCTACCGATCAACAACCACAGACGCCAAATTGTACCACGAGGCATGTTGCGCCTGAGGATGTTTCCAATCAGACCCCTAGACGTGAGTCCAATCGTGTCACAGATCTCACGTATGTTGATCCAAGTATTAGTCGGTCATCAGGTAGTACGACACCCGGATCTCATATGTCTACTCGCAACACGGGACAAATTGAGCCGATTAGTCCTCCTCTGTTTGAACCTAGTATTGTTCCTCCTTTATCATCCAGTCATCCTATGGTCACTCGTTTCCAAACCGGGTCTCTTAAGCCTGTTAATAAACTTAATCTTACAGCTATTACGACCGTGTCACCTATTCCTCGGTCTACAGCTCAGGCAATGGTTGATCCCAATTGGAAAAGAGCTATGGATTCTGAAATGTCGGCTCTTCTTTCTAATCACACATGGACACTTGTTCCATGCCCATCTCATTACAACATTGTTGGTTGTCGTTGGTTGTATCGTCATAAATTCGATAGTCTTGGAAATCTTGAACGATACAAGGGTCGTTTGGTAGCTCAAGGTTTCTCTCAACAACCTGGCATTGACTTCGACGAAACTTTCAGCCCCGTTGTCAAACCTGTAACCATTCGCACCGTCCTTAGTATTGCTGTATCTCGACACTGGCCTATTCATCAACTTGATGTAAAAAATGCCTTTCTAAATGGAGATTTAACCGAGGAGGTTTATATGAGACAACCTCCCGGTTACGTTGATCCCACTCGTCCCACTCATGTATGTCGCCTTCGAAAGGCTTTGTATGGTCTTAAGCAGGCACCTCGAGCTTGGTATCACCGGTTTGCTATTTTCATTACGTCTATTGGTTTTGTTAGTAGCAAATCTGACAATTCTCTTTTCACATATCATCGTGGAAATGACACCGTTTATTTGCTGTTATATGTTGATGATATAATTTTGACCGCATCAAGTGTTGGTCTTGTTCGTCGTGTCATCTCTCAGTTATCTACTGAATTTGCCATGACGGATCTTGGGGAATTGTCTTATTTTCTTGGCATTGCTGCCAGTCGTTCTTCATACGGCTTGTTCTTGTCTCAGTCCTCGTTTGCACGCGACATTCTTGAACGTGCTGACATGAGCACATGTAATTCTTGTACCACGCCGGCGGATACTAAGTCTAAGCTTTCCTCTCTTGGTACACCTGTATCTAACCCGACTCTTTTTCGAAGTCTTGTCGGTGCCTTACAATATCTCACTATCACGCGTCCTGACATCTCTTATGCGGTTCAACAAGTTTGTCTTTTTATGCATGATCCTCGTGAACCACATATGGATGCCTTAAAACGTATTTTGCGGTATTTACAAGGTACTATGTCTCAGGGTTTGTTCATCCGTCCATCCTCAGTGGATAGGTTGGTTTCTTATACTGATGCGGATTGGGCAGGTTGTCCTGATACGCGAAGATCTACTTCTGGGTTTTGTGTTTTTCTAGGTGATAATCTTGTTTCTTGGTCATCCAAGAGACAACATGTTGTGTCTCGTTCCAGTGCTGAAGCTGAATATAGGGGTGTTGCCAATGTTGTTGCTGAAGCCGCTTGGCTTCGTAATCTTTTACTTGAGTTATCGTGTCCTCTTCAACGTAGTACAGTCGTGTTTTGTGACAATGTCAGTGCCGTGTATTTAGCATCTAATCCTGTACAGCACCAACGAACCAAACATGTTGAAATAGATTTACACTTCGTTAGAGAACGTGTTGCTTTTGGACACGTTCGTGTGTTACATGTTCCATCTAAACATCAATTTGCAGATATATTTACTAAAGGATTACCTTCGCAGTTATTTATAGAGTTTCGGACCAGTCTAAATATTCGGGAACCTCCGTTTAGACTGCGGGGGTGTGTTAAATAAGCTTTAGGCATTTATGTATTTATCTATTGATGTATTGTATAGGGACTCATATGTAACATGTACCTCTATATATTATAATGAGAAGCACATATAACCCTAATGGGTATTCTTCACATATTGTGTAACAAATAGGATGCGTTGTTCCTTCCCGATATAGTGGCACTACTTTTGAGGATTCCCTCTAGACCTGTGCTTAGTGGGTGGGCCGGGCTGCCAGATCCGTACAGCCAATCTTGCTTCTAGAAGATGGCCGATATGTGAATATGACCGAGCGGTCAGATACGCGAACACTTACATTTTTAGATATGGTTTTTTTTTTCTCTAGCTTTGCCCAAACCTTTGTTACGTTTTTACTTGTTTTTATATTTACATTATTGAAACGTTTTACATTATATACCAATTGCCGAACGATCGAAGGGCTTACGTTATATTACGGCTAGAGGTGGCAAATCTTGCCCATTTTAATAAATATGGGCATTTTTTTCTCATTTTTAAAAAAAGATGGGGCATTTTTTGCTTATTTTTATTATAAATAGGCTAAACGGGCGCATATGTAAAAAACTGGGTTTAATGAGCGCACATGTAAAACACTAATTAGGCTACTCGACGGATATTTTATATATAGTTTTTATCCCTGGCTTTTAAATAAGTATTTTTATTTTTTAATTCTACGTTTTTTATGTCTTTTTCTTATTTTAGCTTGCGCCTGTTAACCCGTCTGTTTTACTTGTGCCCGTTTAACCCGCGCCTATTTGGCCCGTCGCCTGCCCGTGTGTCTGTCCACCCACCGGTTTTACCAACTCTAATTACGACACAGGGTCACTTAAAAACGACGAGATTGCCTTGCAAACGATAGTGACAAAACAGCTATAAATATCTTATTTGAATAAAACAAAAAACGTAAAAATAAAGTCAACACTCATATAGTAATCCTTAATCCCAGGATCTTCTTCTTCCAGCATCAAACCTCGTGAAACCCTCACGCGCCACCACTCAAACACCATGTCTTATCACATTCCCATACTAATATTAATATCCACTTTATTACTCTCACTCACTTCCAGTAGAACCGTATTTAATGAGTCAACATTATTACTACCATCATCATCATCATCATCTGTTGTTGTTGTTGGTGAAATGAGTGGCGCGTGTCCATCACCTGACCCTGGACTCAACTACCGTCCGGTGATTGGGATAGTGAGTCATCCAGGTGATGGTGCGTCTGGTAGGCTGAGTAATGCTACCAATGCGTCTTATATCGCGGCTTCTTACGTTAAGTTTGTCGAGTCTGCTGGTGCTAGAGTTGTTCCCATTATCTATAATGAACCTATAGAGATTATTCGAAGAGTAATTGTTATTTTTTTTTAATCTAAATTATCTTCTTGTTACGAGGGTGTTTGGTTAAGCTTATAAGTGGGCTTAGGCTTTATATTATATAAGCAAATTATGACTTTTAAGTGTTTGGTTTAGCTTATATAACTAATATAGTAAAATGACAAAAAAAATACATAAAAATAAAAAGGATAGTAATTATTAAATAAGGGGATACAAGTCTTTTTAGGTAATATTTTTATATAAGCCCAATTAATCTTACATAAGCCACAAATTCTTGGCTTACCAAAACCTCCTTATATAAGCTTATAAGCTCACTTATATAAGTTTAACCAAACACTTGGTTTTGGCTTATAAGCTAATAGGCTTATAAGCCCACTATATAAGCTAAAACAAACACCGAGTACGACTAATTTTGTGCCTAAATCTATATTGTAGCTGTTTATTAGTTGGTTAACGTTCTATAATCATAATGATACGGACACATAGGTTTAGGATTAAAGTTAAGCATACTTTTAGAGTACTAGGTGCCCCATGAGCGATAAGACTCATTTAATAGCTAAAAGTGTAAACTCGTCAGCACTTTTCCTCTATAACTCAGAAAACATTTTCCTTCAATCACGTAAGTTATTGGACACGCCCGACCCACACTTAAACCAATAAAAGACACAAAAAGCCAGATAACGTCGGCTAGCTTGGGGTTGGGGTGTCGAGTGGAGCACTATAACTTGCATACACCGAGTGCTCTTAGGAATCCAAACCACTTCTGTTACTATTATTGAATTGATAGGATTACTTATTGGATTGTGTCTCTCCTTATTGCGATTTGATACATAACTTGAGTGTTGGGTAGAACTATAGAAGGAAATTGATCTAGATTGTTTCCCCTTTTACAAGCTCAGTTTTGGAAACTACACTAATAAGTTTATCAAATGTGCAAAAGGTGAAATAAGCGGTTTTGAACAAACAGTTTCGGAGTTGTTTATTGAAATTGCTAATCTTTGTGTGTTTGGTTATTTCCTCTGTGCTTTCTGCTTATGTGACCAACTTAAAAATGAGCATTTCGGGGAATAGTGTTTGGATTTGCTTATGATGGAAAAAATATAAAAAATACGAGTAATAACAAACATATAAAGAAGCAAGGGTTTAGGTTAGAAACGAGCGTACAAAAATTGTTTTAGTTTTAACTCAAATAATAGGCACCTTGAAATAAGCAGGTTTGATTTTGCTTCTTGAAAATCGCTTACTTTGCCAAAAATAATTGTAGATAAGTGGAAACAGATACACACCCTTCTATTTTGATGAAAATACCTCTTAATTAGATTTCCAAACACTCAAAACAACTATTTATTTGGTTATTGAAGTTTCATTACAACAAAAGGCATAAGCAAATTCAGAAGTGTTGTATTCTGTTTTCTTACAGCGAATATCTACTTTTCTCAAAAACGTCAATAGTTGTACAGTAAGCAATCCCAAACACCCCTGATATTTGCTGAAAAGAGTGATCACATATTCACTTCTAGCATTATGTTAATCTCACAAAATCAGTTGCAGTTGCCAATTTTTGATTGTTTATACCTATGATAAATTAAAGTTCATCGTGAGCTTATACTTTTATGTGTACACCGTCATATTACTGACACAAAAATAATCTTAGTATGTTCTTTTTACAACAACATTTATATGTCATACGTTTGGAATACATGTGTTGCTGGTTGTTGTATATTTTTGTGTTATTGTGGATTACAGTATAAAATTTAATTGTGTTGCAGAAACTCGATCTAGTAAATGGAGTGCTTTTCACAGGTGGATGGTCTAAGACTGGCCTCTACTTTGATGTCATTGAGGAAGTGTTTAATGTGAGTGATCCTTTTTATACATGTACCTGCTGCATGCACTAGTACTAAAAGCAAGAGTAAATTTGGGTGGTTTTTCAATTTAACTTACCAAAAAGAGTCTTACCAATCGATTTAAAGCCATTTGCGAGCCTTTGAGTCATGCATTTAACGAGCATCCTCTAGCTTATAACCTCATATTTATACTCATATACTCTTAACGTTTTTGGCCTCTTTTATTCTCTGCTTTTGCAGCAAGTCCTGAAGAAGAATGATGCTGGTGAACATTTTCCGTTGCTTGCTATATGCTTAGGTTTTGAACTCGTGACAATGATTGTTAGCAAAGTAAGCAAATGTTAATCTGAGCACTTATTAATTTTCGGTTCAATGACTCAATCCAGTTTTATTTGCTTCAGGTATAATTATTTGTTTGTTGATTTATGTCACCAGAACAATAACATCCTTGAAGCCTTTAGTGCATCAGATCAAGCTTCCACACTGCAATTCACGAACAACATTAATATTGAAGAAACTTTGTTTCAAAGGTTTGACATTTGATAGTTTGATTTTTTTCTATCGTTGAGAACCAAATATTTAAGGTAATGTTTTCCTACAGATTTCCTTCGGAGCTGGTTGCGAAGTTGAGCACAGAATGCCTTGTGATGCAAAACCATAAAGTGAGTTCAAACATTGTGTGGCATTTTCTTTAAGATAGGCACTCAATTACCTCAATCAAGATTACGTGCATAGGAGCATATCAAAGTATTTCTCTAAATTTAGGTTTGATCTGTATGTGTAACAGTACGGAATATCGCCTGAAACATTTCAAAAGACCAATGAACTATGCAGTTTCTTTAATGTCGTAACAACTAGTACCGACGAAAATAACAAGGTAATAACTTTCAGATCAGTTATGGAATATCTTGTTAGGTGAAATATCTTTGTTTTAAATATCTAAAGTTTTCAAAATAAAATGATTCAGGTATATGTATCCACAGCTCAATCCAAGAGGTATCCCGTGACTGCTGTCCAGTGGCACCCAGAGGTACTAATCTTATCCTGATTATCGACTATGTCTACACCTTTCATTTTTCTCTCATCTTCAGTATCAATGGCACCACCTCGACCACTTCTAAGTCCAACCTTTTAATATGAATTTGATTTAATAAATAGATGACTTAGACTTGTCATATGTCAACGCTGGTGAAATTTAGGTCAACATATGACTCTAATTCCTTGGAAGTGTTTACAAATTACAACTGAACGACTTAAACTGCCTCTTTTTTCACTTGATAAGCTTCGGTCTTTTCCTATGCACACGAGTACACGACACATCTTGTCTGTGTTCCTCACTTTATCCGTGTATCCTCATATTCTTATATGAAATACATGTATACGACTGTGCCTGCGTGTGTGTGTTATCTGGAGTGACAGAAATTCTTGATTTCTTTATGATCCACAAAAGTTCACATAGAAACAACGCCAATGGTAGCTGGAAGTGGTTGGTGGTGGAGTAGAATGTGTGATGAAGATTATTAGGATTAATGGAGATTATCATGTCATTGTCATGTTTACGAAAGGGGAATTTGAATATCATTTATACCTGATCGAAAATCGTGATAGCAAATCTGATGCCTAGACCAGGACAAGGATAAATTTGTTGACTGGGCGGGGTTCAAGGTGTTCAAAAAACTTGTCTTGATAGGTGTGTGGTGTTTTATACTGGCACTGAAAGTTCATTACCACAAAATCACATACATGGTCCCCAAACATAACTGACATTGTTTTTTCACATTAGTAGGAGTGTCATACTAGCACCACCTAAAAGTGTAAAGCTTATGCAAATGTCATATGGTGCAGAAAAATGCTTTTGAGTGGGCCTCGTCGGTGATTCCACATTCATATAATGCAATTCAAGTGACTCAACATGTTGCAAACTATTTCGTGAGGTATGTATCCGATAACTCAAATGTTGGTTGGGGTTTTCAAGTGGTTCTTTTGAATGAAAGATTGTTTTTTTAGCCTAGAAAGTGTTGTTTCATTTCATTAATAATTTCTTATTAGATATATTTTACATCAAATTTGCAGCGAGGCTAGGAAATCCTTCAACAGACCGCCTAATGATGAAGTGCTAAAAAACCTTATATACAATTACAGCCCCACTTATTGTGGGGTGGCTGGGTAAGTTTTCTGCCTTATTCAGCTTCTCGCCTTCTAATGTTCAAATGGATTACTTCAAATTAGGTCATGCTTGGTTTTGGGGTGGTTTGGTGGTTGTATGTGCAGTCACAAAAGACGTTAACATATATATTAACATAGACACACTGTGATGAATATAAAAAACTTTTTCACGCAGCAACTAACAATACTGGCTCATATCACTTGTTGATATGAACTTTGTAACAAAACTTTTAAGAACTTCCTCTAAAAATATTTGGCCAACTTACTGCATTTAGTTTGGGATGATTATAAGTTATAGTAAGATCTATTATCTAATTTGGTGTTATCTTTCTTTTGCACTTTTCAGGAAAGGTTACGATGAGGTTTACATCTTCACTGACAATGAAAAGATGGCTCGACTTTAACCTTTAAATGTCATCCCGGTATTATATTGCACGCTGTATAATTGATAGATGTATATGTATCTGTACTTGAAGTATATATGCAAATAAGCAAGTTTCATTGTGTATAAATGCAATTCCCCCTTAAAGTATATGTTTAGGCAGGTTGGGTCTATATAGTATTATTCTTCGTTTTGCAAAAACGATGTATTTGTTGTATTTTTTTAGATAACCGAGGCTATATTTAAAGGGGAATTTTCATAAATGGCCCATTCTCATTTGGGTGTTCCTAAAATGTCAGTTACTTCAAGAAGTTCTCAAAATGGTCCAAGGCAACCGAGGCATCTCCAATTAGAATGCGACGCGTGTCCTTTTTCACCCACAAGATACAGTCACGTGCTATATTTAAAAATGGAGGCAACTCGTTTGTTATACACGAGGCAACCAAAAATAGAAAAAAAATTGATACATGTATACGGTATAAAAAACGAGGCAACTCAAGTATTTTATATTAAAACCGAGGCAACTAAAAATATAATTTAGCGGCAACTCTTTAAAAACTTAGGCATCCTGTTTGAATTTTTTTTAACTCAAAGCAACTACTTATAAAAGGCGAGGCAACCGTTGCTTTCACACATCCACTTATATAACCCTATTCGAAAAAACCACAACCAAAAACACACAGTTAAGAACCTTCATTATCCAGTTAATTAAAAACCTAATTAACACTCCTTCGAATTAACAATAGTTGTTCTTACGAATAATTATAAATCTAGTGTAACAAACAATTGATATTTCACAACACATCGAGACCCACACTTACGGCGAAGGATTGGAATTTGTTCATCCATTCAATGGTAAACAATGTGTGTAATTTATGAGGTCCCTATTTAACTGTTTATTTAATTAACATTAATTTTGATTATTCGAATTGGTTTTTTCATGGTATAATAATTGGTTGGATGATGAAAACCCTATGTATATGAACTTCTTCGTTCACATTGATTTTGTATTAAAGTTTTAGTCGTTAGAATAAACATATTATATGATACCTTTTGCTTAATAATTTTTGAAGGTTAATAATACAACACACAAGAGTAATCAAAGAGATCATACTTTACACACTAAATAACATGCATCATCAACAACAAACTACTACTACCAAATCCATGGCAACCCAGGAGGTTGTTGTTTCTTTTGATTAGAAACACAGTATCATCATCATATCACTTGAAAACATAACAAAATCGACTAGAAATAACATCACTCGAAAACTGAACGAAAAAATTGATGGCTTTAATGAAATATAGATCTTATTTACAAGAAAAAAGAAACATACAAGCTTATAAACACTTAAAAAACATCAAATTTTGCAATTTGATAGAACTGGGGGGTGTTTGTTTCGTGGATTTTGACTTTATTTTCATAAGCCCCAAGCTTATTTAGAGAGGTTTATATAAGTTTTTCATATCATAATAAACATATATAAGCCACAAAATAAGCCGCTTGGGAGCTTATGAAAAGAAAGCCGAAAAAATGAATTAAACATCACGGTAACTTTAATAAATTAAACATATATAACTTATTATGATCGAATAATATTAATAAAAGTAAAAAAAGATTGAAGAAATAATTGATACCTGTACGTACTCTCTCGTTTGTTATGAAAGTCCAACACGATGGATTTTTAGTAACACTTTTTTATATATATTCATTATGTACGTACTCTCTTGTTTGAAACGACACATTTTCCTGCGTGTTGGACTTTCATACCCCATTGGCCCAAATAATTACTCCAACACTGTGTGAGTTGGACTTTCGTACCAATTGGGCCACAATCAAATTTCTTTTTATTTGATGTTTCAATTGTATAATTTCATTTCTTTTTTAGCCAATTTCATAACTAATAAGTGTCATGTTAATGAGACGAGCTTTCCGTTTTGGTCAGATCGGTTAAAAATAATTACGTCTTCAATATATGTTGCAAAATGCTAATGTGCAAGAAAAAAATGATAAAAAATTAATTACACACCCAAGTCTTTTACCGACCGACTTATTACTGGGTAGTATTTTGCTTTTTGCGTATTCACAAACTAGTTGTTTTTCGTAAAAAAATGTTACCAGCCTATGAACCGTTTAAAAATAACCCTTACTCCCGTTAACCACTTACCGTTTCATGTATATATATTGAGCTATAGATTTTGTGTTGGTATAATTCTTTTAGCTACATATTTATCGTACTTGTGACACTCTCGTGCTTTGATCAAATACAACCTCGAGGTTAGATTGCGGAATGTGATATGTATAGCTAACTAGTGTTTGGTTTTTGGTTTCATATTTGTTAAGATTTGTTTTTAGCTAATTAGTGTTTGGTTTCCGTCATGAGTTATAAAAATGAAAATAAAGCATTAAGTAATGTGGAAAATTATGGGTATTTTGAGTGTTGCTTTATGGTTCATTATTATGGTACTTATTAAAGTACTATCATAACAAGTGAGTAGTTGTGGGTCACATCATCCACTGCACATGCCTATACTATATTTGGAATCTTGATTTTGATAATGCAAGCAAAGCAGCACACACAGTCCACACACCAATTACTACTCTCCAAAAAAATGGTTCACACACTTGTGGAGAACTTGTGTGTGAAGTTTGCCTAAGGATCCAGTCGCAACTGTGGGAGGATTGGGAATTCCATGTTGGGGTATTTATGGTATGCTCCGTCACGAGAGCATGTGCGACCTCGTAAGTTTCTTTTTCTGGTTTCAAATGGCATGCTCTACTTGATTTAAGTTTGTTTTTTTTCCTTAAATGTTGGGTATTTATGTAGAAACAACGCCAATGGTAGTTGGAAGTGGTTGGTGGTGGAGTAGAATGTGTGATGAAGATTATTAGGATTAATGGAGATTATCATGTCATTGTCATATTTACAAAAGGGCAATTTGAATATCATTTATACCTGAACGAAAATCGTGATAGCAAATTTGATGCCTAGACCAGGACAAGGATAAATTTGTTGACTGGGCGGGTTCAAGGTGTTCAAAAAACTTGTCTTGATAAGTGGGTGGTGTTTTATACTGGCACTGAAAGTTCATTACCACAAAATCACATACATATGACATTGTTTTTTCACATTAGTAGGAGTTTCATACTAGCACCACCTAAAAGGGTAAAGCTTATGCAAATATCATATGATGCAGAAAAATGCTTTTGAGTGGGGCTCGTCGGTGATTCCACATTCATATAATGCAATTCAAGTGAATCAACATGTTGCAAACTATTTCGTGAGGTATGTATCTGATAACTCAAATGTTGGTTGGGGTTTTCAAGTGATTATTTTGAATGAAAGATTGTTTTTTAACCTAGAAAGTGTTGTTTCATTAATAATTTCTTAATAGCTATATTTTACATCAAATTTGCAGCGGGGCTAGGAAATCCTTCAACAGACCGCCTAGTGATAAGTGCTAAAAAACCATATTTATAATTACATCCCCACTTATTGTGGGACGGTTGGGTAAGTTTTCTGCCTTATTCAGCTTCTAGCCTTCTAATGTTCAAATGGATTACTTCAAATTAGGTCATTCTTAGTTTTGGGGGCGTTTGGTGGTTATACGTGCAGTCACAAAAGACTTTAACATATATATTAACATAGACACACTGTGATGAATATAAAAAACCTTTTTACGCAGCAACTAACAATACTGGCTCATATCACTTGTTGATATGAACTTTGTAACAAAATTTTCATGAACTTCCTCTAAAAATATAAGGCCAACTTGCTGCATTTAGTTTGGGATGATTATAAGTTATAATTTTTATCATCTAATTTGGTGTTATCTTTCTTTTGCACTTTTCAGGAAAGGATATGACGAGGTTTACATCTTCACAGAGAATGAAAAGATGGCTCGACTTTAACAAATGTCATCCCGGTATTATATTTTACGGTGTATAATTGATAGATGTATATGTATCTGTAATTTAAGTACATATGCAAATAAGCAAGTTTCATTGTGTATAAATGCAACTCCCCCTTAAAGTATATGTTTAGGCAGGTTGGGTCTATATAGCATTATTCTTCGTAGTGCAAAAACAGTGTATTTGTTGTACTTTTTTTAGATAACCGAGGCTATATTTAAAGGGGAATTTCCATAAATGGCCCATTCTCATTTGGGTGTTCCTAAAATGTCAGTTACTTCAAGAAGTTCTGTTGATCCCTTTGACTAGATCTATATCTTGTTGAAGATTAGTACAATAGCTTGTAATCAAACTAATGCGCTTGAGAACTCTTACTCAACTCAATAAGTTATGCGGAATCTAACTTATAAAGCAAAGAAGAACATAATTACTATTAACTATTCGATCTTCTATTAATCGACTTTGGCAAAGGTACATACAATGCAGTCGACCTATGTTCCTTTTATAGTGTAAGGAATCCTAGAATATTCTATTATGATAAGTATATCACACATGATATCTTTATCAATATTCTAAAATATTAAATATATCACAATAAGATATACTCCTATTATAACTATGACATATCTTTTTCTAAAGATATATCCGTCCTAACAATCTTAGCAGTACTTACTCTATAACTAGCAATACTTACTATGTACCGCGTTAACACCAACGGTATTTGCCAACACTAACAATACTTATGTTTATACTAACGGTACTTGACACTTTACAATAATTCCCAACAATCCTCCCCTAAACAAGAATGATAACTTGTTGTCTTCTTGTTTCTCTGTTTAGTTGAATGTATAAGAATACATGTCTTCAAACTTAACTTCAAACTTGGATTGGACTTGGTAATCTTGTATCTGTATCCAACTGAATGTAATCAAACACTTAAGCAGATCTTCTTCTGATATGATAATCTTCAAATCTTATGTGTCTCTTGAACATTCTTTTTCTTCTGTTTGCAGCAATAGTACTTGTCTTCTTGAGTTAAATCTATGAACTTTAAATCATGGACTTTTCCTTGATCTGATAAGACAAAACCTTTTGAGTATTCTACAAGTCTTCTTGAACTTAAAATTAATACTCTTATGCTTGCATCTTCATTCTTGAAATAAAACAGTTAACAACAAACCAATCTGTATTAGCATCATAATTTTTAGCAAATCATCAGCTATCAACGGATTTGATTTATTCTTTACCAGTTAGCCGTACACTTCTGGAATAGCCAATACTTCATTCATAAAGAACAAGGTGTACTGATAACCTTACAGTTTTTGGTAAACTGCCAAACATCAACGGATTTGAGATGTTTTACCTAGTACCGTTTGCCCTAGGACTAGCCAACTCTTTGCATTTAAGCATTGTGAGTTAATAACCATGTAGTTTTTAGCAAACTACCAGCTATCAACGGATTTGAGAAGTCTTTACCACAAACCGTTGGCTTATGGACTAGCCAGTTCTTATGTGTGTTAGACATGGTGAACTGAGAACCATTTATGAAGTGTGACTAAGAGTCAGACACTTAAGGCTCTCCTCTAGCTTCCTCTTATCTTATTAAATCCTTGAGCTGCTGTTTAACCAACCTGATCAACTCTAAGGCACCAACAGATTCTTCTGAGACTTCCAATTGTTGTTCCAACATTCTTTCCAACAATTTTCTCCCAAATGGATATCTTTTCTCTTGAAGCATATAGTAAGTAATGTCATTATATCCAAAGTATGTATCCCACATGATCTATAATATCTCCAGTAACTAGGAACCTGATTCTTTAATTCCTTCAACATATTCTGATCACAATTGTGTGGTTCGTACATGAAGAGTAATTCTCTATATAATAATGAAACTTCAGTTTTACCTGCACTGACTTCTTGAGCTAACCTGAAAAGATCTTGAATATCTTGTCTATCAAGAATATGAAGAATATCTTCTAACAACCTGAACATTCTTGATGTACCATCTGTTCTGAATATTCCATGAGCTTCCAGTCCTTGATTCATAGCATACATCCACCTAGATATGGATGATTTCTTTCCTAAAATCTTTGTCTCTACACATTGATCTTCAAAGTTAACTATCTTCAAGTACTTCTTTAAGCTCTCATCATCATCACTATCTTCTGTTGTTGATTTAGCCTTTTTCTTGGCTTTGTCCTTTTGCTTGGTTGATCTTTTTCTTTTACCAACTTTGTAAACCTTGTTTTGATCTGACACATCAGAATCCTTTTCGAAGTCAGTATGTACCGTTTCTTCAGTATGTACTGTTGACTGTATATGTACTGCCTGTACATTTTTAGTCTTCTCAACACTATGAGCTTGTTCTCCCTCATTCATTCTTTGAGCAGTCTTTGCTTCTTTTGAACTCTCCTTCACCTTTTTACTTTTCCTAGCATACATAGCTTTGATAGGTGGAGATGTTCCTGTAGGTTCAGCAGTACTTGACTCAAACTAAGGAGTATTCCCAAATTGTCTTTGTTGTTGCAGATGTCTCTTGTTTTCTTCAATAGCTATCCTATCTGCCTCAGATCTAATCTCAGCAAAATTCAATTTAGCTCTCTTGTGTTGTTCATACAAAATCTTTATTTCTTCAAAAGTTTTTCTGACCAATTGAGCACGAGTGAAATGCTTAACTTTGTTGAGATAAGTCATCAGTTGATTCCTGACTTGCATGGTAGTTGGAGGCTTAATTCTTTCTTTTCTTCTCTTTTCAGCAAAGAACCTTTGTTGCTCCCTTACCAAATCATCAATCAATTTTGCTTTTTCCTCCTCATCATAAGTATCTCTCTTTTTAGTTATCAATGATTCTGCAAGAAGCTCACTTGCTTGTAGTTCATCTTGAATCCTATCATACTCTTGTATATTCCATTCTTGTTGTATCCTACGTGCTTCAAGCAATTGTTGCTTAGCTGCAAGTTCTTCTTGTAGCTCTTTTTCAAGAATTTGAGCTTGCATTCTGAAAGCTAATTCTTCATCATGATCCAATTGATTAAATATGTACATGACTTTGTTTATATCATCATCTGAGTCACTTTCATTTTCATATTCTGATTGTAAATGCTTTTTGCCCATATCCTTTGGATTTATCTTAGGTTCTTTAGCTTTGAAGATCTTCTTTCTTCATCTTTATTTGATTGCTGTTGAATAACAATACCTTTAGTATTGGGATGTGAATCTTGAACTTTCTTACCTTTATCATTCTCTTTCTTGGCAAGAATTTCTTGTTGTGTCTTTATCTCTTCTTCTGCTAGCCTTGCTTTTTCAGCTGAGTTCCTCTCTCTTAGATCAAGCAATACCTATGCTAAAGTCTCATCTTCTCCAAAAGATGGAGTCTGACTTTTTGTAGAAGAAGGTAAAGAAGATATATCAGCGGTACTAGCTGTTGGCTTAGCGGTACTTGGCTCTTAAACGGTATTTACTTCACCTGCTAAAGACACACTTGTTTCTTGAATCACCAAAGTATCTCTAGATACTTTATCTTCTTTAGAAGCTGTCTTCTCAAAATCTAACTCCTTAGCATTGTCTGATTCAAAACTCATTCTTGATCTTGACAGTACATGGAAAGACTGTTTCTTGTGAAACCAAAATGGTCTTTGTCTTGGTGGAGTTGAAGACACAGGAAATTGAACATTGATTTCCTCTAGCTTCTCATAGAAACTACTCCAATTCACTTGCAGTTGTGGTGATTGAGGTTGTGGCTGTGGTTGAGTCACCAACATTTCTTTATTATGTGGTTCTTCATCAGCAGATTGTGGTTCTTCGTGTTGAAGATCCATATTAGTAGGCTCCAAATTTTCATTATCCACATTAGTCTCTATGCCATCAACATCTTCAAAAGTTCCAATGACATTATCAGCTTCAAAATTGATGTCATTGCCAGAGTTCCTTGTATGAATGTCAGAAGAAGGTCTTTGTTCTTCTCCTTGTTCTTCAGCATTCCTCCCCTGTTTGGTTGCATTCAGTTGCTTCTTCTTGAAGTTCCTGAACCTTTGCTTCCTAAGAGCAGCTTTCTGAATTACTCTAGTCTGCCTCATCCAAGGAGTAACCTTATTCCTTAGCTTGATTAAACTGTCTTCCAATTCAGCAATTCTCTTATCCTGAGCAAGCTTCTCTTTCTGAAATACTTGTACATGTTTGGACAAGCTTGTACACAAAGCAGTTAAATTTACAATATCCAACACCTCTGTTGCTAGTGCTTGTGGGGAACCACTAGCAGCAATTGAAGCAGCAGGTGTGTGGATCATCTCATCAGAATATGGTTGACCACCATCGTTGTGAGAAGAAGGTTGTGTATCTTCAGAGGATTAGGGACTCTGGTTAGAAGGAGTTTGCTGAGAAGCACTAGATGAGCTAGGGTTCTCACCTTATTGATTAGCTGTGTGGGCTAACACATGATCAAATAATGGTGTTATAGTTCCTGAGAAAGAGCTACCATTCTTTAACAAGAAAGAAAAATTTCTCTTAGTGAAAGTGGGAACATCCCATGTATCTATCAAAGGGGGTAGGGTAGGGATTTGGTCACTAACTAAAGCCTGAATGAATCTAGGATACATTAAAAACTTTTTAGCCCCTTCTAAATTCCTAGTCATGCCTTCAAAAATTAACCTAGAAAAATTAAAAAGTATGTTGTTTGCTAAGCAAATACCAACTGATGCTAAAGCAGCAGGGATTTGATCAAAAGATGTACTTTTTGAACTTAAACAGTGAATTATAGTAGGAAAAAGTAATTTCCATTGAGATGAAAATAAACCCTTAAAGAAAGTAAGACTTTCATTACCACCCTCATAACCCATGGCTGCAAGGCCATCATATATCTCAGTATTAGTCAACATACTAGTTCATGTTGCATCATTAAGTCTCAAGCTAGCCCTAAGCAGTACTTCAGTGACATAGATGTTTCTACCATTAACCCTGGCCATGTTGCAAGGTTGGTCAAAACGAGTACCTACTATAGCAGTATCACAAAATTTTGTAACAATAGGAACAGAAACAATAGGGCTTACAATGAGTGCAAAGTGTACGTGACTTTGAGACAAAAAGTTAGGTATCTCATGAAAACCAAGTGAATCATCATTTTGAGCAAGATTAGCAACTTGATTGTGTTTAGAGATCACTAGTAAAGCATCCATTGTTATTTTTGATGATCGACGATTAGAACGAAGGTTATAGAATCGAGGTGTAAAAATAAAAGATTAGGTAAATTAATTATGTAATTGGGGTCGGTATTTATAGGAATAAATAACCCATTCACGAAGAAACCGCCAAATTTTACATAAGACACCCTCAACGGTACAACGGTTATGTAACGATACATGGAACATACGTGGTACTTCAAATTTGCCTAGCGGTACTTAGCAGTAAAGCGGTACCTCAAATATAAGACCGGTTCATGCAATCCATCAACATTGTAACCTCTTTTATCTTACTCTAGTAACCTGCAATCACATTAAAAAAAAAAACAACACTATACAATATAAATAAACGTGTAAATTGTACAACTGTTACCTCCCTTAACATATGCACCAGTTATTGGTTTAGCATACCAATATGTGTTACCAAGAACTCAAATCTCTTTGTATCAAACGCCTTGGTTAATAAATCAGCTACATTGTTATCTGTATGGATCTTTAAAACTTGAATAAGCTTTTTGTCATAAGCATCCCTTATAAAGTGATGTCTTATTTCAATATGCTTAGTTTTGGAGTGAAAGACTGGATTCTTGACAATGCAAATAGTACTTTCATTATCAATGTAGATTTTGGTATTCATGAAATTGAAACCGTAGTCTAACATCTGATTTTGAATCCAAAGTACTTGTCCATAGCAATGAGCAGCAGCTACATATTCAGCTTCAGTTGTAGAAGTAGCAACAATGGTTTGCTTCTTACACTGCCATGATATGAGTCTTCTGCCTAGGAATTGACAACCTCCTATTGTGGATTTCCTATCATGATTAGCTCCAACATAATCACTATCTGAGTAAGCTTCCAAATTAAAAGTAGAATCTCTAGGATACCATAATCCTAAATTAGGTTGACTTTTAAGATACTTAAAAATCATTTTCACAACATGTAGATGTGACACCTTTGGATTGACTTGAAATATTGAACAGGCACACACAACAAACATAATATCTTGTCTTGAAGCAGTAAGATACATCAATGAACCAATTATTGACCTATTAGGTGAATGTCAACATTTTCACCATGTTCATGTTTTGACAAAGATTTCTTGGCTTCAAAAGGTGTGCGTGTACTCCTTGCATCCATACTTGAAAATTTCTATAAGATTTCAGCAACATATTTATCTTGACTAATTAATATTCCATCCTTCTTCTGTTTGACCTGTAGTCTTAGAAAGAAGGTAAGTTCTCCCATGGAACTCATCTGAAATCTTTCTTTCATTAAAGCTTCAAACTCTTCACACCATGACTTCTTGGTGGAACCAAAAATAATATTATAAACATATACTTGAACTAGAATAATATCCTTGGCATTCCTTTTAATAAACAGAGTTTTGTCAATGGTCCCTCTTCTATATCCATGTTCCAGCAGAAAATTGGACAAAGTTGCATACCAAGCCTTTGGAGCTTGATGTAGACCATAAAGAGCTTTAATCACTTTGTAGACTCTATTGGGGAATTTCGGATCTACAAAACCTAGAGGTTGTGAAACATATACCTCCTCAGTGATAGTGCCATAAAGAAATGCACTCTTCACATCCATTTGATAGACTATAAAACACATATATGATGCAAAAGCCAAAAACAGTCTAATGGATTCTATCCTTGCTACTGGTGCAAAGACTTCATCATAGTCTATCCCTTCTTCCTATCGGTAGCCTTGAGCAACAAGCCTTGCCTTGTTCCTCATAACAACACCTCTTTCATCCTTTTTATTTCTGAAAACCCACCTAGTACCAATAACTCTTTTTCCAAATGGGAGATCCACAAGAATCCAAACCTTTTGTAACTCAAATTGCATTAATTCTTCTTTCATGGCATCTACCCAACTTTCTTCATCAAGAGCCTGAGAAATATTCTTTGGCTCTACTTGTGATAGGAAACAAGCAAACAAAGAATGTTGAGTATCCTTATGATTTATTCTCTGTTGTTGTTTGACATAACTTACAAGTGCATGAGTTTCAGTACTGGCTTGTAACTGTCTTCTAGTTTGTACAACAGAGCTTGGGTCTCCAATTATTTATGTTGTAGGATGGTTGTTGTTGACTTTATGAGTGGGAATAGAACTGACTAGAATTTCTATTTCCAAATTATTGAAATCAGTTACTGCACCCTGCTCATCATATGAAGCTTGTGAGAAGATTCCTTCCTTTGGACAAGTAAAAGCATCTTCATTATTCATTGCTTGAAGAATGTCTTCTAGTGAATCAATAGACTTTGTAGAAATTGGCTTAGCAGTACTTGCAGATGAAGGACCACTAGGTTTACCATGTACTGTTGAGTGTTGTGAGTCCAATGGTTCTTCTCCTGAATGCTTAGAATTAGCTTGAGCATTCTTTTCTTGATCTATAAGCCTATGAAGTTCATCATGTGAGGCTTGATCATCACTTGGTGGTACTCGTTGCTTCTGTTGTGGAATAACATATGTATGGGAGACAGTAGGTATACTGGGTACAAATAAATGAACACCATCATCTTCATGTGAGTCTGATGAAGAGCCTTCTTGAGTACTTGTAGCTTGTATACTAGTCTCTTTTCATGCATTGTTAGTTTGACAATCTTTTTGCACATAATAGTAATCCATGGAATTAGTTAGATAATCTAAATCGAACATCCAAGCATAACCTTTTCCTGGAACATTAGGCTTATTTTCTAAGAAGTTGACATGGATATGTTCCTCAACCTTCCTAGATGTCAAATTATAAACCCTATAAGCTCTACTATGCAAAGAATATCCTACTAGATATCCTGGATCAGATTTTCCATCAAAGTTTCCCAATTGAACAAGAGTATTTAAAATATACACATGACACCCAAAAGGTTTTAAATGACTTATGTTGGGCTTAGCTCCAGTCAAAAGTTCATAAGGTGTCTTGAATTGAGGCTTAGTTACTAAAACTCTATTTAGCACATAACATGCAGTATTGATTGCTTCTGCCTAAAAGGTGTTTGGCAAAAGAGAATCAGCTAACATAGTTCTAGCAACTTCAATCAATGTCCTATTTTTCCTTTCAGGTACCCCATTTTGTTGTGGAGTCCTAGGATTACTAAATTGTCTCTTGATTCCTTTAGACCTACAGAATTCATCAAATTAATCATTCTTGAACTCTGTCCCATTATCGGTTCTAATAACTAAGACTTGGTTAGAAAATTATTTTTCAACTAAAGTAACAAAGTCCTTAAGTAATTCATTGCTCTCATTCTTATGTGACAAACAGAACACCCAACTGAACCACTAAAGTCATCAGTTATAACTAGACAAAAGGTCTTATGACTAATGCTCTTAACAGAAATTGGACCAAACAAGTCCATATGTAAGATTTGCAAAGGTTCAGTCATTGTGTTGACAGTCTTGGTCTTACAAGAGGTTCTATGTTGCTTACCCTTCTGACAAGCAGTACATGTGTGATCATTCTAAAAAGCTTTGTTAGGTAAACCTCTAACTAAGTTTCTTTTAACAAGCTTATTAAGATTCTTAAAATTCACATGTCCCAACCTCCTATGCCATAAATTAGACTCATCGTTATAAGCTTTAGCTAACAAGCATGTAACACCACCTGTTGGAGTAATAGTATGAAGATTAAAGGTATATATGTTTTCTTGCCTGAGTACTTTTAGCAGTACTTGAGATTCCTTAGGCATCTCATAGTCTTTGGAGAGTACCAAGCAGTCTGTATCTGTAAAGAGTACTTTGTTCTTCTTATCACACATCTGTGATACTGAAAAGAGATTGAATTCATTCAACTCCTTAACAAATAACACATCTTCAAACTCCAATCTTCCTGTATTAATCTTTCCTCTTCTAGTGATCCTGCCTTTACTACCACCAAATGCAACTGGTCCACCTCTGAATTCTTCAAATTCATCAAGGAAATCTTTATTCCCTGTCATGTGCCTTGAGCATCCACTGTATAAAATTCCTTTATCTTTCAATACATTGATTAGATGCTCCTGCACATACACAAAACATATTAGTTTTTAACAGGGACCCAAGCCACATTTGGCTCGGATCTTGTGGGACCTACATACTTAAGAGTATGATAAGTAGTTTTACCAGTAAGACTACATACACTCTTATACTTCATGGTTCCAGTTAAATAGTCAAAGCCATAAGTGGGTTCATTGTCCTTGGACCTTTTAGACTTAAGTACTGTCTTAGCAGTACTTGCTTGAACACATGGTTTTTCTAGCTTAGGTCTCCACTTCTGCACTGGTTTTTCATAAGGCTTATCTCTAGGTGTTTTGGAAACAAGAAAACTCCTAGATGCTTCATGGGACGGTTTTCCAGACTTTTAACCAACGGTATTTACCTTTGGCTTAGCAGTACTTGCAGTTCTAGGCTTGCCGATACCTGGCTTACTAGATTTCAAAGGTACTAAACCTTGTTTCATGAGTACTGCTCTTGGGATAAAGTCTTCAGGTTTGAGAAGGTGTTTGGACTTATTATTTCCTACACCTATCTTCTTAGAATGAGCAAACTCATGTTTGTCATCTTTTGGTCCCAACTGTCTTTTTACATGTGCATTACCTTTCTTTGTGACCTTATGTGTAGCCTTAAGTTTAGCAATTTTATCTTCATGTAAGGTATAATCTTTGATAAAATGATTTAAGATACCACACACATAACATCCTTTTCTTTTCAAAGAAGATCCAAAAGGTAGTTCTGAATTAGTGTTCCTAAAACCTAACCCACCCTCTTGGTTTTACTGTGATGTTTATTGTTGCTTTCAGATGCGTTACTAGGATTTTTTTACCTGCTCATTTGCAGAACTAGTTGGAGGCACATTCCCTTCAGACACAAAAGTGCTCATCAAGGGTAGATAAACAACCCTTTTGGTCACATTAGGTTTTTCATGGGTCAATGCATTAGAGTTTGATTATTAGTCACTAGACTTATTTCCATAGACAACTTTTAACTCATCTAACTCTACACTAGCATCATTATTAGAATCAAGTTGTAAAAACCTAATTAGGATATGACAAATCCAAAGTTCAATTTGATTCTAATCCTTCAAGTGGCAAGCTGCTATGGTCTCTGTTAGATCAAACAGACTCTACAAAAGGACTGGGAGAAAGTTAAATTTTATTCTAATGAACCATTAGGATATGACAAATCCAAAGTTGTAGAGTTAGATGAGTTAAAAGTTGTCTATGGAAATAAGTCTAGTGACTAATTAACACCCCTTCGAATTAACAATAGTTGTTCTTACGAATAATTATGAATCTAGTGTAACAAACAATTGATATTTCACAACACATCGAGACCCACACTTACGGCGAAGGATTAGAAGTTGTTCATCCATTCAAATAGTAAACAATGTGTTTAATTTATGAGGGCCCCATTTAACATTTTATTTAATGAACATTGATTTTGATTATTCGAATTGGTTTTTTCATGGTATAATAATTGATTGGATAGTGAAAAACCTATGTATATGAACTTCTTCGTTCACATTGATTTTGTATTTAAGTTTTAGTCATTAGAATAAACATATTATATGATACCTTTTGCTTAATAATTTCTAAAGGTTAATAATACAACACACAAGAGTAATCAAAGAGATCATACTTTACACACTAGATAGCATGCATCATCAGCAACAAACTATTACTACCAAATCTATGGCAACCCAGGAGGTTGTTGTTTCTTTTGATTCGAAACACAGTATCATCATCATATCACTTGAAAACATAACAAAATCGACTAGAAAGAACATCACTCGAAAATTGAACGAAAAAGTTGATGGCTTTAATGAAATATAGTGCTTATTTACAAGAAAAAAGGAACATACAAGCTTATAAACACTTAAAAAGCATCAAACTATGCAATCTGATATAACTGAGGGGGTGTTTGTTTCGCGGATTTTGAATTTATTTTCATAAGCCCCAAGCTTATTTAGAGAGACTTATATAAGTTTATCATATCATAATAAACATATATAAGCCACAAAATAAGCCGCTTGGGGGCTTATGAAAAGAAAACCGAAACAAATGATCTAAACATCATGGTAACTTTAATAGATTAAACATATATAACTTATTATGATAGAATAATATTAACAAAAGTAAATGAAGGTTGAAGAAATAATTGATACCTGAACATCGTACCGACCGATGGAAATGAAGGTTTAAAGGTTTAAGGATGGGTTTTTAGTAACACTTTTATATATATATTCATTATGTACGTACTCTCTCGTTTGAAACGACACATTTTTGTGCGTGTTGGACTTTCATACCCCATTGGCCCAAATAATTACTCCAACGCTGGGTGAGTTGGACTTTCTTACCAATTGGCCCACTATCAAATTTCTTTTTATTTGATGTTTCAATTGTACAATTTCATTACTTTTTTTAGACAATTTCATAACTAATAAGTGTCATGTTAATGAGACGAGCTTTCCGTTTTGGTCAAATCGGTTAAAAGTAATTACGTCTTCAATATATGTTGCAAAATGCTAATGTGCAAAAAAAATGATAAAAAATTAATTACACACCCAAGTCTTTTACCGACCGACTTATTACTGGGTGTGTATTTTGCTTTTTGCGTATTCACAAACTAGTTGTTTTTCGTAAAAAAATGTTACCATCCTATGGACCGTTTAAAAATAATCCTTACTCCCGTTAACCACTTACTGTTTCATGTATATGTATTGAGCTATAGCTTTTGTGTTGGTATAATGCTTTTAGCTACATATTTATTGTACTTGTGACACTCTCGTGCCTTGATCGAATACAACATCGAGGTTAGATTGTGGAATGCGATATGTATAGCTAACTAGTGTTCGGTTTTTGGTTTCAAATTTGTTAAGATATGTTTTTAGTTAATTAGTGTTGGATTTCCGTCATGAATTATATATATAGTTCTAAAAATGAAAATAAATCATTAAGTAATGTAGAAAATTATGGGTATTTTGAGTTTTGTTGGTCTTTGGTGTTTCTAAACAAATTGCCATTTTAATCTTAGTGTTGGTTTATGGTTCATTGTTATGGTACTTATTAAAGTACTATCATAACAAGTGAGTAGTTGTGGGTCACATCATCCACTGCACATGCCTATACTACATTTGGAATCTTGGTTTTGATACTGCAAGCAAAGCAACACACACAGTGCACACACCAATTACGACTCTCCAAAAAAGTGGTTCACACACTTGATGGAGAACTTGTGTGTGAAGTTTGCCTAAGGCCCCAGTCACAACTGTGGGAGGATTGGGGAATTTCTTGTTGGGGTATTTATGGTATGTGTAGAAACTAGAAGGGGAGGTTGAATAGTTTCTTATATTTACTTGTTAAAATATGGTTTTCAAAAAATCCTTTTTCAAAAACTTAGACTTAAGGAAATATGTGAAATCTTCTTATGCATAATATGAACAATGATAGTGTAACTAAACTAATACTAACTAATGTATATGCACAAAGAATAAAGAATGTAAAGAGTTAAGGGTAAAGAAAGATCAAACCAAACACCAAGGATTTATAGTGGTTCGGCAACGAAGCTCACTCCTCGTTCCTACTCCACTCTTCGAGTACTCCTTACTCGAGAGTTCACTACACAACAAGCTCCTTATGGTGGAGAAAACCGTACACGTTGCTTAACCAATTTCCGACTCTAAGCTAAAAGTCGAGCCCTAATCATAGCTAGGACCAATCTACACAACTATACTTAGTACATAAACAACTTCCAAATAGACACAACTACTTGGATCTTCACAACTATAAGACAACAACAAAAGTATAAAATTTGATCTTCAAAGGATCTTTGGTGGTGGACTCAACACTTCACAAGGATAGTGTTCTTCTCTTTGCACTTGAAGAGGAAGGGATGGATGGGATAGATTCACTTCTAAACAAGTAGTAATCAATCAAATGATCAAGGATTTGAGTGATTTAAGAAGTATGTTTGAATCTGGAAATTTATGTGCAAAAGAGGTGAAGAGAAAATCTGAGAAAGGTCCACTATTTATAGGACAAAGGGCCAACGACTATATCTGCCCGTGGTTCCTTATCTAAGCCGGCGGTACCTTATCGATAAGGAACCACCTAGGCACTAGGGAACCGTCGGAGTAGACTCCACTCCCTTTTTGTTCTTTAGTGGTGGAGGTCTTATCTGATTATAAAGTATCCTGAAAGAATATTCCAAATCAAAAAAGAATATGCCATTTTCAAATTTTCAAATATTTAATTTAATAAAACATTTTCTTAAAAAGAAAGTTTAATAAAAAAACTTGTCACACTTAATAAAAGGTGAGTTTTAAGAAAAGATTAAATCACTTGATCACTTGATTAAGGTTAGTACTTGTTTATTCATACCTTAAGTGAAAATGGGTAAAATGAAAAATACTTGAACTCAAGAATTCGTTTTTCGTTGTTTTCGTAAATGCTTGTTTTTGCATATTGTCGTAATCAAAACTAAGCGAGACCGAAAAACGCAAGTAACGTTTTTAGGCATTATTGCATTAACAATCTCCCCCTTTTTGATTCCGACAATACATAAACTCAATCACATAAAAACAAGATTTTTGAAGACGAATTTATTCATTTCTCCCCCTTTGTCGAAGCAAAAAGGTTGCACAAGTCGGTGTTGAAGAGACGGACTTTGCAAAGACTCCCCCGTGGTGCTTACTCCCCCTTGCTTGGGGCACCGAGGAATCGAGATATGGTGACAAGCTACATAGAAGGGTTAGTTGAACAAAAGAGACAACCAACAAGAGAGAGCTATAGGTCACAACAAAAAATAAAAATATAAGAAAACACAAAGACTAAGATCCAAGTGAAGTCATATAGAATAAAAATAAAAACAAATCATACAAAGAGGTATGAAAAAGGAAGCAAGCCAAAAGCATAAATCTAATCCTAGTTAATCTAGAATTCTAAGATTTGCTTGAATTAGGTGTCTTGTGGATAAGCAACCAATGCTTATATGAAAGACAAGGTAGTGGCGGAAGGTGGTGGTGGTGGCTTGGTGGAGATCTCATAATCAAAGTGAAGAGGAGGCTTGATTAAGAGACTCTTGATCTAGCTCAACTCCTCATAGATGTGTGCCATAGCAACATGTTGATATTGACAACAATGACAATATGTCACATGGTGCATGACATTATCATGAGAAGGAGGAAGAACACTAACGGGTGGTGGTGGAAGAAAAGATGTTCCACAATCAACATTCTTGGTAGGAGAGATGTGCTTTAGAGTGTTCTTGGGTGAATTTAGATTGGAAGTGTTCTTGGGTGAGTTTGGATTGAAAGCAATTGGGGAAAATGGAGGAGAATCAAGGCTTTCATTAGGAGAATAAGACATTTTGGGATGTGAAGTATGGCAAAATGCTTATGGTTAAATATGGAAGGCTCGAGGTATTTTTAGGGTGGTCAAAGGGTTGAAACAAAGATTCCCAAAAGTATTGGAACAAATTTGGAGTTTCAGAAATACCCGAAAAAGGAAGCACTGTACACGGTTCCTTATTGCTTCTGGCGGTTCCTTATTGATAAGGGACCGCGGTTCATATATAGAACCGCCTACAGAGGCTGTGTTTTGGTGGTGAAGGAAGATTTTTCAGCAAATCTTACTTTTCTAGTCTAACTGATCATAGGGATATGCTTAAAAGCAAAGATAGACAAAGAAAACACATACTAACTCACCAAACAAGGATTTGACCAAAATACATGGATTTTAAAATAAAAATCGACGTGGGAGGTGTGTAAGACAAGACCTTAAATCATGACACAATGATCCTCCATGATCTATCTTGTTCTTGCTATGTTTGAGAGAATCATACATATTAATTATGTAAGCTCGAGATTAATAGCAAGAATCTAAAAAAATGTTTTTAGATTGAATTAAAAATGTCAAAACATTTCTTGACCATTTTCGAAAGAGACTTTGAGGATTTTGAAAAGGAGAAGAGAAGGTTTTCAAGAAGAGTTTAGGAGACTCAATGACTCAAAGTGATAAAAGACTCAAAAGAAAATAAGAGACTCAATAAAAGGAAAGAAATTAAGGAATATGTTCCATTAATCCTAGACCTAGACGCAAGTAATTAAAAGGTTCCCTCTTAAGTGGTTAGTGAAGATGTCGGCTAAGTTATCCTCGGAGGGTACCTTCTCAATTGAAATGTTCCCCTTTTGAACATTATCCTAAGGAAATGGTGGCGAATTTCTATGTGCTTGGTTCGCGAATGTTGCACGAGATTCTTGCTAAGGTCTATAGCACCTTTATTGTCGCACACGATGGGAACATCATCAAGAGAAATCCCGTAATCAACAAGCGCTTGCTTCATCCATAGAGCTTGTTGGCATGCTTTTCCGGCACTCACATACTCGTCTTCCGTGGTGGATATCGCAAGAGCGGTTTGTTTCTTGGAGAACCAAGAAGTTAAACAACAACCCATGAAGGTACAAACACCACTAGTGTTTTTCCAGTCCACATAGTCTCCCATGATCCGAGTCCGCGTAGACAATGGTTTCTACGCCGGTCCCTTTAGGATACCATAATCCTAAATGTATAGTGTCCTTAATATATCGGAAAATACGCTTAACCGCTTCAAGGTGAGAGGTTTTGGGAGCCTGTTGGAAGCGAGCACAAAGGCAAACACTAAACATGATATCCGGTCAACTTGCCGTTAGGTACAACAAACTACCAATCATACCTCTATATTTGGTGTTGTCTACCGACTCACAATCATCATCTACGGTGAGTTTAGTATCCGAGGCCATTGAGGTCTTCATTGGTCTAGATTCTTCTAATCCAAATTTCTTTAGCATTTATTTAGCAAACTTAGTTTGACTAAAGAAAATACCATCATCCATTTGTTTAATTTGGAGTCATAAAAAGAAGTTAAGTTCTCCCATCATACTCATTTCAAACTCGTCATGCATGATTTTGGCAAAGTCATCACACAATTCTTGACAAGTTGAGCCAAATATAATGTCATCAACATATATTTTCACGATTATGAGGTGAGAACCTTTCTTATTTGTAAAGAGCGTGTTGTCTACCATCCTCATGGTATACTCATGTTTAACAAGAAACGCTTTAATTCTATCATACCAATCTTTGGGCGATTGTCTAAGACCATAAATTGCCTTCTTAAGCTTGTAAACATAATTCGGTTTCTCAAAATCAATGAAGCCGGGAGGTTGAGCCACATATACCTCCTCATTGATCAAACCCGTTAAGAAACGCACTCTTTACATCCATTTGTTGAAGCTTAAAGTCTAAGGCACAAGCGTAGGCTAAAAGGATTCTAATGGATTCTAATCTTGCTACCAGTGCATATGTCTCGTCATAATCAATCCCTTCTTGTTGATTATAGCCTTGAGCTACAAGTCTAGCTTTGTTATGAGACACAACACCATTCGCATCTAGCTTATTCCTATAGACCCATTTGGTTCCTATAATGGTAGAATTTCTAGGTGGAGGAACAAGTTCCCAAACATCATTAGCAACGAATTGATTCAATTCTTCTTGCATCGCAATGACCCAACTCTCATCCGTCAAAGCTTCTTTAACATTCTTTGGTTCAATCAAGGAGACGAAACAAAAGAAGTTGCTTTGGTTTTGGACTTGAGATCTTAGGGTCCTTTAATTTAAGTCACCAATGATATTATTGAGAGTATGATCCTTAGACTCCTTAATGTTTACTTCCTTTTCAACACTAAGGTCTTCAACTCCTATTTTTCTAACCTCTTTGGCTTTAACTACTTCTACTTCATCCAAGTCATCATCAACCAATGGTGGTGTCTTGGGTAAAGGAGGGATTTCATCAAAAGTCACGTTAAGTGATTCTTCAATTACGCCCGAGGTTCTATTGAGGACTATGTAGGCTTTGCTAGTTTGGGAATAACCTAAAAAGATACCTTCGTAAGACTTTGGGTCGAACTTGGTAAGGTAGTCTTTGGTGTTGAGGATAACTTGCTTCCAAACACCCTAAAGTATTCCAATGAGGGTTTCTTACCTTTAAGAATCTCATAGGGGGTCTTTCCTAGGAAAGGTCGAATAAGAATTCGGTTGAGAATATAAGTCGATGTGTCCACGACATTGCACCAAAACTTTTGAGGCAAATATTGCTCGTTTAACATCGTCCTACTCATCTCTTGGATGGTCCTATTCTTCCTTTCAACTACCCCATTTGATTGTAGAGTGCAAGGAGCCGAGAAGTTATGGGTAATACCATGAGCTTCACAAAAGGCACCAAATTGCACTTCATTATCAAATTCCCTACCATGACCCGTCCTAATAGAGACAATTGGACATCCTAGTTGATTTTGAATTCTTCGACTAAAGATTTCGAAATGATCGAAAGCTTCATTCTTAGATGCCAAAAATCTAGTCCAAGTGAATCTAGAATAGTCGTCAACTATAATTAGGGTATAAAGGTTACCTCCATAACTCCGTATTGCGGAAGGTCCAAAGAGATCCATATGTTGGAGTTCTAAGCACCGAGAGGTTGAAACCAAATTCTTGGCTTTGTGACTTGAGTGAACTTGCTTTCCAACTTTGCAAGCATCACAAAAGTGACTATCAAACTTCATCTTGGGAAGGTGTCTTACCAACTCCTTAGAGACTAAAGATTGAATTAAACGCATATTAGCGTGACCTAATCTCCTATGCCAAAGAGTATAACTATCATCTATAGTCTCAAGACATATGTTGTCTTTTGACTTCTTATTGACCTTCATGACATAAAGCCCATGCTTTCTAACACCTTTCCAATGACCTTTCCATCTTTTATGATTTCACTGTCATTTGAATTAAACGCATATTAGCGTGACCTAATCTCCTATGCCAAAGAGTAGAACTATCATCTATAGTCGCAAGACATATGTTGTCTTTTTACTTCTTATTGACCTTCATGACATAAAGCCCATGCTTTCTAACACCTTTTCCAATGACCTTTCCATCTTTTACGATTTCACTGTCATGTTTTGAAAAGATGACCTTACACTTATTGTCACAAATTTGACCTATACTTAAAAGGTTAAACCCTAAATTATCTACGTGCTCAACATTTTTAATGGTCATGGAGTCAAGAGAAACTGTACCTTTGCCAATGATATTACCACGTAGACTACTACCTAATGTGACGTTACCTCCATCATATGCTTTGTAGCGCGAGAACAAACTTCGATTACCCGTCATGTGTTTAGAACAACCACTATCCTTAATCCACTCGTCGGGTTCCAAATCAATTCCCAAGCATATCTAGGTAACAACACACACGATCAAACATTTGGTCCCCAATATCTCATGGGTCCAAAATTGTTAGTTCCAAACATCCCTTTTGGTTGGGATGCATGAATGGAGGAGGGGTTCCCCATGGGGAACAAAAAGAAGGAGGATAATAATTCATATAACCATTTTGTTGTTCATTATTTCTCCTAGGTGTATTTGATCTTGGTTTAGAGTTGTGGTCATTCCTTCTAGGTGTTGGAGTTTTACTTCTAGGTCGTGAATTGTTTTGACTATCTCTTCTAGGTGTTGTCGTTCTACTTCTAGGCCTAGACTTATTCCGTACTCTTGGTGGAGTAGAATATGGTCTTGATAAACTTCTATTTCCCATTAGAGGTTTACTCAAGGGCTTATAGAACTTATCAACGGCATTGTCGTCAAGTATGGGTAATTTGACCTTGTTAACAATAAGATGCTTTCGTTGTTCACCTAAATTTGACTTTTCAGAAAATTCAGGATTTTCAGCAAAAACTCTTTCTGGCCGCGGTTCCTTATCTAGGGCGGTGGTTCCTTAGTGATAAGGAATCGCCCCATACAATCTGGGACCACGTACAACAGACAGTTTTTCTGAAAATCTGACTTGTTTAGGTTCACTGGTTGATGCTTCATTTGAGTTAAAACCTACACCAAGTCTTTCCTTAGAATGAATTTGTTTGTTTAACATATCATCAAGAGCAATAGTACCTTTCATGAACTTTTCCAGTTTAATGGAGGTGCTCTTGAGATCTTCATTCTCTAATATAAGTTTCTCACAAGTTACGCAACCTAAATCAACTTCTTTATTTTTCTCAAGCTTGGCTAATTTTTCCCTAAGTTCATTGATCTCATTTTCAAGCTTAGTTTTGGTTGATTTTAAGGTTTTGTTCTTTTCTATGAATTTAAGGCTAAGTTAGTGTAAATTATCATATTGGCCTTCTAATTCAATATCATCTAAGGTGGAGCAATCATTGCTATAATATTCGGTTTCGGAATGTACCTCTTTAGAAGTGTGAGCCATAAGACATTTCTCCTCTTTGGGGTTGTCATCAACATCTTCACCGCTATCGCTCCAAGAACCACTAACGAATGCCGTGTGATTCTTATCGCGTGAGGGCTTTGGACACTCACTAATGAAATGATTTGGATCACCACATCTAAAGCAATTCCTATCACCTTTTTCGTTCTTGGCAAACCGATTCTTTGAGAATGGTTTCTTGTCATTGTTGGGTTGCCTCACGTGTTGACCTCGTCTTTTGAAGAACCTCTTGAAATCTCTCACCGCCAATGCATACTCCTCGTCGTCGCTATCCGAGTAACTATCATGATCGCTTTGTGCCTTCTTGGCTTTGAGTGCAAGAGACTTCCTTTCACTCTTGGTTTTCACCAATTCCAAGTCCTTCAAAATTATCATCTCATGAACCTTCAAGTTGCCTATGAGTTCATCGAGTGATAAAGTTGAGAGATCTTTCGATTCTTCAATCACCGTGACTTTTGCTCTCCACTTCGGATGTAAGGCCCTTAGAAACTTCCTAACATTGTTCTTTCTAGAAAAACCTTCATCAAGTGCTTTTAGACTAGTAACAATAGTGTTAAATCTAGCAAAAGCACTATCAATAGTTTCATCTTCTAAGATGACAAATTGTTCATATTGTTGGACAAGAAGATCGATTTTGCTTTCTTTGACTTGGATATTACCTTGGTGGGTTACTAAAAGAGTGTTCCAAATATCTTTAGCGGTTTCACACATAAAAATCCTTTCATACTCTTTCTTAGGTAAAGTATTATAAATCACTATTTTAGCCTCATTATTTATCGAAAGTTTCTTTTTAGTATCGTCATTAGCTTTGTCAAAAGTGACCAATTCTTTTGTTTTAGAAACTTCATTAAATTGATAAGGTAAAAAATTACCATTGGTAATAACATGCCAAAGATCTAAATCTTTTGATTTCACATAAGTCTCAAATCTATTTTTCCAATAAATAAAACTATCGGTTTCAAAAAGTGATGGTCTTTGCATAAATTGCCCTTCTAGGTACTTGTTGGAATCCATAGATCGATTCAAGTTTTAAAATACAATATAGTTTAAAAATACTTGAGCAACCTCGCTCTGATACCAATTGTAGAAACTAGAAGGGGGGGGGGTGAATAGTTTCTTATATTTACTTGTTAAAAGATGGTTTTCAAAATATCCTTTTTCAAAAACTTAGACTTAAGGAAATATGTGAAATCTTCTTATGCACAATATGAACAATGATAGTGTAACTAAACTAATACTAACTAATGTATATGCACAAAGAATAAAGAATGTAAAGAGTTAAGGGTAGAGAAAGATCAAACCAAACACCAAGGATTTATAGTGGTTCGGCAACGAAGCTCACTCCTCGTTCCTACTCCATTCCTCGAGTACTCCTTACTCGAGAGTTCACTACACAACAAGCTCCTTATGGTGGAGAAAACCGTACACGTTGCTTAACCAATTTCGGACTCTAAGCTAAAAGTCGAGCCCTAATCGTAGCTAGGACCAATCTACACAACTATACTTAGTACATACACAACTTCCAAATAGACACAACTACTTGGATCTTCACAACTATAATACAACAACAAAAGTATAAAATTTGATCTTCAAAGGATCTTTGGTGGTGGACTCAACACTTCACAAGGATAGTGTTCTTCTCTTTTCACTTGAAGAGGAAGGGATGGATGGGATAGATTCACTTCTAAACAAGTAGTAATCAATCAAATGATCAAGGATTTGAGTGATTTAAGAAGTATGTTTGAATCTGGAAATTTATGTGCAAAAGAGGTGAAGAGAAAATCTGAGAAAGGTTCACTATTTATAGGACAAAGGGCCAACGACTATATCTGCCCGCGGTTCCTTATCTCAGCCGGCGGTACCTTATCGATAAGGAACCACCTAGGCACTAGGGAACCGCCGGAGTAGACTCCGCTCCCTTTTTGTCCTTTAGTGGTGGAGGTCTTATCTGATTATAAAATATCCTGAAAGAATATTCCAAATCAAAAAAGAATATGCCATTTCAAATTTTCAAATATTTAATTTAATAAAACATTTTCTTAAAAATAAAGTTTAATAAAAAACTTGTCACACTTAATAAAAGGTGAGTTTTAAGAAAAGATTAAATCACTTGATCACTTGATTAAGCTTAGTACTTGTTTATTCATACCTTAAGTGAAAATGGGTAAAATGAAAAATACTTGAACTCAAGAATTCGTTTTTCGTTGTTTTCGTAAATGCTTGTTTTTACATATTGTCGTAATCAAAACTAAGCGAGACCAAAAAATACAAGTAACGTTTTTAGGCATTATTGCATTAACAGTATGCTCCGCCACGAGAGCATGTGCGACCTCTCAAGTTTCTTTTCTGGTTTCAAATGGCATGCTCTACTTGATTTAAGTTTTTTTTCTTAAATGTTGGGGTATGTATGTAGAAACAACGCCAATGGTAGTTAGAAGTGGTTGGTGGTGGAGTAGAATATGTGATGAAGATTATTAGGATTAATGGAAATTATCATGTCATTGTCATATTTACGAAAGGGAAATTTGAATATCATTTATACCTGATCAAAAATCGTGATAGCAAATTTGATGCCTAGACCAGTACAAGGATAAATTTGTTGATTGGGCGGGTTCAAGGTGTTTAAAAAACTTTTCTTGATAGATGTGTGGTGTTTTATACTGGCACTAAAAGTTCATTACCACAAAATCACATACATATGACATTGTTTTTCACATTAGTAGGAGTGTCATACTAGCACCACCTAAAAGGGTAAAGCTTATGCAAATGTCATATGATGCAGAAAAATGCTTTTGAGTGGGGCTCGTCGGTGATTCCACATTCATATAATGCAATTCAAGTGACTCAACATGTTGCAAACTATTTCGTGAGGTGTGTATCTGATAACTCAAATGTTGGTTGGGGTTTTCAAGTGGTTCTTTTGAATGAAAGATTATTTTTTAACCTAGAAAGTGTTGTTTCATTAATAATTTCTTACTAGCTATATTTTTCATCTAATTTGCAGCGAGGCTAGGGAATCCTTCAATAGACCGCCTAATGATGAAGTGCTAAAAACCTTATTTATAATTACAGCCCCACTTATTGTGGGACAGCTGGGGTAAGCTTTCTGCCTTATTCAGATTCTAGCCTTCTAATGTTTAAATGGATTACTTCAAATTAGGTCATGCTTGGTTTTGGGGGCGTTTGGTGGTTGTATGTGCAGTCACAAAAGACTTTAACATATATATTAACATATACACACTGTGATGAATATAAAAAACTTTTTCACGCAGCAACTAACAATACTGGCTCATATCACTTGTTAATATAAACTAACAAAACTTTCAGGAACTTCCTCTAAAAATATTAGGCCAACTTGTTGCATTTAGTTTGGGATGATTATAAGTTATAAGTTTTATCATCTAATTTGGTGTTATCTTTCTTTTGCACTTTTCAGGAAAGGATACGACGAGTTTTACATCTTCAAAGAGAATGAAAAGATGGCTCAACTTTAACAAATGTCATCCCGGTATTATATTGCACGATGTATAATTGATAGATGTATATGTATCTGTAATTGAAGTATATATGCAAATAAGCAAGTTTCATTGTGTATAAATGCAACTCCCCCTTAAAGTATATGTTTAGGTAGGTTGGGTCTATATAGCATTATTCTTCGTTGTGCAAAAACGATGTACTTGTTGTACTTTTTTTAGATAACCGAGGCTATATTTGAAGGGGAATTTCCATAAATGGCCCATTCTCATTTGGGTGTTCCTAAAATGTCAGCTACTTCCAGAAGTTTCCAAAATGGCCTAAGGCAACCGAGGCATCTGAGGCATCTCCAATTAGAATGCGACGCGTGTCCTTTCCCACTCACAAGATACAGTCACGTGATGTATTTAAAAATGGAGGCAACCCGTTTGCTATACACGAGGCAAGCAAAAATAGAAAAAAAATTATACATGTATACGACATAAAAAACGAGGCAACTCAAACATTTTATATTAAAACCGAGGCAACTAAAAATATGATTTAGCGGCAACTCTTTAAAAAGTAAGGCATCCTGTTTGAAATTTTTTTGAACTCAAGGAAACTACTTATAAAAGGCGAGGCAACCGTTGCTTTCACACATCCCCTTATATAACCCTATACGAAAAAACCCCGAAGCAGAAACACACACACAAACACACAGTTAAGAACCTTCATTATCCAGTTAATTAAAAACCTAATTAACACTCTCGAATTAACAATAGTTGTTCTTACGAATAATTATGAATCTAGTGTAGCAACCAATTGATATTTCTCAACACATCGAGACCCACATTTACGGCGAAGGATTGGAAGCTGTTCACCCATTCAAATGGTAAACAATGTGTTTAATTTATGAGGTCCCCATTTAACTATTTATTTAATTAACATTGATTTGATTATTCGAATTGGTTTTTTATGGTATAATAATTAATTGGATGATGAAAAACCTATGTATATGAACTTTTTCGTTCATATTGATTTTGTATTAAAGTTTTAGTCGTTAGAATAAACATATTATATGATACCTTTTGTTTAATAATTTTTGAAGGTTAATAATACAACACACAAGAGTGATCAAAGAGATCATACTTTACACACTAGATAGCATGCATCATCAGCAACAAACTATTACTACCAAATCCATGGCAACCCAGGAGGTTGTTATTTATTTTGATTCGAAACACAGTATCATCATCATATCACTTGAAAACATAAGAAAATCGACTAGAAAGAACATCACTCGAAAACTGAACGAAAAAGTTGATGGATTTAATGAAATATAGTGCTTATTTACAAGAAAAAAGAAACATACAAGCTTATAAACACTTAAAAAGCATCAAAAATATGCAATCTGATAGAACTGAGGGGTGTTTGTTTCGCGGATTTTGACTTTATTTTCATAATCCCCAAGCTTATTTAGAGAGGCTTGTATAAGTTTATCATATCATAATAAACATATATAAGCCACAAAATAATCCGCTTGGGGGCTTATGAAAAGAAAGCCGAAACAAATGAATTAAACATCATGGTAACTTTAATAGATTAAACATATACCTATTATATCTAAAGATTCAGTCCCTACATTAAATGGGCAGTAATGTTGGTTATTTTCTTCTAGTGTTTTATGCTCCTAACACTACATTTAATCGAAGCAAATCAACAGTCGCCGGAGTTACACATTCTATTGGAGCAAACCAAGTATTGTGGAGTTATGTCACAAAATCTTTTGAAATTCTCAGTTACAGAATCATTCAATACTAAGCCTATCAACATGTCTAACACCTACAGTATAAAACAGCATCATGGCAATTCGTTCTTCACACCTTCCACTTTATCTCTAACATCAAAACTGAATGGAATAAAGATCTCAAATTCGTTCATCAATATTAAGGATTTTTCAAGATCTTGAATGATAGAACCATACTCATCCTCGTTCTTCGTTTATGATAATTATTCAAGACTTCTCAAAGATCAAGAAAAACCAAATATATACAATTAAAACCCTACCTGAGATCTTAATTAAAAAGATCCTGAAGACATGTTCTTGGATGTTCATGGTTAAAATGAAGCCAAAAAGGTGTTGGGGTTCAGATTAAAAAGCATACAAGAGCTTCATTTGTGTTTGGTTTGTTTTTGGATTGAGAAGGTATACAAGATTAGATGATATGCGGCGTTTGAATTAGGTGTAGATGCATATGATTTGTTGAGAAGGATATGGGCGTTGCCTATCTGTGACTTGGGAAAATAATAAAGATGGACGGCATCTGAATTATTTTAGGGTTAGACTATGTTAGGTTGTGAGAAAAAATAGAATTAGGTTCGTAGGAATGAATTAGGTTTTGTAAGAATGGTTGGGCCAGTCTGTTTGTTTCTTTAGACGGGCTACATGTAATAGTATGTTTTAAAAATTGATGCAACTCATATTTATCTCATCTACATGATCTTTCTTTAAACGAACATATATGAGATTATTACCCAATTGTTATCTATCGGGTATATTATTTATAGTGTGTATTAAAAAATTGATGCAACTTTTAGTTATCACATCTACGTAATCTTTCTTTAAAACTAACATATGTGAGAATGTTACCCAGTTGTTATGAATCGGGTATATTAATTTGTACGTCATTTCGTCATGATGATAACATTGCTTATTTCATTCACATGTGATTGAATAAGTTAATGTATAATAGACTTATGTCTATTTTTAAAGGAAATAATATAAGTTTGATTAGTAGTATTTTTAAGTTTTACAATATTTGACATATATACAATTTTGTTGAAAATAATGAGACAAAATTGTTGATAGTAATTTCAAAAACTATATATTAATAAAAAATATGAAAACCAAACAAGACGAACATTATGAATTCGCTAAAAGAAAAACATCGTCAATCGATCACAATTTATACAAAACGAAAAATGACATAAGTAATTTCATGCGCATATGTGTTAAACAGAGAAAAAAAGAAGAAGATAAGGCATTGGTGCGTTTTTTCTTTAAATATATATTTATAATTTTACACATATAATTTTGTGTTAATCATTTTTTTGTTTAAAATTTACTAATTTTTGTAACTTTTAAAAACGATTTTAGTTTTGGACTATATTTTATTTTCGTAAAGTATTTTTAATTATCCATTTGTATTTTTAATTTAATTAAATAAATTTTAATTTGTTTGAAAAATGAAAAAGAAAAAGAAAAAGATAAAATTAGTGGGTGGAGCCAAAGTGGATAGAAGAGAGAATCTCATGAGTGAAGACGTATTTTTACAATTTGTTTTAGTGTAACGTGACGCTGATGTGACAGCAGGTTTCCTCTCCACTACGCCTTATGCTCAATATTGCAATTTTTTCAATATTAAAATCATATAAGACAATAATCAAGAACATTATACATAAATTTATAATAAAACATGAACACCAATAAACCCGTCATGTTAGTTTCAATCTAACGACAAATAATACAACAGTAAGTAAACACAAGAATAGCAATACCATGCCTTTTTAACAAATATCATGCCCTAATAAGAGCACCCCCATGCTCCCTTAGTGCAACGCACGGCTTCCAGAAGTCTTGTAACTTATTATGATCGAATAATATTAACAAAAGTAAAAAAAGATTGAAGAAATGATTGATACCTAAACACCGTACCGACCGATGAAAATGAAGGTTTAAAGGTTTAAGGATGGATTTATAGTAACACTTGTTTATATATATATTCATTATGTATGTACTCTCTCGTTTGAAACAACACATTTTCCTGCGTGTTGGACTTTCATACCCCATTGGCCCAAATAATTACTCCAACATTGGGTGAGTTAGACTTTCGTACCAATTGGCCCACTATAATATTTCTTTTTATTTGATGTTTCAATTGTACAATTTCATTATTTTTTTACCCAATTTCATAACTAATAAGTGTCATGTTAATGAGACGAGCTTTCCATTTTGGTCAAATCGGTTAGAAATAATTACGTCGTCAATATATGTTGCAAAATGCTAATGTGCAAGAAAAAAATAATAAAAAATTAATTACACACCCAAGTCTTTTACCGATCGACTTATTATTGGGTAGTATTTTTCTTTTTGCGTATTCACAAACTAGTTGTTTTTCATAAAAAAAATGTTACCAGCCTATGGACCGTTTAAAAATAACCCTTACTCCTGTTAACCACTTACCGTTTCATGTACATGTATTGAGCTATAGCTTTTGTGTCGGTACAATGCTTTTAGCTACATATTTATTGTACTTGTGACACTCTCGTGCTTTGATCGAATATAACCTCGAGGTTAAATTGCGGAATCCGATATGTATAGCTAACTAGTGTTTGATTTTGGTTTCAAATTTGTTAAGATTTGTTTTTAGCTAATTAGTGTTTGGTTTTCGTCATGAATTATATATATAGTTCTGAAAATGAAAATAAAGCATTAATTAATGTGGAAAATTATGGGTATTTTGAGTTTTGTTGGTCTTTGATGTTTCTAAACAAATTTACATTTTAATCTTAATGTTGGTTTATGGTTCATTATTATAGTACTTATTAAAGTACTATCATAACAAGTGAGTAGTTGTGGGTCACATCATCCACTGCACATGTCTATACTACATTTGGAATCTTGGTTTTGATACTGCAAGCAAAGCAACACACAGAGTCCACACACCAATTACTACTCTAAAAAAAATGGTTCACACACTTGATGGAGAACTTGTATGTGAAGTTTGCCTAAGGCTCCAGTCGCAACTGTGGAAGGATTGGGGAACTCCATGTTGGGGTATTTATGGTATGCTCCGCCACGAGAGCATGTGCGACCTCGTAAGTTCCTTTTTCTGGTTTCAAATGGCATGCTCTACTTGATTTAAGTTTGTTTTTTTTTCTTAAATGTTGGGGTATGTATGTAGAAACAACGCCAATGGTAGTTAGAAGTGGTTGCTGGTGGAGTAGAATGTGTGATGAAGATTATTAGGATTAATGGAGATTATCATGTCATTTTCATATTTACGAAAGGGCAATTTGAATATCATTTATACATGATCGAAAATCGTGATAGCAAATTTGATGCCTAGACCAGGACAAGGATAAATTTGTTGACTGGACGGGTTCAAGGTGTTCAAAATACTTGTCTTGATAGGTGTGTGGTGTTTTATACTGGCACTGAAAGTTCATTACCACAAAATCACATACATATGACATTGTTTTTCACATTACTAGGAGTGTCATACTAGCACCACCTAAAAGGGTAAAGCTTATGCAAATGTCATATGATGTAGAAAAATGCTTTTGAGTGGGGCTCGTCGGTGATTCCACATTCATATAATGCAATTCAAGTGACTCAACATGTTGCAAACTATTTCGTGAGGTATGTATAACACCCCCAGATTACCACGCAACGGAATACCACTTTGGGCGTTATTTCATAGCACATCACACACAATCACAGATAACGACCTCAAAAGAGACGTTTAAAATAAGCAAAAAGAATATTTGCAACCATTGTATAAAATATTTCCAACCCAAACATTTAGTTTTCATCAGAGTAGTGTTACTTGTCCCTAAAGATCTCAACCAAAACACAACAATATTTTTACCAAGACATGAAATTAAATAATTTGATAAAAAGGGAAGGAAATCCATAAGTTTTAGACCAATAAAGCACCAACTCCCTCCATGCATGCTCCACTGCTATCAATCTTGATTACCTGAAACACATGCTTAAAATCGTCAACATAACGGTTGAGCGAATCTATAGGTTTATCAAATCATAAGTTGAACACAAGTATTAAAAGCCAATCATGACCATTCAATAGAATTGTCGTATACACAATCTATTATTCAAGTATCTCATATGTAGAAAAGCTAATGATTGTATTTAAGCTCATTAAACCGACCCGTTAACTTAGTCACTCGCGCCAAAGTGCCGGCATGATCAAAATGAAACCATTGCCCCTCTTAAGGTATTAGTTGCTAGATTTATACCTTATCTCTTATCACAAGTATCCGTCCGCAGAGGGTACTCAACGTACTAGCTCTCGTCTCGAATAGGGTCGTCAACCCCATAGTACTATCAATTGTATAAGCGGCTATTTCCAACCCACACAAGGGCAAAAAAATAATTAACGGTTCATGAAATTAGGGCCTTTAGCAACAAGGTACTCAATACAATCCAAACAACATCCGGGTCCAAAAAATCATTCATGACTTGTGTTCCATTTCATTTCAAATAGCATGTATCCCCCTCGCGGATTTAAATCATTTAAAATACAGTAGAAAGCGAGGCTATAGACTCACCTTAAGTAGTAATGATAGTCGAAGTATCGAAGACGTAGACGAAGACAATCACCGACGATGAGGATGCCCCAGGAAATCAAATACAACACCTAACAAACAAACGCGAAATGAATCAACACCTTCAAGTACCTTCAAGTACTGTATGTACATAACTAAGAACACTCAAAGTTCACATAAACTCACGCCAAAAACCCAAACAAGTGATATTTACTAGACACGTTCACTTTTATACTTTATTAAAACTATTGCTCATTTTACAATTCTGTCGGTACATACCAAATGTACGGACTGAATTTCCATATTTAGACATCACCAAAAATTATGAGAAAATTTGTAAAACTCATTACAACCTGTAGAAAGTCCATATTAAATTTCGTAAAAGGATCTCACTTCTAAGACCCACTGCTTGTCACATTACTAAACTCAAAATTTCGGACAGTTTTGTACCTTCGCATTTTAAAACCATTTTGACCTTCTTAAGCATTCTCGTTTACAAATTCGACTCTTGATATGAAAATAGACTCAAAATAGTAAGTTTATAGCCTGAGAACAGCCTCTAAATCATTTTTAAAAATCAACTTATTGTCCCCGAGATTTGACCTAAAATCGAACACAATTTCGGATCATGTTGACTTTCATCTCCCGGTACACGAAAACTTTAAAGTATCATAACTTTGACTCGTTTGGAGTTAAAATCTCTATCTTATACCGAAACGAGCGTCTCGACGAACACTACAACTATATCCTATAATCAAAACCTGGACTAAAATTTAAAACCACGAAAAATAGCCTTAACATTCTGTTTGAAAATGGCTCATTCAAAATCACCTTTATACTTGTTTTCAATTAACTCCATCTACTCCTAAACCCTTAATATCATCAACCAAACATCCTAAACCAATATTTTTATACCTAATCACTTGTATGAACAAATCTTAATAAAACCCATTTCGTAAAATCAACATGCAATCAAATCAAATCAACTAAAAATGATGAAAACATGTTTTTAAACAACAATCGATAACAATATTCATCAAACATCAAAGATCAAACCAAACCCCCTTTTGGCCGTGGGGTTTAGTGACCAAAACACCAAAGAAAATCAGCCCCCATCTTGGTTTATTGATTAATTATCATCATAAACACTAATTAAAACCATGTACATTATTTAATTAGATCAAACCCCATTTTATAAAAATCATAAATTTTTGGAAAGATTTCATGGATGCATGTATGTTATTGTTTGATTAAAACACTTACAAGGATGATAGAAGAGGTGGTCTTTGATTAGTTTTTCTAAAAACTAAAAAAAATCAATGGTGGTGGTTCATGGTGGTGGTGGCCGGCGGTATAGAGAGGAGAGGGAGAGAGTGTGTGTTATTAAACGAAAAATAAGTGGTGTGTGTGTGGAATTTCTCTTTTATATGGTGGGGAGGATATAAAGTGTAATATTAGTTTTCTTGTGGTCTTTGTTGAAAAATAACTTTAAAGAGCGAGAATGAGTTAGCTAGTCGGTTTTAAAATTTTGCAGGAGTCGGGTTTCACAAAATTACTTTCCAAAGGTTAAAACGCACACAAAACGAATATACATATGGTTCCGACTCGTCTTAAAAAGTAAATAAAGTAAAACTTCGAAAAACTCAAATATTGATCAATCGATAATAAAAGATAAATTTTGGGCATCCGTCGGTTATCGTAGTCGTCATCGGTTCTTCTTAAATCGTCAAAATATTAATTGAAGCCTCAATCATCGGTTTCAACTTAAACCGTCAAATAATAATAACATTTAAATTTCTCAAAAATTTAAAATCGGTCGTAAAATTAGGATTAAATAATGGCGTTAGGTTCGGGGTATTACAATATGTATCTGATAACTCAAATGTTGGTTGGGGTTTTCAAGTGGTTATTTTGAATGAAAGATTGTTTTTAACCTAGAAAGTGTTGTTTCATTAATAATTTCTTACTAGCTATATTTTACATCAAATTTGCAGTGAGGCTAGGAAATCCTTCAACAAGCCGCCTAATGATGAAGTGCTAAAAACCTTATTTACAATTACAGCCCCCCTTATTGTGGGACGGCTGGGTAAGTTTTCTTCCTTATTCGGCTTCTAGCCTTCTAATGTTCAAATGGATTACTTCAAATTAGGTCATGCTTGGTTTTGGGGTGTTTGGTGGTTGTACGTGCAGTCACAAAAGACTTTAACATATATATTAACATAGACACACTTTGATGAATATAAAAAACTTTTTCACCCAGCAACTAACAATACTGGCTCATATCACTTGTTGATACGAACTTTGTAACAAAACTTTCAAGAACTTCCTCTAAAAATATTAGGACAACTTGCTGCATTTAGTTTGGGATGATTATAAGTTATAAGTTTTATCATCTAATTTGGTGTTATCTTTCTTTTGCACTTTTCAGTAAAGGATACGATGAGGTTTACATCTTCACAGAGAATGAAAAGACGGCTCGACTTAACAAACGTCATCCCGGTATTATATTTCACGATGTATAATTGATAGATGTATATGAATCTGTAATTGAAGTATATATGCAAATAAGCAAGTTTCATTGTGTATAAATGCAACTCACCCTTAAAGTTTATGTTTATGCAGGTTGGGTCTATATAGCATTATTCTTCGTTGTGCAAAAACGATGTATTTGTTGTATTTTTTTTAGATAATCGAGGCTATATTTAAAGAGGAATTTCCATAAATGGTCCATTCTCATTTGGGTGTTCCTAAAATATCAGTTACTTCAAGAAGTTCTTAAAATGGCCCAAGGCAACCGAGGCATCCGAGGCATCTAAGGCATATCCAATTAGAATGCAACGCATGTCCTTTTCCACCCACAAGATACAGTCACGTGTTGTATTTAAAAATGGAGGCAAACCGTTTGCTATGCACGAGGAAACCAAAAAAAATATACATGTATACAGTATAAGGCAACTCAAGTATTTTATATTAAAACCGAGGCAACAAAAAATATAATTTAGCGGCAACTCTTTAAAAAGTAAGGCATCATGTTTGAAATTTTTTTGAACTCAAGGCAACTACTTATAAAAGGCGAGGCAACCGTTGCTTTCACACATCCCCTTATATAACCCTATACGAAAAAACCCAGAACCAAAAACACACACACAAACACACAGTTAAGAACCTTCATTATCCAGTTAATTAAAAACCTAATTAACACTTCTTCGAATTAACAATAGTTGTTCTTAAGAATAATTATGAATCTAGTGTAACAAACAATTGATATTTCACAACACATCGAGACCTACACTTACGGCGAAGGATTGGAAGTTGTTCATCCATTCAAATGGTAAACAATGTGTTTAATTTATGAGGTCCCCATTTAACTGTTTATTTAATTAACATTGATTTTGAATATTCGAATTGATATTTTATGGTATAATAATTAATTGGATGATGAAAACCCTATGTATATGAACTTCTTCGTTCATATTGATTTTGTATTAAAGTTTTAGTCGTTAGAATAAACATATTATATGATACCTTTTGCTTAATAATTTTTTAAGGTTAATAATACAACACACAAGAGTAATCAAAGAGATCATACTTTACACACTAGATAACATGCATCATTAGTAACAAACTATTACTACCAAATCCATGGCAACCCAGGAGGTTGTTGTTTCTTTTGATTCGAAACACAGTATCATCATCATATCACTTGAAAACATAACAATATCGACTAGAAAGAACATCACTCGAAAACTGAACGAAAAAGTTGATGGATTTAATGAAATATAGTGCTTATTTACAAGAAAAAAGAAACATACAAGCTTATAAACACTTAAAAAGCATCAAAATATGCAATCTGATACAATTGAGGGGGGTGTTTGTTTCGCGGATTTCGACTTTATTTTCATAAGCCCCAAGCTTATTTAGATAGGCTTATATAAGTTTATCATATCATAATAAACATATATAAGCCACAAAATAAGCCGCTTGGGGGCTTATGAAAAGAAAGCTGAAACAAATGAATTAAACATCATGGTAACTTTAATAGATTAAACATATATAACTTATTATGATCAAATAATATTAACAAAAGTAAAAAAAAAAAGATTGAAGAAATAATTGATACCTGAACACCGTATCGACCGATGGAAATGAAGGTTTAAAGGTTTAAGGATGTATTTTTAGTAACACTTTTTATATATATTCATTATGTACGTACACTCTCGTTTGAAACGACACATTTTCCTACGTGTTGGACTTTCATACCCCATTGGCCCAAATAATTACTCCAACACTGGGTGAGTTGGACTTTCGTACCAATTGGCCCACTATCAAATTTCTTTTTATTTGATGTTTCAATTGTACAATTTCATTTTTTTAGCCAATTTCATAACTACTAAGTGTCATGTTAATGAGACGGGTTTTTCGTTTTGGTCAAATCGGTTAAAAATAATTACGTCTTCAATATATGTTGCAAATGCTAATGTGCAAGAAAAAAATGATACAAAATTAATTACACACCCAAGTCTTTTACCGACCGACTTATTACTGGGTAGTATTTTTACTTTTTGCGTATTCACAAACTAGTTGTTTTCGTAAAAAAACGTTACCAGCCTATGGACCGTTTAAAAATAACCCTTACTCCCGTTAACCACTTACTGTTTCATATATATGTATTGAGCTATAGCTTTTGTGTTGGTATAATGCTTTTAACTACATATTTTTTGTACTTGTGACACTCTCGTGCTTTGATCGAATACAACCTCGAGGTTAGATTGCGGAATCCGATATGTATAGCTAACTAGTGTTTCGTTTTTGGTTTCAAATTTGTTAAGATTTGTTTTTAGCTGATTAGTGTTTGGTTTCCGTCATGATTATATATATAGTTCTGAAAATGAAAATAAAGCATTAAGTAATGTGGAAAATTATGGGTATTTTGAGTTTTGTTGGTCTTTGGTGTTTCTAAACAAATTGCCATTTTAATCTTAATGTTGGTTTATGGTTCATTATTATGGTACTTATTAAAGTACTATCATAACAAGTGAGTAGTTGTGGGTCACATCATCCACTGCACATGCCTATACTACATTTGGAATCTTGGTTTTGATACTGCAAGCAAAGCAGCACACACAGTCCACACACCAATTACTACTCTCCAAAAAAATGGTTCACACACTTGATGGAGAACTTGTGTGTGAAGTTTGCCTAAGGCTCCAGTCGTAACTGTGGGAGGATTGGGGAATTCCATGTTGGGGTATTTATGGTATGCTCCGCCACGAGATCATGTGCGACCTCGTAAGTTCCTTTTTCTGGTTTCAAATGGCATGCTCTACTTGATTTAAGTTTGTTTTCTTTTTCTTAAATGTTGGGGTGTGTATGTAGAAACAACGCCAATGGTAGTTAGAAGTGGTTGGTGGTGGAGTAGAATGTCTGATGAAGATTATTAGGATTAATGGAGATTATCATGTCATTGTCATATTTACGAAAGGGCAATTTGAATATCATTTATACCTTATCGAAAATCGTGATAGCAAATTTGTTGCCTAGACCAGGACAAGGATAAATTTGTTGACTGGACAGGTTCAAGGTGTTCAAAATACTTGTCTTAATAGGTGTGTGGTGTTTTATACTGGCACTGAAAGTTCATTACCATAAAATCACATACATATGACATTGTTTTTTCACATTAGTAGGAGTGTCATACTAGCACCACCCAAAAAGGTAAAGCTTATGCAAATGTCATATGATGCAGAAAAATGCTTTTGAGTGGGGCTCGTCAGTGATTCCACATTCATATAATGCAATTCAAGTGACTCAACATTTTGCAAACTATTTCGTGAGGTATGTATTTGATAACTCAAATGTTGGTTGGTGTTTTCAAGTGGTTCTTTTGAATGAAAGATTGTATTTTAACCTTGAAAGTGTTGTTTCATTAATAATTTCTTACTAGCTATATTTACATCAAATTTGCAGTGAGGCTAGGAAATCCTTCAATAGGCCGCCTAATGATGGTGCTAAAAAACCTTATTTGCAATTACAGCCCCACTTATTGTGGGACGACTGGGTAAGTTTTCTGCCTTATTCAACTTCAAGCCTTCTAATGTTCAAATGGAATACTTCAAATTAGGTCATGCTTTGTTTTGGGGGCGTTTGGTGGTTGTACGTGCAGTCACAGAAGACTTTAACATATATATTAACATAGACACACTATGAAGAATATAAAAAACTTTTTCACGCATCAACTAACAATACTGGCTCATATCACTTGTTTATTTGAACTTTGTAACAAAACTTTCAAGAACTTCCTTTAAAATATTAGGCTAACTTGCTGCATTTAGTTTGGGATGATTATAAGTTATAGTACGTTATCATCTAATTTGGTGTTTATCTTTCTTTTGCACTTTTCAGGAAAGGATACGATGAGATTTACATTCTCACTGAGAATGAAAAGATGGCTCGACTTTAACCTTTAAAAGTCATCTCGGTATTATATTTCACGGTGTATAATTGATAGATGTATGTAATCTGTAATTCAAGTATATATGCAAATAATCAAGTTTCATTGTAAATGAAACTCCCCCTTAAAGTAGGAGTATGTTGTTTAGGCCAATAGGTTGGGTCTATATAGCATTACTCTTATGTAATCGATGTGCAAAAACGATGTATTTGTTGTACTTTTTTCAGATAACCGAGGCTATATTTAACTGACTTCATCAGAATTAGTCAGTGGCAGTGCTAACGAATCTTAAAAAGTATATAACTATTGCTTCATATACATAAGAGACTGAAAGTGAAATTTTGCTAGGTTAAAAGTTCGTTGTTCTCGGCGTCTAATCGAATTGATTACAGTTTGAAGTGTGACTCGGTTGTTCTTGGTGAAAAAGAAAGAAATTATCGTTGATCTATTTTAAAATTAAAAATGCAAAGTTTAACGTAAATGACAAAATAATAAAAGCGATAAACTAATTAAAACTTAATTAAAAGACTTAGACGAAATAAAGATAAAAGCTTGAAAAGATTAAACTAAAAAATAAGACTTTAAAAATAAATGACGAAAAATTAAAACTCGACAAAATTTGAAAACTTAAAAATAAAACTAAGACAAAACAAGTTTAAAATAATACTAAGTAAAAATGGCGGGAAAAGTTAAATTTGAATTAAAAAATAAAAACAGGAAAAAAGAACTAAAATTGTAGTCAAATCGCACCCTACGATCGCAGCAATCGATCGCAGTCTGGATCGTACTCTAGATCTTAGTCTAGATCGCAACAAGCGATCGTAGTCCAGATCGTAACTAGGGGACGTGGCCTTGGTCGCAACAGACGATCTTAACCACGATCGCAACTCAGATCTTAGTCTTTGATCTTAGTCTTTGATCTTAGTCTTTGATCTTAGTCTTCGATCTTAGTCTAGATCTTAGTCTTCGATCTTAGTCTAGAACTTAGTCTACGATCTTAGTCTAGATCTTAGTCTAGATCTTAGTCTTCGATCTTAGTCTAGATCTTAGTATAGATCTTAGTCTAGATCTTAGTCTACGATCTTAGTCTATGATCTTAGTCTAGATCTTAGTCTATATCTTAGTCTTCGATCTTAGTCTAGATCTTAGTCTACGATCTTAGTCTAGATCTTAGTCTTCGATCTTAGTCTAGATCTTAGTCTTCGATCTTAGTCTAGATCTTAGTCTACGATCTTAGTCTTTGATCGTAGTAATGGACCGCAAGTAGAAACCCTAGGCTTACGCGATCACAATTACTCGATCGGAACAAGTAAACCCTTAAGAATATTACGATGGTATACAAAAGGCAAATAAGCAAAACCAAATAAGCACTTTTCTAATAAGCACTTACTAAAAACTCAACCAAATGAATAATAAAAAGAACTAAATAAGCACGAATGAAAAACTTTCAAAACACTAAATAAGCAAGATTTATAAAATAAACTTTTAAAAACACTTAAAAGAAAATAAGCTAAACATGAAATAAGCAAAATCGCAATAAGCTAAAACCTTAATTCGTATAAAAACATTTATAAGAACAAAAAGATGAAAACTTTAATCAAATAAGCATCAAGATCAAACAAGATACATACTTGAACCGAATCAAAATCAAGATTAAACAAGAAAGGTAGAATAAGATAGATTATGAAAAGCTTGAAATTAAAATTAAAGATTAAAGATTCAAAAAAAGATTAAAGACTTACATGGATAACTTGATAGAAAGACAATATGAAAAGACAATATGAAAAAGTGCTAGAAAATAAAATGGAGAGCTAATGGAGAATTAGCTAACACCCTCTCTATGTGAAGAGGGTCTTCTATTTATAGGGGAGAGGGAGGAGTAGGTTGCTTCCTTCTTTCTTTCTTTTGTCTTCTCGTCTTTCGTCTTTGACAATAAACTCGTCATTCTCGACTTTGTCTCAGGATTTGTCGATAAATAAAATGAACTCGTCTTCTAATTTTTTCATTAATTAGATTTGGTTCTTCGACTTCGTTAAAATTCTGTCTTTAGACTTTTTCTTCGATAAATCTTTAGAATAGGCTTTTGACCTCTGTTCTTTTTACACTCTTGATCTTTTGACTTCGTCTTTTGTCCTTTTCTTCGATAAAAGCCCGTGAAAGCCCGTTTTTTCTTCCTTTTTCATCTTTTGATCCTAAAACATAACAAAAACACAAACCACGCATAATTCCGACTTTTACGACATTAAATACACGTTTTTGTTTGGTTATTATTATAACTAAGTGGTAAAAGGATGGGTGTTTTCACACCTATCAAATCCCCTACACTTGACCATTGCAATGCCCTCATGCAATGCATTATTACACAGCAAGATTTACATTTTCCATCGTAGTTAACCCACCTTAGCCTTTATTAAACACAAGACACTTAAGGAAACTAAAAATATAGAAAATAAAAAAATACTAGAAGGAGGAACAAGTGAAAAGATCGAAGACTTACATTAGGGATTTGGTTGTCATGAATGTTTATCACCCTCAAGTTTCACGTTCCCCAAACCAAGCTTAAAAACGAGATCATTGTTATTATAAGTTAGTAAGCTAACACTACTCATGTGGCTCAATTATTCACTTAGACTCCCTTATTCCTAGATGTATCTCTTGTATTTTATTGTTGTCTTAAATGATCACGAGGATGCATTGTTGACTTATTTCGATAGTTTATTTAGGCCGAAAATAAAGTAGGACGATTTAATCAATAGTTAGCTAAAGGACAAAATCTTTTAAAACTGCTTCTCGGGACCTAATAAAGTTCATATCTTGGCATAACTCGCTTCACGATTTGAGACCTTTCTCGGACCGATTTTTGGCATTGATTTCATACTTCAAATCTTGAGAGACGTTCTTGAAATAATGGTCTTCTCTTCATAATAGGAATTTCTTCACTTGAAGTTTTTGAGAGATTCTTCATACTTGGACCACGACTTCTTCATTTTTCTCCAATATTTATTTTGGATTTTGATATACAACGATCCGCCTCCTTTTAGGACTTGGATCTATTTATCCTCATACCTTGTTAGGGTCTTTTCGGATAGACTTCTCCATGATCTTTAGGGGAGTATTTGCTTTTCGTCGTGTGTCTCGATCCTTCATATTGATTTTTGATAAATGATTTTTCACATCACTTTGGATCTTTAACAACAAAATGTAGCCCTCATACCTTGTTAGGGCCTTTTCGGACTCGCCAATCTTCGCATCCCGCTTCAATAACTTATGCCTTGGCTATGAACTCTAATTAATACCGAGCAACTTTTAAACGATTTTGTGCTAGAAGCTAAGTAACTTTTCAAATCGTACGACCTTATTTATTGCAATTAATTTATAAACAAGCGATGGGAGAAAAAGCTCATAATTAACTCACATAATTTCATGAAAGAATACCAAACTTATAATTGACTCTATCATCTCTCGTTCTCCACAGTTTAAAATCTCAAGGAATGAGACTCGTGGATGCTTAGCCTATTAAATCAAAGTTTTGGGTTTTCAAGTCATCTATAGGATCTTACATCTTCTTAGACTTTTTCAAGTTTAGAATTCGTATTTTAAAGTTCCCTTGATAAACGACTTTCTAGGATCAATTATAGGAACTTGCGAAAAGTTCTTGTTCTTAACCCGTAAGAGTTAATACTTTCGATTTTTAAAGTTCCCTATATAAAAGCCTAGCAAAACTTGATTTAAACACGTTAAGGATACTAGCTAGAGTAAACTTGGATAAGAAACTCGGGTTGAGTCCAAAGATTCATGACGGGCCTAATATATCAAAGACATCTAAACTAATTAAAATCATTTTATTAAAATTTATTCTAGCAATGAAAGAAAATAACGATAACAAAGGAAAAACTACTAGGCCAAAATAGATCAAAAATTTTGAAAAATGTCGAAAAACTAATTTTCCGGTTAAAATGAGGACAAATTCATGGAAAAGCCCACTTAACTTCGATAGAAGTCCCCCCTACACTTAATATAAACATTGTCCTCAATGTTTAATCATGTGGGAGTAAACTCCCCTACACTTAGGACATTGTGCACGTTGTTTAAATCTTGTTAAGGAAGAGACAACTAAACTGATTCCTGTTTTAATATTGAAGAATATAAAATGGTGAATCAAAAGAGTTTAGGATAGAACCGGGAAGACGGGTACACGGAATCACGGGTCGTCAAAAGTCATCAAAAGTGGATATTTGAAAGCTCCAATCCCTGCACATCATAAGAAAGAAAACAACAAACACTTACGGGGATCCCCCTACACTAATTATAAAAACTGATAAAAAGGATAGATAATCGGGTTGCCTCCCGAGAAGCGCTTGTTTTTGTAATCCGAGTCACGAGCCTGACTCGTCCCCGAATTAAATGGTCCATGGGGAAGCCTCTAATGTAATACCAGGATCAAAAATCTTGTCCTCGGTCCTAGAGGAAAATAAACAGGAGAGGCCGGAGGATAAGTCTTGAACGGTAGAAAAGTCCTATCAACATACGAAAAGTATGTGAGGTCGTGATCCACGGGAGGTGGGGTGGGTAAAGGAATTAAAATGTCATCCTCAAAAGACATATGATTATCACTGAGCGGTAAAGCCATAAAGGTGTCAATCATAGAATGGTCAATGTCACCTCCTGGGTCAAAGCACTCATCCTCAGTAATGGTCTCCAAAGTATGGGATAAGAGGTGCTCGGGAGGGGAACTTGGGACAATATCTTCATGTAGCAAATTATCAAAAAGAATATCCCCCACCGTGTCATCATCATCAATACCCGGAGGTATTGAGTGAATGTCGATTTCTTCCATAAATGTGTCATTATTCTCAACGGGAATAATAGACGGGGGTAAAGACTCAGAGATAGGAGGAGAATTCAACGCTTCAATTTCAGCAATAAGAAGATGAACTTTCAGTAATTTGTCGCGAAGAATAACGTCTTCCACCTCATCTAAAAGACCAATTTCAGGGGTGAACTTCTCGTAACTCGGAGAGAATAAATCAACATCGTCCTCATCTCCCGGAGGAGATTGAGAAATTTCAAAGGTGAAATTCTCATAGCATGGAGAAAAATCATCATCACTAAGAGCGACCTCATCCGTAAGCTCAACAAAATTAGGGACATCACAAACCTCCTCAAATAAGTTGTCAAAAGCAAATTCACTAATCTCACTCGATGAATCACTATCCTTAGACGCATTTGGGATATCGAGAGAAGGAAATGCAATTGCACTAGGACATTGAGAAACAAGATCATTCCAAGAAATAGTATTCTCATCGTCATCATCATCATAATAGTATGGATGCATAGGAGGAGGAGTATAAGCCTCGATATTCGATATTTGCTCTTGTCGGCTTGCCTTGTCCAAGATAGCTGGGAGGCGATTTAATTGTTCTATAAATCCAGCCAAACTAGTGAGTAGTTCCTCACTCATTCCAAAAGAAGGTTGATGAACGAAGAAGTATTGTGGGGGCTCAAAATTTTGAAAACCAAAATTATAGCACGGAGTTGGTTCATAATAATTCATCGGTTGACAATAAGAAGTATCGTGAGGGCCCCCACAACTATTGCAACACGGGTATTGAGAAAAACCCGGTGCGTCTTGTGGATAGCTATTACCATTGTCATAATTGTAACCTGGTTCTTGCTCGTCATGAGACGGGTATCGAATCGGACACGAAACATGCCAATGAGAATCGCTTCCACAATATATGCAAGAGGGGGGAGTAATTGCATTAGAAGCAAAGGATGAGTTAATCGAGTTGCACGAGGGACAAAATCCAAATTGTGTATTGTTGATATCATTTCCGCACCGCTCACATGTACACCATTGACATGTTTGAAAACCATACAATGGTCTACACACCCTACGCAACAGACATACGAATCCTTGAAAAATTAAAAATAAGAATGGTTGAGAAAAAGAATTAAACACAATAGAGGATTAAGAGGAATATTTTTGGTGCAAAACTTTTTGAAAAATAAATACTTTTTATGATTTTTCAACTGTTTTTGGATTTTTGAATTTTTTTATTTTTAGGATTTTTTATTTAATTTTTTTTGAAAATTTTTGAAAATTTTGACAAGAAAAGTAACGTTCAAAAGTGAACGGATCCCAAAATCCAACGCGTCTCTCACAAAAAACCGTTAATCTTCACGAAAAGAGCCGGCGGCGGCGCCATTTGAAAGTGGGTTTTTGCTAGGTTAAAAGTTCGTTGTTCTCGACGTCTAATCGAATTGATTACAGTTTGAAGTGTGACTCAGTTGTTCTTGGTGAAAAAGAAAGAAACTGTCGGTGATCTATTTTAAAATTAAAAATGCAAACTTTAACGTAATGACAAAATAATAAAAGCGATAAAGTAATTAAAACTTAAATAAAAGACTTAGACGAAATAAAGATAAAAGCTTGAAAAGATTAAACTAAAAAATAAGACTTCAAAAATAAATGACGAAAAATTAAAACTCGATAAAAAGTAAAATTTGAAAACTTAAAAATAAAACTAAGACAAAACAAGTTTAAAATAATATTAAGTAAAAATGGCGGGAAAAGTTAAATTTGAATTTAAAAATAAAAACAGGAAAAAAAAACTAAAACTGTAGTCAGATCGCACCCTACGATCGCAGCACGCGATCGCGGTCTGGATCATACTCTAGATCTTAGTCTAGATCGCAACAAGCGATCGTAGTCCAGATCGCAACTAGGGGACGTGGCCTTGATCGCAACAGACGATCTTAACCACGATCGCAACTCAGATCTTAGTCTTTGATCTTAGTCTTTGATCTTAGTCTTTGATCTTAGTCTTCGATCTTAGTCTAGATCTTAGTCTTCGATCTTAGTCTAGATCTTAGTCTACGATCTTAGTATAGATCTTAGTCTAGATCTTAGTCTAGATCTTAGTCTTTGATCTTAGTCTAGATCTTAGTCTAGATCTTAGTCTAGATCTTAGTCTACGATCTTAGTCTACGATCTTAGTCTAGATCTTAGTCTAGATCTTAGTCTTCGATCTTAGTCTAGATCTTAGTCTACGATCTTAGTCTAGATCTTAGTCTTCGATCTTAGTCTAGATCTTAGTCTTCGATCTTAGTCTAGATCTTAGTCTACGATCTTAGTCTTTGATCGTAGTAATGGATCGCAAGTAGAAACCCTAGGCTTATGCGATCATAATTACTCGATCGGAACAAGTAAACCCTTAAGAATATTACGATGGTATACAAAAGGCAAATAAACAAAACCAAATAAGCACTTACTAAAAACTCAACCAAGTGAATAATAAAAAGAACTAAATAAGCACGAATGAAAAACTTTCAAAACACTAAATAAGCAAGATTTATAAAATAAACTTTTAAAAAGATTAAACTTTTAAAAACACTTAAAAGAAAATAAGCTAAACATGAAATAAGCAAAAACCGCAATAAGCTAAAACCTTAATTCGTATAAAAACATTTATAAGAACAAAAAGATGAAAAATTTAAGCAAATAAGCATCAAGATCAAACAAGATACATACTTGAACCGAATCAAAATCAAGATTAAACAAGAAAGGTAGAATAAGATAGATTATGAAAAACTTGAAATTAAAATTAAAGATTAAAGATTCAAAAAAAGATTAAAGACTTACATGGATAACTTGATAGAAAGACAATATGAAAAGACAATACGAAAAAGTGCTAGAAAATAAAGTGGAGAGCTAATGGAGAATTAGCTAACACCCGCTCTATGTGAAGAGGGTCTTCTATTTATAGGGGAGAGGGAGGAGTAGGTTGCTTCCTTCTTTCTTTCTTTTGTCTTCTCGTCTTTCGTCTTTGACAATAAACTCGTCATTCTCGACTTTGTCTCGGGAACTGTCGATAAATAAAATGAACTCGTCTTCTAATTTCTTCATTAGTTAGATGGTTCTTAGACTTCGTTAAACTTTCGTCTTTAGACTTTTTCTTTGATAAATCTTCAGAATAGGCCTTTGACCTCCGTTCTTTTAAACTCTTGATCTTTTGACTTCGTCATTTATCCTTTGCTTCGATAAAAGCCCGTGAAAGCCCGTGTTTTCTTCCTTTTTCATCTTTTGATCCTAAAACAAAACAAAAACACAAACCACGCATAATTCCGACTTTTACGACATTAAATACACGTTTTGGTTTGGTTATTATTATAATTAAGTGGTAAAAGGATGGGTGTTTTCACACCTATCAGAGACATATGGACTGCAGTTGTTGCTTTACTTAGTGGGTGTTTGGGATTGCGTTTGCAACAAGATTATCTGTTTATTTCATTTTGAAAATGGAGATAAACTAAAATGAGTGCTTGGATAATAAATGGAGAAAAGTGATTAATTGCGTTTAGAAGCTTCTAAAAACTCCAAAAAGAGTTAGAGGGGAGCTACTTATTTCATTTCAAAATAGAGTTTTGAAAAAGTAAACTTACAAAATGGAGTTTTGAAAAAATATAGTTTATTTTTTTCATTTTACTTATCAAATAATTAAATAATCAAATTTGCCAAACACTTAAAAAATTGATTATCTGATTATTGCGATTTCAAACAGGATAATCAAATCCAAACATTATTTTCTAGAATGACGTTTTCATTGATTATCTGATTATTGCGATTTCAAACATGATAATCAAATCCAAACATTATTTTCTAGAATGACGTTTTCAAAATGATGATTATATGATTATTCATTTTCAAAATGAAGAATCTGTTTTGAATAAGCAATCGCAAACACCCCTTACTAGTAGTTGTCATTGTTAATCTTTTGAAGGTTTCTAGAATTTCTTATTGAATTGCTTCTTTTCGACTACAATCAGGTTTTTTTTCAACAAGTAACTTGAAACTTTTTGTGACACCCTAGAACCGAGGTCATTAACGTTACCCTAAATTACGCTAATTTTTGAAATTTTTAATAAATTTTAATTTCTATATATATAAGTATGTTGGTTAAAGCCGATGTTCGAGGTTATAATTTTTACGTTTGACGATTCAAGAAGGACGATGACGATTACGATCCCGATGGATGCCCAAATTTCTATAATTATTGACGATTTATCGATAATGTAATTTTTCGAGAATTTTACTTACGGTTCGTGTTAAGTTGAGTCGGGTGAGTTTTATAGCCTTCCGAGTACATTTAAAGTATCCCAAAAATATTTTGGAGTGTTCGGGATGATTTCCGACTCCCGTAAAATTTTCTAAATTGACTAATGAGTCAATCCCGCAAAGTTTTAATGACGTTTTTACTTGAGGCCAAAAGAAAGCCAAAAATACCATTTTGGTCCCTCCCAATTCCACAAAAAGGCACAAACACAACACATACAAACATTTAGACAAAAAAAAAATCAAACACACTCTCTCTTCTCCCTCTAGCCGACGGCTACACCACCAAGAACCACCATCCCACCATTTTTCTTGAGTTTTAACAAAAACTAACCTTAGACCACCTTCTAAAATTCATTGGTGAGTGTTAATCCATGGTTTAATTAAACATGCATTAACAAAATTTTTCCAAAAATTTTTAAGATCAATCAAATTCGTTTTTGAGGTTAATTGTATGGATGCATGTTAAATTCATGTATAGTGTGAGTATAATCACCAATAAAACCCACCAAAATTAATTTGGTTGTGGTGATTTGGTCACCCAAACCCCACGGCACAAGGGGGTGTTTGGGGAGCCATGGTGGTTGATGGTTTTGAGCAATGGTTTATTGTTTAGCATTGTGTTTATTGGTATTTTAGCTTGGTACAAGTGGTTGCATGTTTGTTTTTATATTTTTAGATTATGAGATTGTTGATCAATAGGGGTTAGGACTGAAAATTTGTGTTTGGTTGTGATTAGGGAAGCTTAGGATGATGCCTAGTAGTGATTAGTAGGTTTGAAATCGAGCTTAAGCGTGATTTTGGTATAGTCAAATTTAGGCAGAAAGTTTAGGACTTTTTCGTAAAAATAATTTTTCCTACAGGTCTAGATAACTAAATGTAGTTATAGAGGGTCTTCTTAGCTTTAATTTGGTATAAGGTAGAGCCCGTGACTCAAAACGAGCTAAAAGTTATGAGGTTTTAAAGATCGAGTACCGGGAGACGAGAACTTTCATAATCCGAATTTATGTATAGTTTTAGTCAAATCCCGAGGACCACAAGTATGAATTGGTAAATGGTCAAGGGTCAAATTTTGGTCACAAACCTGTGTAATTGAGTCTATAAGTTGACTTAGGAGTCAAAGAAGTCAAAGGTGCATTTCAAATAGGTCAAAGAGGTCCAAGTTGGTCGAAGTACAATTTCAGCCCGGAAAATGTAGTTTTGGAAAAGCGTTGCGTAACGGGTCGTAGAAGTAAAAACTTTTATTGGGATTAAAAATGTGTTATCTACAGGTCTTATAGTATTTTTGAGAATTTTGTCAAATTTTATAAGAATGGTTAAGTATAGTAAAACAGCCCGTACTTTCGGTAAGTACCGGCGAAAATGAATAAAAAGGGATAACGTAAATAATAAGAGCGAATGCTATAAAATGAGTGATGCTTGTTGTTTTGTTTTGGCGTGAGTTATAATTGTCCTAAGTGACTAGTATCTATGTATTTTATACAGTACCGTAAGGTATTTAAAATGAGATTACTCATTACGCGTTATTTGTTGATAGGTGTTGATTTATCCGGGCATCCGTATCGTCGTCAGTGATCATCTCTCGAACAACCGACTACTTAATATATAAGGTGTGAATTTATAGCCTCGCTTATATTTATTTCAAATTGTTTTACCCGCGAGGGAAATGCATGCTAGTTTTTAAAAGGAACGTATATCATGAATGATTGTTAGACCCGAATGTTGCCTTAGAAATTGTGTTGAGTACCTAGTTGCAAAAGACCCTAATTTCATGAACTATTAACTATTGTCCTGCCCTCGAGTAGGGGGACATAGCCGCTTATACAAAGTGATAGATCTATGGGGTTGACTACCCTATCCGAGACGAGGGCTAGTACGTTGATACCCCCTGCGGACGGATAATTTGTGATAAGAGAAAAGGTATAATTGCAACTGATGCCTTATTAGGGGCCATGGTTTCATCTGAGTCACGCCGGTAATTATTACGCGGGTGATTGAGTTAAGGGTTTAGTGTCATGAGCTTAAACACAATTGTCAGTATCCTGAATATAGATTGTTTGATCGACAAGTCTATGGATGATCACGAATGGTTTTTATTTTATATACGTTCAAAATGAATTGTAAAACCTATGAATTCCACTCAACGTTTTCGTTGACCAAATTTTGGCATGTGTTTCAGGTAACCGCTGAAGTGTAGAATGGAGCGTGCATGGGATGGATGTTGTGTGTATGGCTTGGAGTCTGCTTGTTTTTCCTCCCTTTTCCTACTTAAACATTTTTAATTTAAATGTAATGTTGTTGTGAACTGAAATTCTTGGGTTGAGATTCATGGGGACCGAAAACGCTGAACTCTGTTGTACCAATTGGGGTTGGAAAAACCGTGGACATGTATCATCTAACAAATTTTTAATTCAAGTTTTAAGTTGGCGTCTTTTTAGCGTCGTTTGATATATCTTGTGTGCAATGAATACTGTGTAGCACCCAATGTTGTAGTTCCGCTGCGCATAGCATTTGTGGGGGTGTTACAGATTGGTATCAGAGCCATGAGTTATAGAGAACTAGGTCGTTTTTGAAAATCCTAAACTATAACTTTTGGTGTCGTAAGAAATGGTCCAAGCACACACAACTATCCTGCATGGCTCCGGTAAGATTTATTTTTGTATTCATGGCATTTGACGTATACTTTTGAGTTGAAGTATATATGTGGGTAATTATTACGTAAGTATGGAAATTACTATATGTAGACGTTGAAATTTTACGTGGAATATCCGACATCGTAATTTTTGTATTAATCATGCATGAGCATCATATTATTACATTTCGGGCATATGTACCACCTTTGCATTGCATTTGCATGCATGTATTTATAAATATTGTATAATTACTTATGTACCCTCCGAAATTCGCTGTTATTGCAGGAATGGCCGAGGTACCGCCTAATGATAATGGAAACGATTACGTCGTAGGTCACGAAGGGGGACCGTTTCCTCCGAACCCGCCGGACAATGACAATGGATGGATCGCTCCAGAAGAGGAAATAGGGCCGGAAAATGACAATGATGAAAGCGAGGTGGATAATTTTAGCATCAGTAGTGACGAGAGTGAGGATTCGGAGGAAGAGCCCGAGGAACTAATGGATGATGGCATTCCCGAGAATGCTGTAGGCCAGACCGAACCTGATTTGTTTCAATCTCCGAATTCGCCGAAGGGTTATGAAGTACCTCCAACCGATCGATATGAGCAGCAACCCTTTAATCGCCCGATGGACAATTGTAAGGACTATTTGAGAACAGTGCCAGGATTTGTTCGAGTAAGTAATGGGAGCGGTGGAGAGTCCAGCAAATCATCCAAGTCGCAATCGATTCATGAGAATATCGCAAGGGTCTACTTTCCGAGACCAAGACACTACTGGGATCCCGCAGGTCGTTTGAGGAGGATGGAGAGGTTGATGTATGAGCGGTTTGTAGTTGAGACCAGGGTAATTAAGAGGTTTGATAAGAATGAAAGGGCAGACCAAAGACTGTTGGAAAGGACTGCAAGAATTGAGTATGATGGAAATGTAAACAAAAGTGACATCAACAGTCTAAGATCGATGGTTGCAAATTTGAGCGCTAGTCTTGACCGTGTTAGGGAAGATCAAGTGAGGTTGTCAAGGATGCAGAGTTGGGAGCATCGAGTGAGAGCATCATTGCCCCCGGATTGGAGATTCGTGGACGATTTGGAGATGGAGGCTAATGACTACATGATTCAGCCGCCTACTAGAGGTGCTTGTTTTACTGTGGGAAGTCAGGTAGCGATTGAGTGTGGGTCTACATCAGGGACGAAAAAGGAAACGGGATGTGGGCCGGATGATAAAGGAAAGAGAAAAATGGATGATGTGGACGAGGACGATAGCGATGAGGAACCCGAGGAAGATGATGACGAACCGCCATCCAAGAGGCCGTGTGGATCACCACATGCCTAGTTGCTTGTCTTGTATTTTTTCTTTGATCATTGTAATAGAACTGTTTTAGACTTTTGTATGATGGCATTATGACGAAAAACTTGAGTACTTGAGTTTTATGGTGAACGATTGTAGTGGCAATACTTGTCACAATTTTGGTTAATTATCAATACAATCCATGTTACCCTTCATGATCTGTGATATGTCTTAAATTTGATCTTTTGTGATGTGAATTGATGAATATTAGTAACTCTGTAGTGATGTGTCGTTGTAGGTATATTATGTCTCGGAAACTTGATGTGTATACTTACATTGTTTTTCTATTTTCCCTGTCTTGCAGAAAGAGATATTCGATAACACCATGCCTCCAAAGTTGACCGCCGATCGTGTAAACACAATGATTCAGGAAGCTATAGCAAATGCGCTGGAAGCGGACCGAGCCGGGAGAAATCAGGACCAGGGAAGGAACGCGGGGAGACAGAAAGCCCCGAGAGTGTGTACCTATTCTAGTTTTATGAAATGCGGTCCCACGCAAATTCGTGGAACGGGTGGAGCTTTAGAACTTAGAAGATGGTTGGAAAAGGTTGAAAGTACGTTCGAGATCAGCGCTTGTGCAGAAGCGGACAAGGTGAAGTTTGCGGCTGCTACGTTTCTTGATGACGCGTTAAGTTGGTGGAACACCCAAGTAGCCACTGTTGGATTGGCTGTAGCGAATGCAAGGACGTGGACTGCGACAAAAGCTCTGTTGACTAAGAAGTTTTGCCCGGAAGAGGAATTGGGGCAATTGGAAGACGAGTTGAGGCACTTGACCTTGAAGAACAATGATATCGCTGCTTACACCAGGAGGTTTAATGAGTTAAGCCTTTTGTGTCCAGACGTTTTTGCCAATGATGCCAAGAAGATGAAGCAGTATATAAAAGGTTTATCCAGCAATATCAAAGGTGAGACAACTTCGTCAAAACCTGGGTCGTTTGATGAAGCGGTCCAGATGGCTCACGCATTGATGGACGTCAAGCTCCAGGACAAGCAGAACTCCATTGCTGAAGGCAACAAGAGGAAATGGGAAGCGGCACAAAGCAATCAATCCCAGGGCCAGAACCGAGGTGGAAATCGAAACAACCATGGTCAGAACCGCAATCAGCAGTTTAACCAACGAAGGAATGAAGGGATGAGGGCAGTGACGAACCCCAGAGGAGCAAAAGTGAATCCCCATTGTGGTAGGTGCAATTTGTATCATGTTGGGAATTGCCCGCCTGCATGCGGCAGATGTGGAAAGGCAGGTCATAGGACATCTGGTTGCCGAACAGGAGGAGTAGCCACTGGGGCGAATGCTATCAGAGTGAGGGGATGTTTTGGATGTGGAGAGAGAGGCCATGTGCAAGTGAATTGCCCGAAGGCAGGAAACAAGCGGGGAGGTAACAACGCTGCTGCTGTATATCAAGTGGGAACGGCTGATAAACCACAGGGTCCTAACGTGGTTACTGGTACGTTTTTGCTAGACGCTTGTTATGCTAGTATTTTGTTTGATTCTGGCTCCGACAAGAGTTTTGTAGATGTTAAATTTAGTCGTCATATCGATAGAAAACCGGTGTTGTTAGCGACTAGTTATAACGTCGAGTTAGCCGATGGAAAAATTGTTAGTACGAATTCTATACTGAAAGGGTGTACCTTGAAGTTAGGAAATTACGCTTTTAAAATCGACTTGATGCCTATAGAGCTAGGATCGTTTGACGTGATTGTGGGAATGGATTGGCTAATGGCGCACAGTGCTATGATCGTCTGTGGCGAGAGATTAGTTCAGATTCCGTTGAGAAATAAAGTGTTGACGGTGAAGGGAGACGAATGCACTTCTCGTTTGAAAGTGATTTCCTGTTTGAAAATGATGAAATTCGTAGAGAACGGATGCGATGTGTTTTTGGCACAAGTTTCGAGTGATGGTGATTTAGAGGCGAGGATTGAAGAGGTACCTGTTATCTGCGAATATCCGGAAGTTTTTCCAGACGAGTTGCCGGGTTTACCACCCACCCGTGAGGTCGAGTTTCGAATTGATTTGGTGCCAGGAGCTGCGCCGGTTGCGCGTGCACCTTATCGCTTAGCACCATCCGAGTTAAAGGAGTTATCGGATCAACTGAAGGAATTGATGGACAAGGGATTTATTAGGCCGAGCTCATCACCTTAGGGAGCGCCAGTGTTGTTTGTGAAGAAGAAAGATGGTTCATTCCGGATGTGTATTGACTATAGGGAACTCAATAAGCTGACGGTTAAGAATCGGTACCCATTGCCGAGGATTGACGATTTGTTTGATCAATTGCAAGGTTCCAGTGTATACTCAAAGATCGATTTAAGATCAGGGTATCATCAACTGCGTGTAAGAGAGGAGGATATTCCTGTAACTGCCTTTCGTACGCGGTATGGACACTTTGAATTTCGAGTGATGCCGTTTGGGTTGACAAACGCGCCTGCTGTATTCATGGACCTCATGAATCGCGTGTGCAAGCCGTATCTAGATAAGTTTGTTATTGTTTTCATCGATGATATACTTATTTACTCAAAGAGTAAGGAGGAGCACGAGAAGCACCTGAGGAAGATTTTGGAGTTGTTAAAGAAGGAGAAGCTGTATGCGAAGTTCTCGAAGTGTGAGTTTTGGTTAGAATCCGTGCAGTTCCTAGGTCACGTGATTGATAGTAAGGGAGTTCGCGTGGATCCTGCCAAGGTCGAAGCGATCAGGGAATGGTCGGCACCGACAACGCCGACTGAAGTTCGACAATTCCTTGGTTTAGCTGGGTATTATCGAAGGTTCATTGAAGGATTTTCGTTGATTGAAAAACCATTGACAAGGCTTACCGAAAAGAATAGGGTGTATGAATGGGGAATTGAGGAAGAACTTGCTTTCAAAACGCTCAAGGACAAGTTATGTTCTGCACCGATATTGTCATTGCCTGAAGGAACCGAAGACTTTGTAGTGTATTGTGATGCATCTCGTAAGGGTTATGGAGCGGTATTGATGCAACGTGAAAAGGTGATAGCTTACGCGTCGAGGCAACTGAGGAAGAATGAGGAGAACTACACGACGCACGATTTGGAATTAGGAGCTGTAGTTTTTGCGTTGAAGTTGTGGAGACACTATTTGTATGGGACGAAGTGTGTTGTATTCACTGACCACAAGAGTTTGCAACACATTTTAGATCAAAAGGAGTTGAATATGCGACAGAGACGATGGGTTGAACTACTAAGTGATTACGACTGCGAAATTCGCTACCACCCTGGCAAGGCGAATGTTGTAGCGGATGCACTGAGTAGGAAGGAACGGGAGAAACCTTTGAGGGTCAGAGCTTTGGTGATGACTGAGAGCGTTGACTTAACCGATACTATACTGAAGGCTCAAGAGAGGGGACTAATGAAAGGGAATGTTGAAGCTGAGAATTTGGGACGAATGTTAAAACCTCTTTTCGTGATTAGGTCAGACGGACTGAGATATTTTGAGAATCGGATTTGGTTACCATTGTGTTCATCTGAGGAAGGAAAGCCTGGAGTTCGAGAATTGGTTATGAACGAGTCGCATAAGTCGAAGTATTCGATACATCCTGGATCGGATAAAATGTATCACGACCTGAAGAAAGTTTATTGGTGGCCGAATATGAAGGCGGATATTGCTCGTTACGTTAGTAAGTGTTTGACTTGCGCGAAGGTTCAAGCAGAACATAAGAAACCATCTGGATTGTTGGTACAACCAGAGATCCCAGAATGGAAATGGGAGAAAATCGCTATGGATTTCGTGACGGGTTTACCTAGAACTCCTAGTGGATGTGATATGATATGGGTAATAGTGGATAGATTAACGAAATCTGCTCATTTCTTACCTATGAAGAAGACGGACAGCATGGAAAAGCTAGCCAGTGTGTACGTGAAAGAGATCGTCTGCAGACATGGAGTGCCATTATCGATCATTTCGGATCGCGACAGTAGATTTACTTCGGAATTTTGGAAATCGCTTCAACGTGCGATGGGCACTGAATTGAGTTTAAGTACGGCTTATCACCCGGAAACTGACGGCCAGAGTGAACGAACTATTCAGACGATGGAGGACATGCTCCGAGCATGCGTGATTGATTTTGGAGGAAGTTGGGAACGCCACTTGCCTCTAGTGGAGTTTTCGTATAATAATAGTTATCATGCGAGTATCAAGGCAGCACCATTCGAAGCATTGTATGGAAGGAAGTGTAGATCGCCTGTGTGTTGGAGTGAAGTAGGAGAAAGTCAATTGACTGGACCCGAAATGGTTTTAGAAACGACAGAGAAGATTGTGCAAATCAAGAACCGACTACTTGCTGCGAGAAGCCGACAGAAGAGTTATGCCGATAACAGAAGGAAACCGTTGGAGTTTGAAGTTGGAGATATGGTTATGCTCAAGGTATCGCCGTGGAAGGGTGTAATTCGTTTCGGGAAGAAAGGAAAGTTGAGTCCAAGGTATATTGGACCATTTAAGATCGTTGAACGAATTGGACCAGTAGCGTATAAATTAGAATTGCCGAGCGAGCTTAGTGCTATTCACGACACGTTTCACGTATCGAACCTGAAGAAGAGTTTGGCGGATAAGGAATTGGTGATTCCTTTGGACGAGATTCGACTGGACGACAAAATGCATTTTGTGGAAGAACCTGTGGAAATTATGGACCGAGAGGTCAAGAGGCTGAAGCGTAGTAGAATTCCTATTGTGAAGGTTCGATGGAATTCTAAGCGCGGACCGGAATACACTTGGGAACGTGAGGACTTTTTCAAGGAAAGGTATCCTCATCTGTTCCAGCAGAACGAAATGTGAGTACAAGAAGAGGCGAGCGCCGGGACGTCGCTCTCTTTAAGGAGGGGTGGATGTGACACCCTAGAACCGAGGTCATTAACGTTACCCTAAATTACGCTAATTTTTGAAATTTTTAATAAATTTTAATTTCTATATATATAAGTATGTTGGTTAAAGCCGATGTTCGAGGTTATAATTTTTACGTTTGACGATTCAAGAAGGACGATGACGATTACGATCCCGATGGATGCCCAAATTTCTATAATTATTGACGATTTATCGATAATGTAATTTTTCGAGAATTTTACTTACGGTTCGTGTTAAGTTGAGTCGGGTGAGTTTTATAGCCTTCCGAGTACATTTAAAGTATCCCAAAAATATTTTGGAGTGTTCGGGATGATTTCCGACTCCCGTAAAATTTTCTAAATTGACTAATGAGTCAATCCCGCAAAGTTTTAATGACGTTTTTACTTGAGGCCAAAAGAAAGCCAAAAATACCATTTTGGTCCCTCCCAATTCCACAAAAAGGCACAAACACAACACATACAAACATTTAGACAAAAAAAAAAATCAAACACACTCTCTCTTCTCCCTCTAGCCGACGGCTACACCACCAAGAACCACCATCCCACCATTTTTCTTGAGTTTTAACAAAAACTAACCTTAGACCACCTTCTAAAATTCATTGGTGAGTGTTAATCCATGGTTTAATTAAACATGCATTAACAAAATTTTTCCAAAAATTTTCAAGATCAATCAAATTCGTTTTTGAGGTTAATTGTATGGATGCATGTTAAATTCATGTATAGTGTGAGTATAATCACCAATAAAACCCACCAAAATTAATTTGGTTGTGGTGATTTGGTCACCCAAACCCCACGGCACAAGGGGGTGTTTGGGGAGCCATGGTGGTTGATGGTTTTGAGCAATGGTTTATTGTTTAGCATTGTGTTTATTGGTATTTAGCTTGGTACAAGTGGTTGCATGTTTGTTTTTATATTTTTAGATTATGAGATTGTTGATCAATAGGGGTTAGGACTGAAAATTTGTGTTTGGTTGTGATTATGGAAGCTTAGGATGATGCCTAGTAGTGATTAGTAGGTTTGGAATCGAGCTTAAGCGTGATTTTGGTATAGTCAAATTTAGGCAGAAAGTTTAGGACTTTTTCGTAAAAATAATTTTTCCTACAGGTCTAGATAACTAAATGTAGTTATAGAGGGTCTTCTTAGCTTTAATTTGGTATAAGGTAGAGCCCGTGACTCAAAACGAGCTAAAAGTTATGAGGTTTTAAAGATCGAGTACCGGGAGACGAGAACTTTCATAATCCGAATTTATGTATAGTTTTAGTCAAATCCCGAGGACCACAAGTATGAATTGGTAAATGGTCAAGGGTCAAATTTTGGTCACAAACCTGTGTAATTGAGTCTATAAGTTGACTTAGGAGTCAAAGAAGTCAAAGGTGCATTTCAAATAGGTCAAAGAGGTCCAAGTTGGTCGAAGTACAATTTCAGCCCGGAAAATGTAGTTTTGGAAAAGCGTTGCGTAACGGGTCGTAGAAGTAAAAACTTTTATTGGGATTAAAAATGTGTTATCTACAGGTCTTATAGTATTTTTGAGAATTTTGTCAAATTTTATAAGAATGGTTAAGTATAGTAAAACAGCCCGTACTTTCGGTAAGTACCGGCGAAAATGAATAAAAAGGGATAACGTAAATAATAAGAGCGAATGCTATAAAATGAGTGATGCTTGTTGTTTTGTTTTGGCGTGAGTTATAATTGTCCTAAGTGACTAGTATCTATGTATTTTATACAGTACCGTAAGGTATTTAAAATGAGATTACTCATTACGCGTTATTTGTTGATAGGTGTTGATTTATCCGGGCATCCGTATCGTCGTCAGTGATCATCTCTCGAACAACCGACTACTTAATATATAAGGTGTGAATTTATAGCCTCGCTTATATTTATTTCAAATTGTTTTACCCGCGAGGGAAATGCATGCTAGTTTTTAAAAGGAACGTATATCATGAATGATTGTTAGACCCGAATGTTGCCTTAGAAATTGTGTTGAGTACCTAGTTGCAAAAGACCCTAATTTCATGAACTATTAACTATTGTCCTGCCCTCGAGTAGGGGGACATAGCCGCTTATACAAAGTGATAGATCTATGGGGTTGACTACCCTATCCGAGACGAGGGCTAGTACGTTGATACCCCCTGCGGACGGATAATTTGTGATAAGAGAAAAGGTATAATTGCAACTGATGCCTTATTAGGGGCCATGGTTTCATCTGAGTCACGCCGGTAATTATTACGCGGGTGATTGAGTTAAGGGTTTAGTGTCATGAGCTTAAACACAATTGTCAGTATCCTGAATATAGATTTTTTGATCGACAAGTCTATGGATGATCACGAATGGTTTTTATTTTATATACGTTCAAAATGAATTGTAAGACCTATGAATTCCACTCAACATTTTCGTTGACCAAATTTTGGCATGTGTTTCAGGTAACCGCTGAAGTGTAGAATGGAGCGTGCATGGGATGGATGTTGTGTGTATGGCTTGGAGTCTGCTTGTTTTTCCTCCCTTTTCCTACTTAAACATTTTTAATTTAAATGTAATGTTGTTGTGAAACTGAAATTCTTGGGTTGAGATTCATGGGGACCGAAAACGCTGAACTCTGTTGTACCAATTGGGGTTGGAAAAACCGTGGACATGTATCATCTAACAAATTTTTAATTCAAGTTTTAAGTTGGCGTCTTTTTAGCGTCGTTTGATATATCTTGTGTGCAATGAATACTGTGTAGCACCCAATGTTGTAGTTCCGCTGCGCATAGCATTTGTGGGGGTGTTACACTTTTTTAGACTTTAGAGCGTATGGTACGGTAGGACGATGGCTTGAAACCATGACACCAACCGGCCGTCAAGAACTGTACCAAATGTGGCTTTTTCGTCCTTCCACGGGTAAATAACAGCCGACATTGTAGTTTTTTTTTTAATTTTTTTGTTTTGTGTTATATATACGTGGACTCATGACATTATTTTTGTTCATGGCATCACTTTTGTACGAGAGAGGACTAGCGGGTTTTTTTTGATGTCATGATATAAATTAGCTTGGTGTCATGATATAAATTATAGCCACGAGAAAAAGTGACACCACTTGTACCCGATACTCTTAGTGACCAAACTTATTTTGGGTAAAAGCTATACAATACCATCGTACTTATTAGATTGTGCCGACATTAAACACTTACTAATTAATCTCGTGACTTTACCATTATACTTTCAAATTCGCTTCGACTATACCAATATAAGCATAAAATGACTATATTACCCTTATCTTTTTCAACATAATTACACTTATTGTCACAACCACAAATCTGCTTTCTTTCTATTTAAAATCTTCTTGTGTCACATGAACTCTCATTTCTCTTGATGCCACATAACATTTTATCTTTCTGTACATGGCCATCACAAACGTCACCCTCTCTTGCCTAAACACTAGACACCATATAAACACGCCCTATATGCAACAGGCTCATATTTTGTGTCATACGTTAAGGTAGCAAATGCGACCCAGAACCTTCTAAATGGGTCAATTTAGGTTTCATTAATAAACCACATAAAAAACAGTAACGAAGAATACTTCTCTTCTTCACCTGCTCTCATAATTATACTAAAGAACTCATGAAAATATTCTAATACCAAAGCAAAAGTACTCTTATCATCAAATCCTTTTAACAATCATTAAACAAGCATATTCACTTTCAATGATTTTCATTTTCAAGTACAATTTTCTGCAAGAAGGTCGAGAACATCACATACTTGTAACTGAGAACATCTACGAGTCTCTTTTGTCAGTTTTCCTAAGAATAACTATATACTTGTAATAAGTATTCAGTAACGATAGAGACACAGTTACATACCACGCTAAAATATTTAGGACAAAGGTAGGTGTATTCCAAAAAACAAAGGTTTAGTACCCCGGATATATGATTGGAATGAGAGGGTGTAGATGTGTCATGTGGATGGAAAGAAACTGATAAAGGGTATATTAGTCATTTAAAAGGGTAATATAGTCATTTTATGCTTATATTGGTATAGTCAGAGCGAATCTGAAAGTACAATGGTAAAGTCACGAGATTAATTTGTAAGTGTTTAAAGTCGGCACAATCTAATAAGTACGATGGTATTGTATATCCTTTACCCACTTATTTTATATGAGAACATATTTTGGTTTTAAATTCCTCATATAACACAAGCACGACACAACATGAATATAAAATGACAGGATGCATTTATAATAAAATAAATATTACAAACATAGACAAGGTTCTAGATAGCCTGAGGCGTAGCGTGACGACATGGTCAAGCCGCTTTTGCGAGCGCGTTCTTAAAACGTGAATTAAAGCGTCACAAAATATGAAAATATATATATATTTATATATTGGGTTAAGTCCATATATTGGTAATGTACTTTTCAGAGTTTACATATATAGGTAACTAATTTAAGATATTACTAATATCGTCATTAAATCTTTTAACCTTCTTAAATATAGGTAATATGACCAGTTATACCAAGTTGCAACTTAAAACATAACTGACACGTCATTTTTAATTATTTTTAATCTGACATGTATAAGCCAACTAGGATATTAACTAACATTAAATGTTGACATGGATATACATTTATAACTTAAAAATTATATACATTTATTCTATAAACACAAGAAGAACCAAGATCTAACACAACATAAATCATCACCGATCATTCAACTTTCCACTAAATCAAGTCACCACAAACCCCCACTAGCAGATCTAGTATAACACAACCGCCATCAGATCTAATACACACCTCTATTCTTATCTCTTCACCCCCTTCCACATTCATCCCTACTTTCATCCTCACAAAACCCATCCCGATGGCACCACCATCACCAGTTCAAGAGCAGCAGCTGTCGACTTTGTTAATAAATAGAATCAACTGATTATACATAAATTACTATTTTGGTGATGTAAATGATGATTTGAATTTAATGAGAAGAAAGGTGAAGTCTTCGAACATACAAGAGGAAAATCGAGTCTTTGAGAAGAAAGTGTTGGAAATATCAATTGTGGGTCAGTTCATACTGGTGAATGGGTAAGGAGGTACGGAGTGTACACCCATAAGTCCCTGAACACCCAGACTCTTATAGTGGGTTACATGTTGTTCAGCGTTTCTGATGATCTTCAGTGAGTTAACTCTTCAGTGAGTTGAACTCTGGACTGAAGGTATTCATCAGGGAGTAACGTCACTGAAGACTTGTCTTCAATGTTTACTCATCAGCATGTCTTCTTCAGTACTGAAGGCCTCAGCGGTAACACCCTTCAGTGGTTGCTGATGCTTCAGTGGGACTGAAGAATAGACAAATGCTGGAGCTGAACTTGTACACTTGTAACGGTCTTTGATCCATTCAAGTGGAGTTAATGACCACGTTTAATTGGTCTTGTAACCACTTTCCTGGTATTATGGAGCACATTAAGAGGAGATTAATTGGCCGTTAATTCCTCTTAATTCCATTGACTAGGGTTTGAGGGCTACACCTATAAATAGGTGATCATTACTTGCATGAAAGGAACACAGAAACATAAACACATAGCAACGAAAGGGTTAACGATTTGTGCCTAAATCTCTAACTGCATTTGGTCTTATCCCAAGTAGGTATTCGTGATACCCAGGCATTAGGGTCGAATAATTTACTTTGGAAAGTGATTACATAATTCCAAGTGATATCCGGTAACCATTGTTTTGGTACGTAGCTAGGATTGATTATCTATACCCTGGTTGGGACGAAGTAAACAGTAAACACTAACAGAAAGATGATTGTTTAGTGTTTTAAGTCTATTAATATAACACCATTTGTATAGTAATACAAAACAAAGAATGGAATTTACTAGCTTTTGTTGAGGAAAAAAGTGTTCGAAGGTTGTATATGAAGTTATGAACTAGTGAAGATGTCTTAATATTTTAATAAAAAACCCACGTGGAGTATTAGATTTAATTATTTATCTAGCTGAAAATTAAACAGGTCATAATATCTATATTATAATAAATTAGCCGGTTTCAATGACTATATTAGTAATATACTAATTTGGTTATCTAGACGTGTAAACTTGATAAAGTAAATTGCTAATATATAGACTTAACCCTTGTATATTTATAGGGGTGTTCACCGGTTCGGTTTTCGGATTTGTGGGTAGTTTGGTTCGGGTTCCTCGGTTTTGAGATTTTTAAAATCAAAACCAAAACCAAACCAAACCAATTATAAAGTACGTAAAACCAAACCATACACCAAATTAGAATTCAGTTTTGTTTCGGTTAAAACCAAGAAAACCAAATTCAAAAAAACTTTAGAAGAAAACCAAATTAGAATTCAGTTTTGTTTCGGTTAAAACCAAGAAAACCAAATTCAAAAAAACTTTAAAAGAAAACCAAATGGTGCGACATGTGTGTATATATAGGAGTGAATTAGGTTTAACATTGTATTAAAAAAAAATAGGTTTAACTTTCCTATTGGATATATATTAGATACTTGATTTCAGGATTATCAGACTAAAAATATTTTGAAAAAAACTGGAGAGTTTGTTAAGGATAAAGAAAAGATTATACATATATATATATATATATATATATATATATATATATATATATATATATATATATATATATATATATATATAGAGAGAAGGGTTAATGTGAGAGAATTTTTAAAATTATTAAAATGAGAACCAATATACACCGTTGGATCTATTATGTTGTATTAAATAAGAATGATATTTAATGAGTGATATTATGATCATTAGATATAGATTATAATATATTTTACTTACATTTTTTTCACCATCAATTAGTTCAATATCTCGAAAATAACTAATACGTCGTGGTACAATATCTCGAAAATAACTGATGCGTCATGATACAATCTCAAAAATGATTGATGCACGTGGTACAATATCTCGAAAATAACTGATGCGTCATGATACAATATCTCGAAAATAACTCATGGCGCGTGGTACAATATCTCGAAAATAACTGATGCGTCATGGTACAATATCTTGAAAATAACCGATGCGTCATACTACAATATTTTAAAAATAAAGGAGCATTTATGTTTGGTCAAAATAAAGAATGAAAATAACTATAATACATTTATCATTTATGGTTATATTTTTAATTTCTATTTCTTGTATTAATTACCATGCATTTAATTACCACTTCCTTCAATTCTATTGATCATTGAATGGTTCTTATTTTTATAACTTTAATTAGTTCTCATTTGATCCTAATTCTCTCTCTCTCTCTCTCTCTCTCTCTCTCTATATATATATATATATATATATATATATATATATATATATATATATATATATATATATATATATATATATATATATATATATATATATATATATATATATATATATATATATATATATATATATATATATATATATATATAATTAAAAAAAATTGTACATAGATAAAATTATTCGGTTTTTCGGTTTGGTTTGTTTTTCTATTTATTAAAACCAAAACCAAACCATACACCAATTAAATACTTCGATTCCCAAACAAACCATACACCATTTAAAAATTTCGGTCCGATTTTATTTGGTTTAAGTCCGGTTTTTTTTTCGGTTTGTTCGGTCTCAAACCAAACGCTGAACACCCCTATATATTTATTTTATAATATAAATATATATATTAGACGTGTAAACTTGATAAAGTAAATTAATATAGACTTAACCCTTATATATTTATATCATATTATAAATATATATATTAAAGCCACAAAAATTGTATTAAATAACGAACAAAGTTAAGAAATAATTTCTGAATGTAATTTTTTTAATTTTTTTTTATAAAAATACGATTCTTGTCGAAATTTAATTTAAAAAAACTTTCATAGATTTCGTTTTATCGCGACTTATTACGTTTTTTACTTATCGTTTCACTTCTAACTTTAATTATATGTGTTAGAATCATGCATTTATAGAAATAATTAGATTATATTTGGAATTGTTTTTAAATATGGAAACTTAAAAACACGGGTGTTTGTTAACAAAACACATTTTAAAAACCCGAAAAGCCTCGGGTTATAAGTATAACAAAACCCACACGTATTCGAAGCACGTGAGTTGTCCATGTCACGTGCACATCTCTCCAGCTACAAAAACAAGAAACCCAAAAAAAAATAAAGGAAAAAAAAAAACCACATCAGAAATGGCGGGAAATTGAAGGAAGAAAAGGTGCAATTTTTAGGTCACAAACACATCTACACACACTAAACAAAACACACACACACACAGAGATCAATCAATCAATTCGGAGAATAATAAATAATAAAAATGGGGGATATTGAAACCCTAGGTATCCTTGATGAAATCCAATCACTCATTTCAGATAACCTTCAAGTGGTACAGTATATCTTCTTTATTTCTTTATTTTAATTTTACTTAATTTTAATTAATTTGTGTTATAGATTCAATTCTGTTTTTGCTGCTCCTTTTATTTAGTTTTTTTATTTATTTATGCAAACAAACCCTAAAATTAGTTAAATTTATTCTGTTTAAGTTTCGCATTTTTGCCGTCCGGTATTTGGATAAGGCGATTCGCCTAGGTAAAAAAAAAGGACTGCTTGAAACTTACCAAGGTTTTTTTCTTTATTTTTTTTTAATTTTAATTTATGTGTTAGATTTAAGCTAGCAGTGTTTGTTTGAACTTATATGTGGCTTATGAGCTTATTTATTACAAGACGTTATTTTTTTGGCTTATTTGAGACTTGTGGGCAGGGGCGGACCTATAGCATAGGTTCGGGGTGGCGGCGCCCCCCATGGCTAAACCAAAACGACGAGATTACAGTGTATTTTTTTTAATGTTGAGTGTTTTTATAAAATGCCATCCATTCGAAACTCAAATTGCCCCCCACTCACACACTAAAGTTTAATATTTAACACTCAAAAACCTAAAAATGCTCCATTTAAGTTAAAATACTCGATTTTTATATTTGAATTTTAGTTTTTTCGCCTTACTATCGTCAATTTTTTTTTTGCCCCCCACTATTCAATTTCCTGCGTCTGCCACTGCTTGTGGGTTTGTATAGGTTTGTTACGGTATGATAAGCTTTCATAAGCTGATAAGTCTCAAAACAAGCCGGAAACTTGAAGCTACAGGAAGGTGAAATCAAATAAGCTCATAAGCCCAAATATAAGCTGAAATCAAAATTGAAGCTTTTGATGGCTTTTTTGGTTTTGGGCTTATGTTTTGTAAGCTCATTTCTTGTGGCTTATTTTCCAACTTTTCGGCTTATATAAGTTCATTAGGACATATTGAAGTTATATAAGCCGAAAAGTTTCAAAATAAGCCACAAGAAATGAGCTTATAAAGCATAAGCCCAAAAACAAATAATCCATAACCCGCATATATAAGCCGAAACGAAAACCCCCTAGTCATCTTGGCATAGAGTGAGGGGAAGTAAGGAATCTCAGTAGCTGAGCATACAAAACTATACTGGTTTCCCTTCAAATTTATTGTAAGCTTTCCCGGTCTTAAAAAGGTTTGCCCTTTATATTGTAAAATTGCGTGAAAGTGATATCTTAGTTGTTCGGTTTCTGCTCTTTTAAACGGGTTATAAACGCTAATATTCAACCGGTCTTTTATAAAGGACCTCCCTTGGATTCTGAATATACTATACGTACGGTATTAAGAGTTATTAGTTGATAACTTGATATTGCTTTTCCATCTTAAACCTGTAAACCAGTTGTTAAGTGTATACTATTATATAGTGTTGGAGGTCTTGTCTAGTAGTAGCTTTTACAAAAATAAATGGCAATAAGTAGTCTAAGGAACGGCGTGCCTACAAGGTCATGAAAACTGGGTTCATGATCTCGTTTTTGACCCCGGGAGAATTAGAAATAGCAAAAGGTCCTTGATTTTTCACTGTAATTGCTAATGTTTGCAATCTTATTATTTTGTTAGAAATTTGGCACGGTTTGGTACCAGATATTTTTGTAAAGGTTCTGGCCAAGGGTTGTAGTAGAAAGGCTCAAATTAATGTGAAATATATATTGAACTTTTCTATACGTGTTATACGACTCTTTTGAATTAATTTGCTGATACTATAGCTAAAAACTGTGTGTGACATTGGTGCTTAATACATGGTTGTATCTGGATTATTTTTTTTGTTAGGTTTCATACAAGTGGCTGAGTAGGAATTTTTTGGTGCCATCAAATACTTCGAAGAGGTGAGTTTTCTTTTTTATAAATTATTTCAGATAATCTCATACGTCAAATTTCGCATTATACATGTATATATGAAATTTTGAGGAACACCTTTATCCATAGGTTGCTTCAAGAGTTTGTAGAAAAGAATGGAAGTGAACTCAAAGTTATATATTCTCTGTCTGGATGGTTGAAGAACAATCCAGAAGCTTACCATGTTAAGCTTGTACTGGGTTCGAAACTTTCAGGTAGTATGGATGTAATAGATTTAGATTTTATACGGTTGTTATACGCCGTTCAAAATAATATTTTCCAATTGTTGGATGCTTTTATCTGGTATACGCTACTGACAATAATGTCTATATTCTTTATCTGTTAATGTAGAAGCCAAAGAAGATTTTGGTGACGAGTGCTCAGTTCAAGTCTATAGTGTCCAATCGAGTGTTCCCAAGGATCCAGCGGTACTTTGGAATGCGGAATTTATACAATCAGAAGAGCTCTTTAAGGAGCCCCCTAATGTTGATAATTGCTTGCGGGATAACCGGTTCGATTCTCAAAGTTTTTTTTATACTTATTAATATACCGGTACTTCATATTCAGATTATTAACTTTTGACTGCTTTTTGTTCAGATTCTGCGGGGTTTCAAATTCATTTGTAAAACGCAACACAGAGGGAACACCTGGAACCAGTACAGGTCCATCCTTAAAAAATGGAGGAATCCCTGGACCATCGAAATCTAATATTTCTAATCAAACCTCGAACTCTTCACTTCATAAAGAGAAAAAGGTGGACTTGTCAGATCCTAAGCCTGATCAGGGAAAAACTATTGAAAGTGGAAATCATAAAGAACAAGCTCCTCAATTGCCAAATAACAAGAAGAAAGCACAGAACGATAAAAGCTCTTCTGGGACTGCAAGCATGCTAGCTAGTATGTGGGGTCGCGCGTCTGCAAAACCAAAGCCCGAGCCAGCTTCAGTAAAACCAAAGCCCGAGCCAGCTTCAGTAAAAGCTAAGCCCGAGCCAGCTTCAGTAAAAGCTGATAACGTTGTTCCTATTTCTAATGGTTTGTTCACTTTTGATCATAGTCATTTAGTTAAAGTATACGATTTTTTTGAGTATTTGTAATGAATGAAATTATCTGAATAAGTTAAAATATTGCAGACGCTCAAGTGCGTGCTAATGAACTGGTAGAGGATGAAAGCAGTGACGATGATGCCCGGGAAATGAACTTTAAGAGAGGATCAAATGGTGAAGGGAATAACAGAAAAAGGCGTGTGATCCTTGATGACTCTGATGAAGATGATGATGATGATGATGGCAAATATGTAGTGAACCTAGCTTCACCAGATCCTCCAAAAAAACAAGTTTCTCTTGATTTAAAGAAAAGTTCTAGAACTTTGGAATTGGAAAATAAGAATTTGGTTTTTGATGAACCAAAAGAAGAGAATGTGAAGGTTAGGCTAGAAAAGGCGCCAGAGAAAGAAGATAGCCACGTCAGAAAAGTGGAGAATCCAGTTTCAAATGAGAACAAATGTCCTGAAAAGAATGATGCTACGAAAGATAAAGCGGGTGATGCTGCTCAAAATGCGCTTAAAAAGAGAAAAGTTTTGAAGACACGGATCGATGAGCGTGGGAGAGAAGGTATGATTATGCAAGAGGGTCTTTTACGTTTTATTAATTGGTTTCTACTGACCTTAAGTTGAGTAATTCTATAGTAGAGGTGGAAACATGGACAGCTTGAGTGATGGGTCAAATTAGCTAGTTTTTTCTGGCTGAAACATGTCAGTTGAGTTTAACCAGTTACCAATATATAAGTTAACGAGTCAAAACTGCCATCTCTGGCTTGAGTTATTTTAGTTGTCTTCTATTAATTTTCTAAACAAACAAGATTCACTTGAAACTTTTTGCATAGGTGTAAATTGAAGTCTTGAGTCTTGACCACCTTGAAGAAAGAGTTGGTAGTTTTTCTTTGTGACTTTTAAACTTCCAAAAAAGGTCTTCAACTGAATTGTCTTCAATACCGAGTTATTTACCATGGTGATTCTTAGGAAATTATTTGATACCACCTTTCTTTCTTATCTATGTATCTTTCCTCTCATCATTACTGCTTATTTATCAGGTCAAGAAAAGTATTCATTTGTTTGCGGTCGGATCCAATGTTTGCTTTCTCTTGCCTGCATGTACAATTGAAATTATGCTCACAAAGTGTGTTAATCGCTTGGTTTGCTGGTTGGGTTTGGTCCATGGTTGGGATGACGGTTAGAAGGGTTATACTGCTGGAAAAGTGACATTTTGAATATTTTTTTTCCTTGGTTCTTTATGTTTATGCCTTAAAAAACTTGCTCTGCTCATCACCACTAAAACAAGTAACTCCACGACACCTATTATGCTATTATATTACTATGTGTTTTATAATATTCATCTTATTGATTTGTATCAGTAACTGAGGTGGTTTGGGAGGAAGATGGGAAAGAAACGAAGCCAGATGATAATACAAGGAAAGATAAATGTGACACTAATACTGCAAACAATGTTGTCAACAGGTAATTTGTCATTTAAAGAACGTCTTTTGTTTCACATATATTGCCTAACTGCTTTCTTTCTCTGCAAGTCAATAATGGTATACGATACACTAGTTCATACACGAATACCAACATGAAGACACTATTCGCAACAGTGTTTCACATTCATCAATAGTTATTGCTATTTAAACCATTATCTCATCATTATCGACTGTGCCTCCGATTTTCCTTTCATAACTCTGTCTATTGATGATGCCCATTCACATTACATATGCCCTGATGACTGGGTCGGGCAGATAGGTAACAGGTCATAGCGGGTTGGGTTTTCTGAAAACACTGTCAAATCATTTAGTCTTTCTGAAAAATAACTCAGATTACATATGAATTTGAAAAGGTATGTTCACCATAAGTATTTAAGTGTTTGAAAAAGTAATATAGTAGGTTGTATGCGTCAAAATACAGTTTGGATAACTTTAGACCAGTTTCCTTTTAGTGAAACTTCTTTTCCTACCCAATTGACTCATTTATTGATAAAAACATAACCTGCATGACCCGTATAAAAGTAAATAGAAGTTACAACGTTTAATCTACAAAAAAGAAATTTGAGCAAGTAGGCCAACAGCCCTATATTGAATGTAGATAAATATTGCCCTGTGATTTACCCTATCTACTGGATAAAAAACTGCTTCTGTTTTCTGGATACGGATAAATGTGTGATACTGGTTGGTTATTCTCATTGTTGGATTTTCTTTTTCATTCAGACCCCCCGCGGCAGCTCCTAAAAAGTCACCTGCAGTAGGTAATGCTCCGTCGCATACAACAGGCAAAGCAGGAAACAAGAAAGCCGCTGCTAAGGATCCTAAACAGGGGAATATCATGTCCTTCTTCAAGAAGAAGGTTTAATAAGGCAAGTTTGGTTGTATTACTTTTAGATTGAAGTGTATTTCTTATTTTGGGCTGTAACATTTTCTTGAAGTTAGTTTGATGAGGCTTTTCATGGTTGCACAAAAGAAACAGAGACTTGAAAGTTGTAATTTATTTTTCATATCACAAAAATATGTCTAAAAGCTAATCATAAGAGTGATAATTAGGTGTCTGGTATCACAATGAATCACAAGCCTGGAAAACAAAAGTAAAAGTGAACCGGGCCTGAAAAACAACGAAACTGATATATGGTCCATATGAATGTGCTCTATGCTTTCCGTCCTTTTAACTTGATTGTATTAAGTTTGTTGGCTCGCTCAACACATACCTAGGTATTTCATATTTGGTACCTGCAGATGTAACAAAATTAACGTCAGTAGTTATATACACACTATTATTAAGTGAATTATGCAGATTTGTAACATGTTGCTTGGAAATGGAGTCAGAAGATCATTGGGTTATGTGGTAGAACCCGCGGATACATCTGATCTTCAATTCCAAGATTTAGGATTTGACGGCATAATATCTGTGTGAAGGTCGATACCTCTTTCATCACAACAAACTGTCATATCAGGTTTGTGAAGAGTAACTCCTGCACTGTCCAAAATTGCTTGAGCAAGCTCTATATCAGCCTCAGCTGCTGCGTGTATTGCATCCCAGATTTCTTTTTACATCATCCAAATACACACGTATTAAAAGAATGCAAAAACTATAAAATTAAAACCTACGTTTCTTGTGTTTAATTTGTTTTGTTAATTCTACAAATAGTAAGTGATAATTATGGTTAAGAAGCTATTTTACTATCATGAAAATGAAACTTTTTCTGTTAATTAAGTGATTAACAGGTTTTATGCATTTGACTGAATGCCTTTTTTCTTATCACTTTCAACCTGTTTCGGTCCTTTTTCATTTTTAGTAAACTCCTTTTAGCCAGCTTATTTGACCCATAGGAGATAAGAACATAATAACATCAACCAATCTGAGGTCAAAAGAGTTTTTACCTTTCTTGCCACCATGGTGAGGAGCTGTGTCCCAGAACTCATCACGCATCTGGACCAACTGGTTCCATGTAACTGGCCGTGGAAACTTCCAAGGCTTTGGCTTCCTTATCTTCTTCACTGATCCTGCCATTGAACGGAACACCAATGGTGAAGGTTTTCCAATACCACGCATTAAGTAAAAAACGAATTAAAGAGTTATGGTTTGGACGTCATATACTTACCGTCTTGCTTATTTAGCGACGATCCAGAACAACCCATTTTTGTTATCCCAGTCAGCTAAAAGGTTATAATAGTTGACAGTTAGATGAGGAAGCTGGATATAGTATGGTTATATTCATGGCAACTAAAATATTTTCCAGAAAGACTTAAATAAGAGTGGTTGGGCAGGTTCATTACTCTTTCTCGTGATAAAAAGTTTCACCTTTTGTCATTCAGATTCATGTGATGATAGACAAGTTTGATTAGATAATATCTCGGAATATCGACATATCAACAGATGATACTTAGGACTAATGTCATAAATATCGATGGCGTTCAAAGTTGGTCGATTTAGTCATCAAAGTTAATAGAATTGATCCATTTGTCACTCCTATGTTAACAACAACATACTTACTCAGATGTTATGCTTGTTATGCAATTATCATCGCACAACGCCTAAAAATGCTGATAACTGAAACTTTTTTCCTAATTTTTTTTTAGCTAATTGTATGATAGATCACAAAGTGCCCAATATGGAACATTAAAAAAAAAGTGTTGATGATCTGTTGAAGGCTAAAGAGTCTTTCAAAACAAGAGTAGCTTTAGCTGTTGGAAACTTGGCAGCTGCCCATTGTACAGCTTTACCATGCACACATCATTCCACTGTACAAGTACTTAAAGCTAGCCGCAACCCATATGAAAGGAAAATCTCGAGTTTACCTTATAACTTTGTTAAGCACTGTATAGTCTACAAAACAATACAAATATTTAATCTTTAACGATATGAATCACCATACTTATTTCTCATATAACTAAACTTAGAATCCTCATAGTTGACAGGCTTTGGGTCAACTGGTTTTTGTTCTCCATACACAACTTCAGCTCGTTTCTCCCTAGGTTTTTGCTCTCCATACACAACTTCAGCTCGTTTCTCCCTAGGCCGAAGCTTGGTTCTTTCCTTCTGGCTTTTTGACCGAACATGAGGGACCTCGCCACTAGCTCCATAAAACTCTGCATATTCTTCTCGTTTTGAGACCCGGTGTTTGCTTGGGTCTTTTGAAGATGACCTGACCTTAGCAGGCTTTGTTTCAGGGTAATTTTCGTTTGGGTTGTGGGCATGACGGGTTTCTGAGAGAGGAGTTGGAGTCCTGTGTTTTTTAACTAACGGAGGCTGGTTAGCAGGCTCGTCTTCAGGCATTATGAGACGGTCTTTTAATGGAGTGAGGCCTCTTTTAGGACCGATGTTGAAGGGGTTAAAAGACACGAATATGTTACCAAAGGCTTCAATAGCAAGCTTTGAGAGGTCCATAACGAGTTGCCCGAAAGATGGCCATCCCGCTTCTTGTTCCTCTTTAACAGTTTCCACAGTATGAGTTTTAAGAGAGTTTTCCTTGATTGGTTGTTTAGTGTCACTCTCCACCTTATCCTGCTATGATAATAAAGATAATGATACTAGATTTTAGATTACTAGGCAAACACGATAACAAAACAAAACATAAAATAAGATATGGAGTTGGGTAACGACTAAAGAATAAAGTTTAACAAGAATGCATAATACTCGTACCACTTTTGTGAAATATGATGACCCGTATCCTTGTTGAACTATGCACAAAACGTATCCTATCAAGATGGCACTGACCACCAGAATGAGATCTGCCAAGTGCATAAAAAGGCAAGATAAACATATCAGCCAACATGATTGCCGAAAGAAACCATTATATACATGGAAAAGAGGGCGAAAATAGTATAAATTGTCCGGAAAGAAGCTATATGCTTAATTGCTTAGGTCCCTATAATAAGTGTCCACAACATGGTCTTCCCTTAAGATTTTCATTATGATATAATATTCAGATAGACAAGTAACACAATTGATGGCATCAGTTATAACGATCCTACTCACGTTGATAAAAAAAGTAACACCATTTTAGAGCAATATCAATAGTTATGAAACTTATTCTAAGTATAGATTGTTGGATGAAGTCTAGAAGTAATAAGATGATTTAATTGCGTGGGTACAAATGTAGCAATCGTTATATCGTCATTTATATAAGCTAAACATTCTTGGGGTTCATGACTATAAATCTATTGCTTTCAGAACACAATTTCAAGGGTTCTAGCTTGGCTACAGTACCAACGTATAAATGAGAAGGCATCCCCTTTGCCCCCTGCCAAGTGTATTATCATCACTAGCGTTGTATTATTGATCAACACATTGCAGTTTTTCACCAAAAAAGATCGTGTCCACATAAGCTACACAATAGTTATACTGTTGTACCATAAAGAGTGATAAATTTACGTTATAACTTAATCACGACGAAAGGTGTTCAAACCTGAGGACGAGACAGAGGTATCAAGGAAATCACAATCCTCTTGATTGAGAGCAATTTGTCGAAGAGCAGCATTGCCCCGGTCAATAACAAGCAATGAACAGGTTGGCCTCACATATATTATATCAAAATCAGTCGAGAACTGTGCATCCTCACTTGGACCGTCCCTATACCCTGCTACATTTGATTTTCCTCCAGCAATTGTAGTCACACCTGTTCGTAAATTCGTTCTTCAATAACTTTTTTATGAAATCATCGACGTATCCTTGAACTATTTTCATAATGCCCTTAAAGAACCAATATAAAACTTTAATCTAATTTAAAACTATGACTTGACATGTATGGCATACCTGTTTCACCGATTTTTCTGATGGCAAGATTAGAGGTATCAGCAACATAAACATTTCCTTTATCATCCATAGTAACCCCTTTGGGATGATCAAAACGGGCATCATTTGGTTTTCCATCTACATGTCCAGTATAACCTTGGAATGACCCGGCAATCAATCTTGCCCTACTATCTGAAATAACAAATAACCGAAGAATACTTAACACAAATTGATCCAATTAAGTATTAGTCAATAGTCATAAAGCGTTTTTTTCGGGTTGTGAAAAGAAGTTTACATTGAGACAAAGGCGGTGTGATTCGAACAATGTTGCTATTTACTGAATCGACGGCATATAGTTCACCTTCCTGTGAAACTCGAATAGAATAAGGCACAACCCCTAGCTGATTCCCTTCAACAACAGTTTCTACTAGATACCCTTCCTCAAATTGAAGAATATTCCCATCTGCATCACATAATATAATACATAAATTATCATCATATCACTTTCTTTTATTAAACAAATCAATGGTTAGTAACATAAAAGAAATGACGACACCTTCACAATTCTACTTTTTTTTTAAACCCTCCTTTATTTTACTCATTAGTTAATCCAACTTCAAATTTCTTTCACAATTTCCAAATCTTGAACAAACCGAAAGCTGGATAGGTAACCCGGTGGATTTAATCTTTAACAAATCAGAAAAACTGGATATTTCTTTTTGGTAACAATGATTTCCGACACATTGGCAGACTAATTCACGGGTTTGAACCCACCGCCACACAGATTAAACCAGGTAAAGCCTTCCCTTTTCAAGGAAAAAGTGGATATTGCTTAATATAAAGTGCTTATTATCTGTTTCTGAAGTAAGCAGCTTATGTTAAAGTGTTCAACTTCAATCACTCGATAATAAGTAGATTTCCATCCAACACTACAAACTACTCTATGGCGTTTAATATTGCTTATCTTTAAAGTGGATCAGCATGTTTGACTATCGGCATGAAAGTGCTTATATGCTTCTTTTACAGTAAACACGGACTCGTAGGGGGTGTTTGTTTCGCCTTATATGTGGGCTTATGAGCCTATTTGATTTCAGCTTATATTTCATAGTCCACAATTTTCTGGCTTATTTTGAGACTTATAGGCTAATATAAGTTTTTCATATCGTAATAAACTTATATTATATACGCCCACAAGTCTCAAAATAAGCCGAAACAAACACCCCTTAGTTAAGCCTTATCTACTCATTTATAACCACTCAAACCAATACCCACTTGAAAATAAGCAAATATTTATCTAATTTACAAAAAAGCAATAAGCAAATAAGCAATTAAATAAGCACATAATACCAGAAACAGCAGCAGATTTAGAAGAAGACCGAGTAGCAGTCCACTTTAGTATAGAAGATAACTGCTTAATCACCGGAGCTAAAAACAAAAATAAAATATCATATATCAGTAAATAATTACATTAATAAATAAATAAACAAATAAAAAAGAAATGTATAATAATACCAGCAGCTTGAGCTTGAGGTTGAAAGAAAAAAAAGGTGAAAAATAAGAGATAAATAAGGGAATGTTTGATTTCCGTCATCTCATCTGATGTGTTTTCAGATCAAATTAGATTTTGATTAAATTGTTTGTGTAGAGAAACGAGTTCACAGTTATCGAGATAGTACACAGTAACACTACTGCTGCTGTATGTATGTATCTACTTTCTTGAAAAAAATAAATATTCTATTTTTTCCCACTTGCTTTTTTAACACATTTTTTGGTTGTTGTACTTTGTGACAAAGATAAAAGACTGTGTCAAAAGATCATTGTTCATTGAACTTTTTTCTTTCTTTTTTTTTCTTTTTAGTCCTTGATATATACCTAGTTGTTAAGACTGGTGGGAGTGGGGTAAAACCCACTCACCTTCACCTCAGCGTTACGTCAGCTTTTTACTAAACTCACCAAAATTAACCCAAACTTATCATAGGAGGTAATGACACTCACCCAAACTCACCCAAACTCACTCCACATCACCCCATCTTTTTATTAAAAAAAATTTATTCATACATTTTATTGAAACACGGGTACATAGAAAATTAAAACACAGTACGAAATTAAAATACGATACATAGGAAATTTAAAAATAACATTTAAAAAAAACATAAATTTAAAAATACATAATACGATTAGTCAGTTCCCGGATCCGAATCCGAAAACTGACCAGGTAACTCCCAACGCATTGTTTATTCTTCATCTTCTTTCGCCATAATTTGTGCCTCCAGCTCCCTTCGTTCCCTTTCTTCTTCTTCCAGAGTTTGTCTCAACACTTTTTGATCTAGGTATAGTTGATACACCTCATTGTCAGTCATTCTGCCATCTGAGTCGTTTGGAATTGGAAAGGGTAGATTGGGCGACTCATTTCTGCTTCGGTGTTGTTGCGACGAAGAACCGATATGAGTTGTTTGAGATTGGGATGAAGAACCCAAGTTATTCAACCATTTAGTATTTTCTTCAATTCTAGCCTGCAATTTTATCGACTTTCTAAACATAAATCTCCGGAAGATGAAATCGATATCAGATTGATCTCTAAATACGTGTCGAGTAACTGACGCTTTTTTGGGGAGAGATCACGGCATTTCTCACATTTCGTGCGTAATTTCGTATTTTCTTCGGACGCAACATCGAAATCATCACCTAACTTCGTAAGCTAATCGTAACGACGTTGTTGTTGAATTATTTGTCTCTGAATCATAGCCTTAATCTCGACTTCGGTATGTGGAAATGAGCATGCCATTTTTTATTGAGATGAAGATGAAATGTTTGATTTTTTTTGTGTGAAAAATGAAGAAGATGCTGGGGTATTTATTAGTAAATTTTGGGTAATTTTTTTTCTTTTAATTTAAAAAAGAAACAGTTATATTTAGTGGTGGGGCCTAATGATATAAAACTTACCTTGGTGAGTTTGCCCAGTTTTTTTTTTTGCTGAAGAATAAGTCGCGCGTGGCTTTGGCTAGGTGGGGTAGGGGTTGCGCGTGACTTTAGCCATGTCGCGGGTGAGATACCTCCCACTCCCACCAACCTTACAGGAAGCTACACATTTCTTATTCCTTTTTATTTAAAAAAATTACTACTTATAAAATAAAGAAAGTATTTATTAAATTAAGTGGTCGGATAAATAATACTTAAACTTTTTAAATAATATCTTTGCAATTAGCAGTTAACATCTTATGTAGTTTACAACTAGTTTACAAGAAACTGTATATTTCTTTTTTACATTTTTAGTCCTCGATATACTACGTAGTTGTTTACAGAAAACTGCATATTTCTTATTTTTTTTTCTTAAAAAAATTCTAAAATAAAGAAAATATTTATTAAATTAAGTGGTTGGATAAATAATATTGCACCTTTGTAATTAACAGTTTTGCAATTAACAATTAATAGTTTATACTTTATAATATGCAGTTTATAGCTAATTTTGTCAAATATACCTATAGTCTTTGAAGAGGTTAAGATTAGAGCTTACATTTACTCTCTTAATGATAAGAGAGTAAACACCCCCTAAGTATCTCACAATAATATAAATGTGTGTAATTCTTATAACTGAATAATGATACAGTAATAATTAAACAGGTTGACCTAATACAAACCAATACAACACTAATAAGTAGTCCACTCACCTAATACAAACCAATACAACACTAATAACTAGTCCACTAGTAACCTTCGCAGTCGGAGTGGGGAGATATAGAACGCTCAAGCTGTTATAAACATCATCAAACAACTACATGGAAGACCCTTAGTAAATTATCGTCATACTGATGGCGTGAAAAAACATGTAAAACACGAATTTGTCATTTAGCAACCTATTTATCCCGAACAAAGTGAATTGCGATCTTGATATGCTTCGTGCGTTGTTGTTGCTCTAATACCATATACAACGATAAAACCTCGTAGGTATTATATTTCATTGATTCAATATTTGAAACCTTAGAAACCTTCAACCCACAAGCGGGCTTGGACTTATTTATCTATCATCTAACACTTGAGGTTGTTTGGTATGATAAAATAGACAAGAAACTTGTTCAAGTAAGCCCAAATAAGCTTTAATCCGACAAACTAAAATTCTTATTTCATCTTATTCTTATTCTTTGGGTTAGATGTTTGTGTTTGGTAGAAATAAAAGTTGAGACTGCTTTTGTCAAGATGAAAACTTGCTTATAACTGGATAATAAAGTTTGGAGCTTAAATGGAAACACACTAGATTACCAAGGACCAAAAATGACAACTCTCTAAATCCCAAGGGCTTTTATCGACTTTTGACTCCAGTATATAATGCCTTAACCGGACTAGGGCTAAAGCATTCATCTATCATCTCTCTCTCTCAAACACTTAATTCTCTCTCTCTTGTAATCATGTGATTGATCATCTCCATATGTTAGTTTATGGAGTATTTCATTGTAATCGTTTGGTTATTATTGTTTTATAGTAATATGTTATTGTAATCTTAGTGTAAACGTTTGGTACTTTAGTTGGTAATAAATGTCGACTAGTTTGATCTTGTTTAAGTGTTATTATTAAGGTTTACTTGTAATTTTGATACATTCTCACATGATACTAGAGCTCTAAGTTGTCAATTGTTTGACTAATCATGGATGTAGGGTGTAACACCCCACTTGGATAAGTGGACCGTTACGTGTATTTATGGCGTGTCATCAAAGCATAAGGTAAATGTCCTAAAACATTAACTGACCATAAAGGAATACCGGAATCAAACATCGATAATCCAAACATAAGCCCAAGAAATGAAAAGTAAAATACTGAAGGAAAGGACTAAACAATGTCCAAATAAGCAGAATAATGTAAGAAATGCATAAAGTAAGAAGTCTGGATAGCTTCCATCGAAATGCACATGCTCTCAGAATCCTAAGAGCGTCCTGGTGTACCTGCCGGTAGAACATGAAAGGAACTACGGCTGAGCATAACGCTCAGTGAACGGATATAAAGCATGATAAGAATATACTGAATGAAACAGGAGATAGAATACTGAAGCTGTAAGACTGATATGTAACATGAGGTAGAACTCTGCATAAAATATGAGAAACCTGGTTCATATATACTGATACTGAAATATAACTATTAATTCTGAAAACATGCGTTTATTGTATTTTATTTGTCAGGGCTTATATAGGTCACGTGCTGTAACAACCGTGCATGATAACTGGAGGGGTGACCTCGTCATGCTGTAGAGGGGTGACCTCTAAATAACTGTGCTGGGTGGAGGGATCAGCTTCAATGTGAAGGATGTAGAGCACACACCACATTCACCTGCTAAACTGTAAACTGCAGCCTAGGATGCATCCATACGCCCCACTAATAATACTGATAAAATGGCCAAGCTGAGCTGAGTGGGACGATGCAGGATATCACTCTCCTGCATGTGAGTCACGACACCAGTGCCTCTAGTGCCGTGGTTACGGTACCTCCGTAACTAGTACATAAACTGGTCGTGCTTGTATATAATGCTCAGGCAATTTATTTAGTTATTAATATGATTACTGATAAACTTAAACATATACTGGGGAAAACATTTGGCTGAAGACGGGGAATCCTAATCATGCATAGAAAGGAAGTCCTTACTGAAAGGACGGAAATCCGTACCTCTAGTCCAGTAACTGACGAAATGGAAGACTGAAGAATGCTACTCGGGCTTCACGTAAGCTACAAAAATTAATAGACGCGAATAAGTTACATGTTCTATATTTACTTTACTGATTTTATTGGTTTCTTATTTATTCATTATATTTCTGGAAGTCTGTACGTATTTTTAACTGATGAATCTGTATTAATAATTACTCCTTAATATATTAACAACCTACTACTAATTACGGTATAACTAAATCTGGTGTTATATTATTACTAAAATAAGTAACTCGTTAAAATATAACGTTTTCTAGTTTATAAGGTTTTTCTAAAGTCATATATAATCTATATAATAAAATTATACTTTTTAATTATTTCAAAACTATTTAATTATAATTTAATTTAAAATATAGTTTAAACCTTTACAAAAATTAATTAATAAAAGTATAATATAAAATCTACCTTTTCCTCATTATAATTAAATCGAGCCTACCGAGATACCCCTTTCTCGGTCGCACTAAAATGATTAAACCAAAATATATAAAATCTGACTTTATGAAATTAGTGACAGAAATCTGTGTCACTAAAAAGTGTCACCAAAAACTGCATTTAAAAACTGTATATAAATCTGTCCTAATAATTCTGCGACAGAAATATCTGTCACTAATCTGTTACTAATTTCAATTTGAAACTGCTATTTTGCTGTCCAAACCTTTACCCACTGATGTACTATGTCTTTCCCACTGATTTCATGTCAAATCCCACTGTTTTGTAAACCAAACGCACCCTTATTGTTTGTTTCTGCTGTTCGAAAAGCCAACAGCCCACCCGTTGGTTCACGACTGATTAAAATGGCACCCATAGAGACTAATCAAGCAAAACCCGACACCCCTTAATCGTTTAACCCCCTGATGAGGGTCGGTTTGCACTCGGCTGGCCAAAAACACTATACCGAGAGCTTAAGCTCTCGGTCTCTTGAATACAAACCAAACACGACTCTATCCCACTGATTATGTTATCTATTCATGGCTTTTTACTAACAAGGCCACCAATGACGCAGCTGTCCTTCCTTGTTTGGGCTGCAGTTCTCGGCTGACCAAGAAAAATACCACCATGACCTAGTAGTCACGGTTGGGCAGCAAGAAACCAAACCGAGGCCCTATGGCTCGGTTATATTAAAACAACACAATCGAAAAAGAAAAGAATATGAACCGACTTATACCTTTCAATGATTAACGAGTCATGGAGATTAACACACGAATCACTAAGGGCGAAAATCGAATTCGAAACCCCCTTTCTTGTTTTTTTGAATCGGCGGCCTAAAAACCCTAGCACCCTTTCTTGTTTTTTTTTTTTTCTCGAATGATCTGTGGGAGAAAGGGGGTAACCCCGTTTAGTTTTTTTTGTAACCCTAGATGGGGCTAAAGCCCATAGTCCTTTTCTTTCTCTTTTTTAACACAAACCGGCCCAAGGCCCTTTTACTCTCCTTAATTCTTTTTTTTTTACAATTTTAGCCAACCTATTTTAAGTTTAAAATGACTTCTCAAGATGTTTTTTTTTTAAAAAAAAACAAACATATGCGTACGTTCTCGAAACCGCGTATTTAATATACTAAAATTAAATACGGGTTTTACAATTCTTCCCCTCTAAAAAAAATAATTCGTCCCCGAATTAGGATACGAAAATATCGTGGTTTTACAATTCTTCCCCTCTAAAAGAGAAATTCGTCCTCGAATTAAAGGTAATAAGCTGATGAAGCTATAAGAACTTAAAGAACACGTAAACTGGAAAGACAATAAAGCTGAAGGATAATTTGCCTTCTAATAAGACATAATGCTGCTGATAGGTATAAACCTGACATGACTGAAATGATCATGTAACGTGACATGGCTGAAGAGAACATGGAACGTGACATGACTGAAAGAACATAACTGAATTTATTGAAGAAAGTAATGAGAGGTCCGGATGGACTCCTCCGTTTCGAGTGGCATCCCGCTCAAAACGATTCCTTCAAATGTCTAACATAATAAATAAAATCTTGGTCCTGATGACCCTGTCCTGATGATGCTGAATAGCTTCTGGTTCCATATTTAAGATGGATTTTCTGAATCTGATAGACTGAATAACTATAGCATGTATGATACATGAAACGATACATGTAAATATTCTGAAAAGATAACATTTATAACTCTGAGCAAGCTGCTGAGAATATATAGGAACGAACTACGTGAACAATTGTGAACGTACTACGTGAGCAATTGTGAACATGGTTCGTGGTCATAAGAGGAACGATGTGCATGAAATATGCTGTGAATGTGATACTCAAAACATACTGTGAACGTGATCTAGGACGTATCATGATCGTATACTGACTGGGGAAAGAATGTCAAACGGTACGGCCTGAGATGTGAAACGTCTGCCTGAGTATGGAAAAGTTGAGCTAAATTTGAGTCTGGTTTCTTAAGCTTTCCGTAACTATCTTTAATAACCATCTGTGAAATGCGTATCGCAAGCTGACACACGAACCTGAATATGAACAATGTCATGAATGCGGACGTGAACTTAAATCACGAGATAGCATAAACATGAACTGAAACAACATCATACTGCGACTGAGACGTGAACGTGAAAGTGAACATAAACGCAACATGAACTTAAACGTGATCGTGAACATGAATTCTTTCTGATATGATGGTCGATGAAATACCTTGAATTTGTACAATTTAATGCTAAATTTTCTACGGGTCCACTACTGCGTAATTCTCCCGGATGGAAGAAAAACGCGCAGGTTGATTACATGGTTAACGAGGACCTAGATAGTATCATACTTTTTCCGAGTCTTTGGTAACTGATAATGATCTCATGAAAATTCGTCTCATTTCTGTTCAGAAATTTCTAAGGATTGTAGTAACTCACTAACATGACGATGTTTTATCTTGAACCTGCGGTATGTCAGGCATCCAGATATGAACATAGCTGCATTATTGAGTGCTACTGCTTCTATCAAAGTTTTTCCTGGGATTATGGAACATTCCGGTGGAATTCTGGTTGAATAGTCATAAAATTTTTAGTGAGAACTATTAGCAATTTCTGCGGTAGCAGTCAATTGAGTTCTAGAAAAGTTTGTACTTCGTTCAAAGGCGTCGGTCGGGACCATCAGGTGATGGCCTTCACCTTCGCAGGATTGTCTGAAAATTCTTTCTGCTGAAATAGGGTGGCTCAGAAATGCCACTTCGTTCATCTGGAACTCATATCTAGAAAGCTACATATAAAATTTTCCTATCGGAGAATCAGTACCACTGTGGGAAGATGATTCCCTTGTACTTCTCTAGAATTTAGCAGAGCAGGAGGTTATCATTGAATATACTGACGATTTGTTTTTTTTTTTTTTGAGAATTCATGAAAAAAAAATTTATTCATAAATTTCCTATTATAGCTGGAGCATTAGGGAGTTCAGAAGTATACGTAAAAATCTTAGAGAGGCTATAATCTGTGTAATAGCAGTCAGGAAAGCATCACGTTCTTTCTCTCTCCACTGATGGCGGCATGATCGTGACTTATTCTGGAAAATTGTTTAAGGCATCGCAGCAGGTCAGATAAACCTTCTATAAGCGAGATGAGCATCTATTAAGAATGATGATCTTGTAACTTTCGATGATCGATACATGATCTCATGTTACTTGCTTTCTTCCTGATGGACAGAAAGCGGTGCATTTTCTGGTGATGTGCTAGGGCGATTAAGCCTCGTTTCGGTAACTCTGGCAGCTAATACTACAACTCTTTTAACTTAGCTGAAGCCCTGGAATAAAGAGTTCTGAAAATAGGTTCTATTATTGAGACAAGCTTGATGTTAAATTTTGTCTCGTGGTTAGGAAGGAATTTCTGGAACACCTTCTTAATTACTTCTAGAAATGCTGAAATATCTGCTGATCATAAATTTTAAGAACTTCAGAAGTGGATTTTAACTGGTGGCTAGAAAGTCTTTGCAGCTATAGGATAATAATTCACGTGCTCGTAAAGATAGAACAATTGTACTGATTTTTCTGGCAGGAGTAAAATGAATATGTTCAGGGTCGGTAGGACGGATCTCGACGTTAACTGAAAATAAAACTTAATAAATATGGTGATATTGTTGGGTCCTTTCTGGCTGAGAGGCAGGTGACTACCTGATTTAAGATAAAGCTGACATAGGAATACGTGAAGTAAACATGGCGACTTTTCACTGAATGTGTTCGTCTGTAACCTCACAGAGTGAACACTGCGTGTTTAACCTGAATAACACTCCAGTGGTGGTGACTAAATTTTTCAAATGATCTGATTTATGTGTGGCATAATAGAACGAGTGTATCCCCCTTGGAGGGTGCCTTGAATCATTGAGGGCCTGGTTTAGATATATACGGAGTTATGAGTTCTGACTCGTTCTTTGAGAAGATATTCGTATGACGTATATCATGACTGGTGTCCTGACAAATGTCTTCCGAAATGATACTTGAGACCTGTGTCTTAACTGTTGTCTGGACATGTATTTTAATGGTGATTCTAAATAAGGTTAATAATTTTGGTAGCTGTTAGGATTGACGAACCGGTTAGACTACTGACCCCCTGTACTTCTGGTCACGTCCGTGCCGGAGTCCCGATGTTATTGACTGATTAATTATAAGCATGGTGGTTGTCAATACTGCTTTGTCTGTCAATTTACGGTCATTATCATGACCGTGATTCATGCAACTATTCCGACTGAAAGATTAGCTGAGTAACGTGTGATATCTAACTGAGAAAGTAAAAGCATAGAATAGAATGGTAGTGTCTGATGGTTGAAATTTATTCTTGTCAGAAATTTCAAGTTTATAGTTTTTGTCCTTGTTCTGCAGTCTTCATAGTATAAACAGCATCAGCATCTTGAGAGATCTCCAACGTATCAGCAGCGTTAGCATTTTTGAGGTCTTCAAAGTGTTAGCAGCATCAGCATCTAGCAAAATCTTCAACTCACGAGCAGCATCAGCACCTGGTAGAATATCGACAAGTGGAAACATCTGAGATGATTGAGGATCGATTAGAAATATCCATGGAGTAGGGTACCTGGAGTACACTTTGACTACTGTACATGAAGTACAAAATGAATATTGCACATGGATCAAATCTGAGACACTGTACGTAGAGTACACGTGAAATACTGTACATAGAGCTGGTGGAAATTTTATGGGATGATCGATACTGGTGTCGCTTGTTTGACATTATCAAAGGAATACATTGATTTAAACGGTAGTAAACTGAACTGAAACGATTAACATGATAGGCTGATAATTTCTGCGTAGACTTAATGCTGGTTGTATAGAGGCTAAAAGTATGACTAAACGGAGTTTCATCAACATTTAGTATAAAGACATGATTGTTAAAGCCCAGAACATGATTTATCATGAAGTAGGGTTTTACTGTAATTCTTTTGTATCTTAGCATGAAAACATCATCACCTTGCTAAAACGTAATCCTCATAAGGAGACATGAACTTAAACAGCATGAAAACGACATCCACTTGAGAGTACAAACTTGACTGATACAAAGAACGTAGAAGAATAATCAACTGAGGTTTAACATCAACTGATGTGGATAGTTATGGTTTAATTCACAGTATTCAAAGTAGGAAGCATGTGACTAGGTATGGGCGATTCTGTTTCGATCCATACTTGTCAAAATTTTCTGAGAACTGTCATGAATAGAAATGTACAATCTTGGACTAAATGTGGTTGGTTGTAGTCCAATTCATGTTTGTCAAGATTTTTTGAAACGTCATGATATCACAAAGGTGAACAACTATAGATCGGTAATACAAGCTTATTTTTCAATGGGGTTCAAAACAATTCTCGGAATCCTCTCGAATTGATCTCGGCTCTAAGTGGAATGATTTGTTCTTGGTGACAAAAAGGAGGTTTAGTTTTCTAATCTACTAAACAGGGAAATCAATAAAGAAAGACTTAAACTTGAAACAATCAACAATTAAAAAGCAACACTTGAATTAAAACTGGAAAATACCCTACTGAAAAAGTATCCTACTCGGAATAAATCCTATACGGAAAAACACAAACCTATGCGGAATGTTCTCTATTCGGAATAATGTGCTCTTAAATGGAAAATAACCCCTATGCGGAAAACTGGCCTTATTCGGAAAACATTGGCTATTCGGAAAATAAGTCCTATTCGGAAAAATATGCCTATGCGGAAAAATGGTCTATGCGGAAAAATAAGTTCTACTCGGAAAAAGGTTTCTATTCGGAAAACAAAGCCCTATTCGGAAAATTTGCCTAAGCGGAATAATTTTGCCTATGCGGAAAAATCAAGCTATTCCGAATAAAATCACTATGCGGAAAAACTGGCTATTCGGAATAAATTATTCCGAGTAAGAGAAAATTAAAAGCCCTATTCGGAATATCCAAAATTCCGAATAAGGGAAATAGGAAATCGTCTATTCGGAATAAAGGCTCTGTTCGGAAAGTTCTGGGAAGCGAAGAACAGTAGCAGAACTGGGAAGATGATATCAAACCGAATCGAACCAAATAAGCAAAAAGGTTTTACCAAATCAACCAATAAACATTTAAATACCATAAGTAACAAATCCCACCAATAAAAACACTAAATCAACAACTTTTTAAGATCAAACTCAATCACACAAGAACTTAAGAACTTGCAATATAAAGATGATGAAGAACAAGATGAATAGAAAGATTGGATTGAAAGATTAATGTAAAAGTAACAAGAGTAATGATTAAAACTTACAAGATGGAAGGAAAAATTAAAAATCACCAAACACCCTAATGGTGTTGGTGATGGAACGACCCTAAGGAACTGGGAAAAGAAAAATGAAAAACTAACTCCCTAAAATGTGAAGGAAAACCCTATATATAGTCCTAGTGGTTGGTTGGTGAGTGGGCTTTCTCCCTTTCTTCTTGTCTTCTCGTCTTTTCAGAAAAGTTGACGTTTTCGATTCTGATTCGGGATTTGTCGTCGATTAAATCCAACTCGTCTTTTAATTTCTTCGTTAAATAGACTTGAGTTTCTTCGACTTATGTAAATCTTCCGTCTTTGGTCCTTTTCTTCGATAAATCTTCGAATAGGCCCAGTGACTTCAAATCTTTTGCATCTCTTGGACAATAGACTTTATCTTGAGTCCTTTTCTTCAGTAAAACCCGTGCAATCCCATGTTTTCTTTAATATTCATCCGGTTGGCTCTGAAAACACAATAAACACAAAAACCACGCATAATTCCAAACAAATGATATTAAATACGTGTTTTGGTCTCGTTTTAGCTCGAATTAAGTGGTAAAAGGATGGGTGTTTACACACCTATCAATCGGTTCACAAAACAACATTAAACTGAAAAACATGAAATTTGATCTGAACATTGGTGAACGTATATGGGCTGGTTCACCAAGTAATATTCGACTGAAAACATGAATCTGTCAAGAGTAAGGACGAACGTCGTTGTCGGTTCACCAATACAAAAATCTGAACGAGCAAGGGTGAACGCCTATGGGTCGGTTCACCAACATAAAAATTCGCAGAAAAGCACATGCGACTAAATATGGCCAGTCGTGTACCAACCTTTTACTTAGTCAAAAACTTTAAGAAAATGACTGATAATTGAAGAAAACTGACTAATAAATGCATGAGACACATGAAAGATAACAACGCCAAGATCTGGGAAGCTCCTGGTGACTACCCACTAGTCACAGGTCAAGTTTTAGAGCTTACAGGTCGAACCTATAGCTCTTTAATACCATAATTGTAACACCCCACTTGGATAAGTGGACCGTTACGTGTATTTATGGCGTGTCATCAAAGCATAAGGTAAATGTCCTAAAACATTAACTGACCATAAAGGAATACCGGAATCAAACATCGGTAATCCAAACATAAGCCCAAGACATGAAAAGTAAAATACTGAAGGAAAGGACTAAACAATGTCCAAATAAGCAGAATAATGTAAGAAATGCATAAAGTAAGAAGTCTGGATAGCTTCCATCCAAATGCACATGCTCTCAGAATCCTAAGAGCGTCCTGGTGTACCTGCCGGTAGAACATGAAAGGAACTACGGCTGAGCATAACGCTCAGTGAACGGATATAAAGCATGATAAGAATATACTGAATGAAACAGGAGATAGAATACTGAAGCTGTAAGACTGATATGTAACATGAGGTAGAACTCTGCATAAAATCTGAGAAACCTGGTTCATATATACTCATACTGAAATATAACTATTAATTCTGAAAACATGCGTTTACTGTATTTTATTTGCCAGGGCTTATATAGGTCACGTGCTGTAACAACCGTGCATGAATAACTGGAGGGGTGACCTCGTCATGCTGTAGAGGGGTGACCTCTAAATAACTGTGCTGGGTGGAGGGATCAGCTCCAATGTGAAGGATGTAGAGCACACACCACATTCACCTACTAAACTGTAAACTGTAGCCTAGGATGCATCCATACGTCCCACTAATAATACTGATAAAATGGCCAAGCTGAGCTGAGTGGGACGATGCAGGATATCACTCTCCTGCATGTGAGTCACGACACCGGTGCCTCTAGTGCCGTGGTTACGGTACCTCCGTAACTAGTACATAAACTGGTCGTGCTTGTATATAATGCTCAGGCAATTTATTTAGTTATTAATATGATTACTGATAAACTTAAACATATACTGGGGAAAATATTTGGCTGAAGATGGGGAATCCTAATCATGCATAGAAAGGAAGTCCTTACTGAAAGGACGGAAATCCGTACCTCTAGTCCAGTAACTGACGAAATGGAAGACTGAAGAATGCTACTCGGGCTTCACGTAAGCTACAACAATTAATAGACGCGAATAAGTTACATGTTCTATATTTACTTTACTGATTTTATTGGTTTCTTATTTATTCATTATATTTCTGGAAGTCTGTACGTATTTTTAACTGATGAATCTGTATTAATAATTACTCCTTAATATATTAACAACCTACTACTAATTACGGTATAACTAAATCTGGCGTCATATTATTACTAAAATAAGTAACTCGTTAAAATATAACGTTTTCTAGTTTATAAGGTTTTTCTAAAGTCATATATAATCTATATAATAAAATTATACTTTTTAATTATTTCAAAACTATTTAATTATAATTTAATTTAAAATATAGTTTAAACCTTTACAAAAATTAATTAATAAAAGTATAATATAAAATCTACCTTTTCCTCATTATAATTAAATCGAGCCTACCGAGATACCCCTTTCTCGGTCGCACTAAAATGATTAAACCAAAATATATAAAATCTGACTTTATGAAATTAGTGACAGAAATCTGTGTCACTAAAAAGTGTCACCAAAAACTGCATTTAAAAACTGTATATAAATCTGTCCTAATAATTCTGCGACAGAAATATCTGTCACTAATCTGTTACTAATTTCAATTTAAAACTGCTATTTTGCTGTCCAAACCTTTACCCACTGATGTACTATGTCTTTCCCACTGATTTCATGTCAAATCCCACTGTTTTGTAAACCAAACGCACCCTTATTGTTTGTTTCTGCTGTTCGAAAAGCCAACAGCCCACCCGTTGGTTCACGGCTGATTAAAATGGCACCCATAGAGACTAATCAAGCAAAACCCGACACCCCTTAATCGTTTAACCCCCTGATGAGGGTCGGTTTGCACTCGGCTGGCCAAAAACACTATACCGAGAGCTTAAGCTCTCGGTCTCTTGAATACAAACCAAACACGACTCTATCCCACTGATTATGTTATCTATTCATGGCTTTTTACTAACAAGGCCACCAATGACGCAGCTGTCCTTCCTTGTTTGGGCTGCAGTTCTCGGCCGACCAAGAAAAATACCACCATGACCTAGTAGTCACGGTTGGGCAACAAGAAACCAAACCGAGGCCCTATGGCTCGGTTATATTAAAACAACACAATCGAAAAAGAAAAGAATATGAATCGACTTATACCTTTCAATGATTAACGAGTCATGGAGATTAACACACGCACTAAGGGCGAAAATCGAATTCGAAACCCCCTTTCTTGTTTTTTTGAATCGGCGGCCTAAAAACCCTAGCACCCTTTCTTGTTTTTTTTTTTTTTTTCTCGAATGATCTGTGGGAGAAAGGGGGTAACCCCGTTTAGTTTTTTTTTGTAACCCTAGATGGGGCTAAAGCTCATAGTCCTTTTCTTTCTCTTTTTTAACACAAACCGGCCCAAGGCCCTTTTACTCTCCTTAATTCTTTTTTTTTACAATTTTAGCCAACCTATTTTAAGTTTAAAATGACTTCTCAAAATGTTTTTTTTTTAAAAAAAACAAACATATGCGTACGTTCTCGGAACCGCGTATTTAATATACTAAAATTAAATACGGGTTTTACAATTCTTCCCCTCTAAAAAAAATAATTCGTCCCCGAATTAGGATACGAAAATATCGTGGTTTTACATAGGGTTTGTACAATTTAGGAGTTTTCTGATTTGTTGGGTATTATCATTGATTGAAGTATTCTTAGAGATTCTGGTTATGGGAATTTAATTTATGTTGTTCATTTAGTTGGATCTTGGAATTAAGGTTTGGATCTTGAAACCTTAATTTTTTGGGCTTTTATTCTGGTTGCTAATTAGTCTCAATTAATCCTTTCACTTAATGAACCAAAAGTTGTTGAGGTTTCATTTGTTCTCAATTACTCTTTGACTAAGTAAATAAAAGATAACTGAGGAATCTCTTCCGCTGCTTAATAGCTCTATAACACCTCTTTATCCCTTTTATATGCCAACTGTCTTGTTGCATCTACATACACTTGACCTACCACCCTTGAGTGGTTTGGAATCCAGAGAACTTATATAGTTTCTTTCTTAGTTGTTCATATTACTTATTGTTTAATATATGTTTAAGTTTTCTCATATGCTTTTTTAGTTGTTTATATTACTTCTAGTTTGATTCCGTGTTCTTGTTTATCTGTCTGATTTCTTGAATCTTTGATTGATATCTATCTATTTGCTATAGCCGGTGATACTGATAAGAGTGGTGATGATACTAATGTTAATACTACGTCTGTTATTGTTGGTTGTCTACTAGATTAATATGTCTTCTGGGATACTCTATATTTGCATTCTAATGATGCTAGTGGATCACCTATTGTGGCCATCAAACTTAGTATAACTGAAATTATAAACGAAGTGTCGCTATGACTTTTGCTTTAAGAAATCATAATAAGATTGGTTTTATTGATGGAACTTGTAAAAGAGATAATACTAATCCCGCTCTTGCCAATTAATGGGATATGTGTAATTTTATGGTTGTTACTTCGATTTTGAACTACTTAAGTCCCGGTTTGTTGGTTGGTGCTATATATGCTAAAACTGCTTCTGAGATGTGGAACGATCTTAAGAAAATTTATGATAAAGTTGATAGTTCTGATGTGTTTAACTTGCATAAGAGCATTAATTCCTTAATTAAAAATGGGTATAATCTTGTTGATCATTATAATAACTTGAATTCTTTATGGAAGCAATTTGACGCTATGATTACTTTACCTATTTACACGTGTGATGCTGCAAAACATATTGAAAAACATAATCAAATTAGCAAGTTGATGTAGTTTCTTATGTGTCTAGATGATATTTATTTAGCAATTAGGAGTAACATTCTTACCAAGAAACCCATACCACTAATAAAGCAATATTTTGTTGTTATTCGTGGCAAAGAATGCCATATGAATGCTACTTCTGCTAGGGCTACTAAATATACAACAACTGCATTTACATCCAAAACTTTTGATAGGTTTAATAATAATAATAATTCAATAGAGGATCAAGCTCAAATTATAATACTAATGACAAAGGTCTTAATCATAATCTTAAGTGTACTAATCGTGGTTATGTCAAAAGGAATTTTAATAATAAGATAGAATTACATAAATCGTCCCTGTGGTTTGATGATTCCTATAAATTCCGTCCCTTGTTTTTTTTCCACTGTTTATCGTCCTCGTGGTTGAATTTCTCTACATGATTAGTACACTAAGCAATTTTTTAATTAATTAATTTTTTTAACCCTCTCACGTGACAAAAACGTGAGGGCATTTCTATCTTTTTCTTTTTCCAACCATTTTTAATAGGTAATCCACTTTCCCTCTCATTTACTTGCCCCTATATTGGTATCACCATTTTCCCCGGTTCTTACCATCATCCATTTATTCCACCATAGCAAACACAAGAATGAATTACCATGTATTATGTCTTCGTTGTAGGTCTCCTTCCATTGTTAGGACCTCATGGACTGATACAAATTCAGGGAGGAGATTCTATTGTTGTTCTAATAGGGTAAGTAATTATTCTATTTTTTTAGATGTTTAATTGATTATAGAAATTTGTTTCTCTTATCTTTGTTGTTCATATTTGTAGGTTAGCTATGGTTTTATTGACTAGTATGATCCAGAGATGTGTGCAAGAGTTATGGTGATAATACATGGTCTACAAAGATCTATGAATGATCTCTAAGCAACAGTTAGTGTTGAAGCAAAGAAAGCCCGAAAAATGAAGTTTATTTTACTTGTTAGCTGGATTATGTTTGTTGTTTGTTACATCATGAATTGATGTGAACAATGTAACCTTTACTCTTTTGTTTATGTTGGTTGGTGTTGTAATCTACTGTCTTTTGTAAGTGTTGATGTTTTTCTAATAAAATGGCAATGTTTGGACACATAAATTGCAATAACAAAAAAAGTTGAAACTAGAAAGTAGATTGCTTAAAATATTCAAGTCTGCTAATTAATATGAAATCAAAAGATGAGGCATACCCAAATTAAGTTCACAAAATAAAGTAGCATCATTCTAAACAAGTTAACAGAAAGTAAATGACATGAAATCAAAGTCTTCTAAAAACATAAACGAAATAACATGAAATCAAAGTCTTCTAAAATTGCTTGGCCTTGCCTTTTCCAGTAATCTTACCATTACCACCCTTAGTTGTTGATATTGGCTGAGAGGATTTAGTATTCCTTGAAGGTGAATCCCTAATGACAATACCTTATGAAGGTCTTTGTTGTGATGACTTTGGAGGAGACTAAGAGCTAGATTTGGCTTTTTGTGCTGTTGAATTTTTCTTGTTACCTTGCTGTGCAGAAACAGGTGTAGGTGTTGCTTTGTTTTTGTTGTTACCTTGTGCAGCAGTTGATGGAGTTGCTTTGCTTTTGTTGTTACCTTGTGTAGCAGTTGATGTAGTTGCTTTATTTTTCTTGTTACCTTGATTATCATCTCCTAACGTTTTCCCTTTATAAGATCTTCTATTGTGTCCTAGCTGTTTGCATAGCAAACACCTAACAGTCTTGCCAACCCTTGTCAAGTTACCCCTTTTCACCATTTCTTCTACTTCCATTACACTTCTCTTCCTCTTTTTGGGGGGCCTTCCTACTCGAGTGTGATGCTCTGGTGGAATCAAGGTTATATTGTTAGCAGACTTTGGCCAATATTGTCTGCCACTTACTGGATTAACCTTAAAGCTAAACATTTGCTTCCATGCTCTTAGCCAATAACAAGAATTAAACCATGTTTCTAGCACACCAACTGTCATGCCATTGGACACCATATTATTTATAGCTGCTACTGCATGCCTACATGGCATTCTTGTTAATTACCATCTCCTGCAAGAACATGTCTTAGTAGTCATGTTCACAACACAGTGACCAACTTGATACTGGTCATCCCCATTCCAGTCAACCTGTTGAGTGTATAATATGACGGAATTAGGAAATTATTAAGGTATATTACATACATCATATAGGCTAGACTTGTACCTTATACTTGGATGCTTGTTCTTTGATAATATTGAAAATTCTTGTGGCATTTGGTGTAAGAGGAGCATCACACTTGTCAATCACTATTTGCACATTTACAATCTTTTTCATCAAGTACTCCCGAATGTACTCTAGGCAAGTGATTATTGGTTTGTCCCTTCCATCAATAAGTTGCCTGTTTAAGACCTCACACATGTTGTTTAACAACACATCACTATGTGCTCTACCTGATATGCAATATAATATACAAGGTAAACGCATGTTCATAGCCAATATACTTGATTAATTAGAATAAAAATTGAAGCTAAATAACAGAGAAATGAGATCTACTCCAATGCTCTGCTAGAATCTTTTTGAGCCATTTGTAAGCATCCTCACATATATCCTTCAGGGCATTCATTTGTTCTTCAAAGTATGGAATAGTTGTAGCTGTGACACACCTCCACAAACATTCCTTGTACAATTCTCCCCTCCACACAAGCTTCATGTTGACATAGATGTGCTTTAAGCAAAATCTATGCTCAGCACTAAGGAACATGGTGCTTATAGCTGGTATAGTTCCCTACATACAACAACAACATGTCAATGATAAACATTTGAAGTAATTAACATAATAATTTACTAGCAATCTATATTAAAGAAGCTATCTGATGTGAAAGTGAAATTAGACACCCTTGTTAAATCAAAATCATACCTTAAATAACCAGGAAACCACATCCAGGCATCTTTTGTCTCAGCTTCCACCAGCATAAGCAACTGGATAAGTGCCATTGTTACTATCAATTCCCGCAACTGTTAGAATTTAACCAGGCCATGGACCAGACAAGAAACAACCATCTAAGCCTAGTATCTCCCCGTTACCAGCCTTAAATCCATTTTTCAATCCACCTAGACACACATAGATCCTTTTGAAATGTCTAGTAGGCAAACCAGTATCGGTATTCCTCTCCACTTCAAGTTTTATAGTAGTTCCAGGGTTTGTTTTTTGCAACTCTAAGGCATAATTTCTTAAATGTGTGTATTGCTCTGTATAATCCCCAACAACCATATCTTTTGCAATCTGCTTTGCTTTATAAGCCTTCATCTTGGACAAACCTAATTGATATTTCTTTTGGAGTTGCTCTCTAAGGGAAGTGGTTGGGATTGTAGGGTTAGGTATTATGGTGTCTTCTACATCTTTAGATAAGAAAGTGGTTGTGCATCTTTTAATATATCTTGATTGAAGACATGTGTGGCTGTCAATAAATGTATTTACACTCCATGTTTCCTCTTGACTACCTTTTGAACCCAATAAAGTCCAGGGACATGTTTGACCATCTTCCACTATTGGACATCAACTGGCCCACAAACCTCTTTTCCCACAAGCCCACTACACTTACTCTTTAATAGACCACAATCCACAGACTTCTTACCACCTTCATCAACTGGAACAACTTCATTGAATTTTTTGAAAATTGGTGTCTGCCCTCTACACTTAACCCTAACTCTGACTTTGTCATTTTTAAATACATGTAGTTGTCTTCTCTGATTAACAGCAACCTTAGAAACCATGTCTAAAACAAGAGCTTTACTCCCAAATTTTCTTCCGACAAAAAATTTATCCTTGCAAAAGACACCATCTATAAATAATTGCTTTTTGGCTAACTTTCTTAAGGATTTTTTCCTTTCTTTTTCTACATCATCCTCATAGTCACTTGCACTATCAAAGTCTTTTAGGTCAAGCTCTTCATCCTCAAAATAACCCATGTCAATATCCATGTTATACTTTTTCCTAAAACACCCATGTCCACATCTACATCTTCTATTATGTTATCCTTATCAACTAGTACATCCTCATCAACCCTCTCTTCCTCACTAGCCATCCCTTCCTCATCATTTATCCCTATAGTAGGCCTACTTGATTCCCCTTTTTCATAGACGGTAATAGGCTCATTATCTTTGGCGAGGTTAGAAAAAAAGGATAAAAGTCATCTGTCATATCATATTCATAAACAGTAATAGGCTCAATGACTTTGTTTCCTATGACACCCTCTTTCAATGTGTCAACAACATCAACTCTGTTTTCTGTTCCTAAAGTACCAAGATCCACCACATTTTCTGGTATTATGTCACTACTAGGGAGCATAATCTCTATATTCTCATTATGTATTGTATCAGCAAACTCATCCCAGTTATTATAAGTAACCTCCTTTTCAAGGTCTTTTTTGTCAGTTTCTTAACAAACTTTTTCTTAGGTTTTCTAATACCTTGTTTGTTCTTTTTATGCATTGGGTCTGACATAGTTTCTGGTACATTAGTAGCTAACATAGACCTTTTTTCAAGTTGAGACATTTTAGTGTAATCTAAAGCAGACAACCAAAGTTCTAAGTAAACCTCAATCACTTTAACTGATCCTATAGCCTTAACCATCCCAATAATATCACTATCAGACACTAGAGGTCTAAGACCATGATCTAAAGAAGAATTAGGAATCTTATAATGTAAAAAAGTAACTTCATTCTTATAACCTAACACTTTTACCATCTCATTAATTTTATGAATAGAAAACTTGTCTGTATCTACCCCATCAAACCAATTAACTTTACCAGTCAAATAACGTCTAGGATATTGTAGGGTAGAAAACCGCCATGATTCATCTTCACTCTAAACAGAGCATTGACATTTGATCCTGTTTAAAGAAGGATAAATTATTAATCAATATACTTGATTAAAAATAAGTAATTAAAACAAAATAAAAAGATCAATAACACCTAAATTAAAATCATCATTTAATCATGTTAAAATCATATCATGTTAATTAAATAAAAAAAGTGATAATAACAATGCTTACCATAAACTTCAATAGGATTAAACGGTTTTCCTTACGGTCGTAATGACCAATTCATGCAATCAACCATGACCCGTCAATGTGTGTGATTTAGGGTTTTTAATTTAATGGATTATGTGAATTGGGGATTTTAGATGGAAATGAACGGGTTTGATATTGAAAAAAGATAGTGGAATTTATTTAATGCGGGGAAAAAGAAAAAGACAGAAGTGCCCTCACGTTTTTGTCATGTGAGAGGGTTAATAAATTTAATTAATTAAAAAAACGATTAGTGTACTAATCATGTAGAGAAATTGCAACCACGAGGATGATAAATAGTGAAAAAATCCAAGGGACAGAAATTGTAGGAATCATCAAACCACATAGACGATTTATGTAATTCTCTCTAATATTAATAATAAGCCTATGTCTAGTAATAATGATATCATTGTTGTTAATTTTAATAATATTACTACTACTAGAAACTTTGTCGTCTCTCTGTCGGATGAACAACTATTTAGACTAGTGGTGTCTTTTTTGCTAATGCTAAAATGGAAGGTAAATGTTCAAAAAAACATTAAAGGAAATTTATTCAATGGTATTGTTAAGTTAACTCTATATTAAAAGGTTTTTGTTGATACAAAAGTTGGGTGATCCTTGCTAGACCCGAATTAGGCTTAATTCGGGTTGGCTGAACTCCGGCTCCTGCACCAAGTGAACTGTATGGTTGGGATCCTGCACACTAAACAACACGCGTTAGGCTTACCGTGGGAATGTTTCCCACGATTAAACTCCAGCGTGAGAGTAAGTAATCGGTTAGGGTTTATAGGAATCAGATGGGTTGAGAGTGTATATAACGTAATACCTTTGTGGAACCCTTGGGGGTTCCTTTTATAGGCAGTGAAACCCTAATGGGCTGTCACTGATACTTCGGCCCCAAGGAAAGGATAAGTACCAGAATTAGATTGATTGTTATCTTCTAATTATGGTTAGTGAATATCCTCTTCTTTGGGGTAAATCCTAATCATAGGCAGAATATGATTATGTCTAACCCTGTACCGGCCATGCCGGGCCGTGGGCCGCACACGTGTGTGCGGTTACTGTTCACCCAAGCCCATAAGCTCAAATAACATTATTCCCACCCATCTGTGATGGGCCGGATACGGGTAGTACCCGTGGGCCGGGTTCTTGACCCGGCTGGGGACTATACGTCATCATGTCCCCCTAGTCTAGTTGTTACAGCCGTAGGCGTAACCTCTAGACTATCAAGATGCTCTCCGGACATACCAAGAAAGATCTAGGGAATGATAAACATTTAAGATTTTGTTTTGGCCGCACGTGGCTGCCTGTCTTAGGAATGTTATTCCAATAGGACCTCAGCCGCACGTGACGGCCGAGACAAATTAAATGTAGCATTGAATATGGTCTTACGTAAGACCGCATATCCCGACACAAGAATAAATGCATTAATGGTAGTCAACTGGTCTGTCGCACTCCTGCAAAAGTGCACCATTAATGCCCACCATTGAGCCACGTAAAACTGCTAAGAAGTGACCCGTGGGTCCCTTCTGATGTTTTAGAAGTGTCAGAAATCCCATCCGTTGGATAGGCGTAGTGGCCTACACGTGTCAAACATCCACGTTACCTCGGAAATCGAGGAAAACCTATATAAGAGTTGGTGTATGCGTTTGTTACACACACAGTTCATACTCTTTCCGCCATTGTTATTTCCAAGCTACTTCCTTCAAACTTTTGCCTTCTATTCCACGGATTTCCTCTGCCACAGGTTAGATCATCACGCCTTACAAACCCTTTTTATAAAACATGGTAAAGGACAACCCTCTTATCACGGATGTCCTGAACGTGATGTCTGCGGAAAAATACATAGACTTTTTGTCTAAGTATTATATTCCTGAAAGCGTACACCCAACCTATCCAGGTGAAGGTGAGGCAATTACGGATGCACCAAAGGGAAAGATAGGCGTGTACACACGCCTATTTGATTCGGCCAACTACCGTATCCCCCTGTCTAAATTCCTGGTAGATCTGCTTTTATACTATGATTTCCACATAACCCAGCTTCACTGCATAGGGGCGTGTAAAATCAATCAATTTGAAATTACATGCCATACATGCGACGTAACTCCGACCGTGAACCTATTTAGGGCTTTTTACTCCCCCAATTAGTGAATGGGTGGCTATCGTTTAAAAAACGATCCGGGAACGCCCCCATGACGTATAGGAAGCCTTTAGACTTCCTTAAGAACTGGTACGACCATTACTTTTTTGTTTATGAAAAAGTATTCCCCACTCCCTTCGTCCTTAAAACCAGGGTACCCAAAGATTCTCCGCCCAAATCCAAAGACTATAGCAGCAGAGACCTGAAAATACTAGATACCCACCGCACAGAATTCCATAAGGGGTTGCCGAAACATTTTCTGTGCTTAGTAGGATTAAGCCGTCGTTATTATGGGAGGGAGAACTTATATCCGTGCTTTCTGACGGAGCGTGGACAGGGTAGGTTTACTTCTACTTTGTGGATGTGATAAATGTCATTTACATTTTAGGTTCTTACTGACCCGTGTTATTGCAAATGTCCGCAGAGATGAACCTACACGGATTATTGCGTCAAGGCGACCCAATGAAAGTGCCTGAAGGATTCCGCTCGTTGAAGGAGAATGAACTCCCCCTTCTCGACACGACCGCATACCGTACCATTCCACTTGAAGAAACCTCCGAGCAAAGATCAGATGAAGAGGAGCCTATTATCGAGAAATACCCTCTGGATTTCCATAATGAAGATGGTGGAGAGTTGCTATTGGAGGGCGCCGTGACGCACCAGGAAGATGAAGGTGATTTACTCAACCTTGAGGATGAAGACATCACTCAAGCCTCTGGGTCCCCCAAGCCCACATCCAGAAAGAGAAAGACCACCAGGAGGGTGGCAAAGACACTAGGGGATGAGACGGGGGCCTCGAATGCTCCCTCAAAGAAATTAAGGAAAGACCATCCGCAGTACCAAGAGGGAAGTGGTACTGCGACGGCCCAGGCCAACCCCACACCGTACATGGATGAACAAGTCTGGCGAGCTACCCCCGTGAGTGCCGTAGCTCCTACCGCCCCGGAACTTGCAACTGGTACCACGTAAGCACCCTCTCGTCTTTCAGTCTTTCCTTGTCTAGTTGTTTTTTAAACATAGGATGCCTAAACAGAAATTGAACACGTCAATAACAGGGCGGATCCGTCGACTGTAGCTCAAGAGGGAGAGGTGGAAAGGGACCCTTCCCCCACGACATCAATCAGACCTCCATCCCCTCCTGTGACATGTGCCGAGGAGCCACTTCCTGAAGGACCGGAGAACAGCCTGCACCTAGCATGGAATCTCTCTAGTTTAACAAGGTTGGAGGCGGAGTCTGAGTGTTCGGAATTTATCGAGCATATCACTCCTCCAGCCTTTGCGCAAGACTTGGACGAGCTAGACCATGAGTCCTTGCTGGAGCAGTTTGATGTATCATCCGCACATCAAGTGACAGTGGGTGCCGCCTTAAGACGCCGTCTGATCAAGGCCTTGGCGAATGTGAAGCGTGCAGACAAAAGGATAGCTCGTCGTGAAGCACTAGTTGTGAAGAATGAGAAGACCATTGCTTCCTTGCAAACGGCGTTGGTTACGGCCGAGGCCACAGTGAAGGAGCAAGCCCATCATGCCAACAATCAGGAAAAACGCATCGCCGAGCTTGAGGCCCTCGTAGCCGCATCGAACGAGAAGGTATGCTTTCAACAAGAATATATTTTTTTTGACACAAGAAAAAACCATATTATCCTTGTGATAACTCTAAGTTCCATATGCAGGTGTCCGCGGCCGAAGCCTCTACCAAAGCTGTAACCGTACAAGCATTCAACATCGCACAGGAGCGCGATGCGCTGAAGGATGAGCTAACACAAGTGCGGACCAATTTGGACGAGCAAGCTGCAACAGCTGAGGAGGAGCTAAGCAAGATGGCCACGGATTGTGCTGAAAGGATGTGTCCTCCTTTGCTATCGGCCATAGCTAGGCGCAGGTGGCTGATTGGACAGGGAATGCGCCTTGCCGTAAGCAAGGTTATGGAAGCTCCGTACCTGCTGCAAGCATTCGTCGGGGTCGTTTCGGATGGGATTGATCGTGGTAGGAATGAGGGCTTGGTCCAGGCTGCGGAATTGATAGGTAAGAACGAAGATATTACCCAACACGCCTACCACAACTCTTTAGCTGCGGACAAGATGACCGCGTCAATGGATGCACTTGTTGAAATTCAACACCCTCTTTTGGACGAGCTGGAGGCGCTGAAGGATGCTCCTAACGAGATGGTAATGTCCAAGCTCACTGCGGATCCCATCCAACTGACCTTGCCTACTTACGACTCTGTGTCAAAAGTAATGAAAGGTGAAAATCTGCTTGCTGAGGCATTGGATGCGACTGCGATCAAGGCGCAGGATGGGAAGAATGCTCGCGGGGAGGCCCTCCGTGCCATGATCGAAGAAGGGAAGAAGGACATAGGGGAGTTCCTACCTCTGTTGTAATTTATCTTGTAAACATTTGTAGCTCTTATTCGTCCGTGTATGTACACGGCTAAGACTGATGTGTGAAATAACTGTCTTTTGTATGTAAGTCCGTGATAACCACGGCCATTTTGTTATGATTTAGAAACTTGTGTATTTTTATTTTGTTGGATATCGTATACCGATACTGCATGACATGTCACGTCTTACTCAAAAAAGAAATACACTCAAGTCTATAATTTACTAGACATGCGACGTGCGTCTTTACTATGCAAAGTACTGCGTGAGTACGGCATACGGAAACTTATCACAACGTCTTGTGAATAAGGTGTCTAGTAAGGATACATGATCCGCGTCGCTGGGGTTGCATCTCTCTTATGCGACAAGTTGAATTAGTAGGCTCACTTAATCCTCTTACCCTACGTGGAGGCGTATAGTACATGTACGGTGATTGAATGAATGCATATGAATGAGACATGGCATATTATAATAATAACTAAAATTCATATGACTATAATAGAATCTAAAGAACAACCAAACAATTTGCACAGAAAACTAGTCGTGGAGCTAGCTAGGCACCACGACATTTTATTAGAACGTTTACATTTTTTGCTTTGACAAGAATGGGAAACCCTAAAAAACAAAAAAGGTCCTATAAAATGATAAGAAACAAAACAAAGAGAACACATGGATCTTCATTAAAGCCAAATATAGCGAAGTGTCCATGCGGAAGCTGTAGCTTTTAAAGATAACACCTTTTGAGATTGGAGATATTCCATGTGCGTTCCAGATCGCGACCATCCATGTCACGTAACTTGTACACGCCCCGTCCTAAAGCCTCCGTGACCTCGTATGGTCCTTCCCACTTAGGGCCCAGCTTTCCTGTATTTTCCGCTCGACTGGCTTCGTTAGCGCGATAGACATAGTCTCCCTGTCGAAAAGAAACACCTTTAACCTTGGCGTCATAATAAGCCTTCATTTGAGCCTTGGACTTGGCCTCATTGAAGCCGCTATCTCCCTTTTTTCCTCCAACAAATCCAGATTGATCCGGAGTTGCTCGTCGTTCGTGACGACATTAACCTCTGCCGTGCGGATGGTAGGCATTCCTATTTCTGCTGGTATAACAGCTTCAGTGCCATAGGCCGATGCGAATGGAGTGTCCCCGTTGGCGCTGTTTTGATCATAGTTCTATGCGCCCATAGAACATGTGGTAGTTCGTCCACCCATTTGGCACTTCGCTCCTCCAAGCGTGCCTTGATGCCGTTACCTAAGCTTCTATTTGCTCGTTCCACAAGGCCATTTGTCTATGGGTGCTTAACAGACGCGAAGCGCCGTTTAATATTCAATGCTGCGCACTAGTCCTTGAATGGGTTATCCGCGAATTGTTTCCCGTTGTCCGAGATGATTTCTCCTGGTAAGACAAAACGGCACACTATGTTCTCCCAAACAAACTTTTTGACTTGCTTGCCTGTGATGGATTTGACTGCCTTGGCCTCTATCCATCGTGTAAAGTAGTCCATTGCGACAATCAAGAACTTAACTCCCCCCGCAGCTACAGGAAATGGTCTGCGATGTCGATCCCCCACTTATAGAATGGCCATGGGGATGTAATAGGTGTAAGTTCCTGCTACGGATGTCGTGGCACTGGTCTGTGCACTTGGCAACCACTGCACTTGCGAATCATGTCACGTGCGTCCCTATGCATGGTAGGCCAATAATATCCTGTGCGTAAGGCTCGAGCTACCACAGATTGTGGCCCTGCGTGCATGCCGCATAACCCTTCATGTATCTCACTGATCACATAAGTGACCTGTCGTGGTCCAACACATCGCAACTACGGCTGCAAGAAAGAGCGCTTATAAAGGATACCTTCTCGAAGTTCGAAGTGCTGCGACTTCCTTCTGATGCGTCGTGCCGCTTTTTCATCGTTCGAAAGGGTTTCATTAGTCAAATAGTTGACGATCGGGGTCATCCATGTAGGTCCATCCTCCTCAACTATAGTAGCGACCTCCCCTTCTGTTATAGACTTTTCCTTGAGTATTTCCACCAAGACTTGCTTGGATAAGTGGGCGAAACTTGTAGACGCGATCTTGCTAAGAGCGTCCGCCTTCTTGTTCTCACCTCTTGGTACCTGCTTGATAGAAAACTTGCTGAAAGCCGCGATGAGTGACTTGACTTTCTCCAAGTATCGGACCATGTTATCCTCCTTAGCCACATATCCACCTAGAATTTGGTTCGCGACAAGCCGTGAGTCCACGTAGGCTTCAAGGTTGCGGACTCCCATTCTAGCGACGATTTTTAAACCCGCAATTAATGCTTCATATTCCGCCTCATTGTTGGTGGCTGTAAACTCAAAGCGAAGGGCGTAAGTAAACTCCATTCCTTCCGGATTCGTAAGGATGAGACCAGCTCCTGGCCCATCCGTACACGAAGATCCGTCCGTGAATAACACCCATGGTTCTGTTGGAGTTTCGTCCTATTTTACCATTGGTCCTTCTTCATCCGGCTTTTCGACCAAGAAATCCGCCAAGATTTGGCCTTTAACAGCCGTCCTTGGCCTATAAGATATGTTGTGTTCTCCCAATAGAATGCTCCACTTTTGCAGCCTACCTGCCACATCCGGTCTAGAGATGACTTGTTTTATTGGTTGGTCGGTAATGACCACAAATGGATGCGCCTGAAAGTATCGACGCAACCGTTTTGTAGCAAATACTAGTGCCAAAACCAATTTTTCCATAGAGGAGTAATTCAACTCTGGCCCTTGTAATGTTCTACTTATGAAGTAGACCGGAGTTTGTACCGCGTCCCTATCCGTCATGAGTACCGCACTTATCGCTCCATGTGTGGCTGATAGATACATAATGAGCTCCTCCTTTGGCCGGGGAGCTACTAGCATGGGGAGAGATGCAAGGTGTTGCTTGAGTTGACCAAAGGCTTCCTTAGCTTCCTTTGTCCACCGGAAGTCTCCCTTCTTAATGCACTTCTTGAGTGTTTTGAATAGGGGGAGTGACTTCTCTGCGGACTTTGATAAGAACCTATTTAGCCCGACCAACTTTCCATTTAAGGACTGCACCTCTTTCCGTGTCTGAGGGGATGATAGTTGTATTACTGCGTCCGTTTTTTCTGGGCAAGGTTTGATGCCCTTTGGATCAATCATATATCCAAGGAACATTCCCTCTGTCGCCCCAAACGTGCATTTCTTTGGATTTAGCTTCATATTAATCCTCCTCAATGTGTCAAATGTCTCTTGGACATCCCGGAGAAGTGCATCATCCGTATGACTTTTTATGACTAAGTCATCCACATAGACCTCCAGGTTGCGCCCTATCTGTGAGTCAAAGGCTTTGTCCACAAGCCGCTGGTATGTAGCCCCGACGTTCTTTAGTCCAAACGACATTTTTGTATAACAGTATACGCCTTGACTAGTATGGAACGTCGTCTTTTCTGCGTCCTCTTCCGCCATCTGGATCTGGTGGTATCCTTTATATGCGTCTAAGAAGCACTTAAAGGGATATCCACATAGGGATTCCACCTTCCAGTCAATCTCTGGTAACGGGTAACAATCCTGTGGAAAGGCGTTGTTCAGATCCATGAAATCCACACACATGCGCCAGCTCCCGTCATGCTTTTTGACCATGACTGGATTGGATAACCACTCGTGGTAGTATACCTCGCGCATGATACCTACGTCCACTAGTTTCCGTACCTCATCCAGTATCACTCGGCTGCGTTCAGGTGCATGACCGCGCTTTTTTTGCTTAACAGGTTTGTACCCCTGGCGGATCTGGAGCTTATGTTCTGCTATCGCGCGTGGTACGCCCGTCATATGCTTGGGCTCCCATGCGAATATATCTAAATTTGCCTTCAAGAGAGAGCACATGGCCCTCTTGCTGTCATCCGAGAGCGTTCCCCCTATGGACACCTCTTGTTCCGGGTAATCAGGATGAATTGCCACTCTCCAATTGGGAGGTGGTGATCCGTCCTTGGGTGGAACAGGTGGAACCGGTGTTGTCACGGCATGACACTCGGACGCTGGCACGATTGTGTTGTAAATGGTGACAATTCCTCCTTCCACAGGGAACTTGATCATTCCGTGTGCCATGGAAGGTACCGCCCGTATGGCCAGAATACCTGGTCTGCCTATGATCCCATTGTACGGAGAATGTGAGCGTATCACCATAAAGTTCATCCACGCAGTGGTGGAGTGCTCTTCATCCCCAATGGTTACAAGCAGACGCAGTTTCCCTATCGGCCAGATGGTGTCTCCACTAAAACCAATGAGTGGCGCCGTGGCTGGTACCAATTGGTTTTTTATTTCTGGTCGTAACTGCACAAAACAGTGTTCGTACAGTACTTATGCTGATGACCCTCCATCCACATATATACGACTAACATTGTGTGTTCTAATGCTTATCTCAATAGTGAGAGGCGCATCAATCACATCACTTGCTGTGATGGGAGGGAATGAGATTTCCCTGTCGCGTGAAATTTTTTGACTAATTTTCTGTCTCGTGCGGCGCTGTCTGGATTGGATCATGTATATGGTTGAAGGTTTGTCCTTTTGGGGATCCTTCTTGTCATACTTCTTGTTGTCTTTCCCATCCTTCCAATCCTTAACCAAATGCTTGAGTTTACCTGACTTGATCAGTGACTCAATGTGCTTCTTGAGCTGGATACATTCCTCCGTACCATGGCCTTTGTCGTTATGGAATTCGCAAAAGCGATTTCCTTGGCGACGGTCCATCGGAGTCGTCATTGGCGGAGGCCTCGGAAAATTAGCACCTTCCGTGAGCAAGATCTCCCGGTAGGACATCTTTAGAGGGGTAAACTTATCGTCCGGCCGTCCTCCCTTGTTTTGGCTCTTATAGTCTGAGCCCCTACTATTGTTTTGATTGTTCTGACCGCCCGACTGTCTCCTGGACTGGTCGTTCGATCGGTAGCCGTTTCCTTTTGAAGGATAGGCCGCGGCAACCGCGGTTTCTCCTTCTATGAAGTTTCTAACTCTTTCCATGAGGTCGTCATACCTCTCCGGGCGCTTGTCATTGAGACGCCTGATTAATTCCCTGTCTGTTATGGCATGCATGTAGTCGGAAATTTTCAGGAGTTCCGGCATTGTCTTTGTGCGTGTGCACTCGTCATTGAAGCGCTCAGTGAAGGCTTCCGTAGACTATCCTGACCGCTGCTTGACAGTTGCCAATGAGACAGGGTCCCTATTATACTTCTTCCGCTGAGTATATTTATTCTTGAACGCAGTGCGTAATTCAGTGAAGCTATCAATGCTTCGCGGAGGAAGTCCTTCGAACCAGTCGCGAGCATTGCCAATCAAGGTTGAATTGAACATCTGGCACCATATAGGCATGAGCCATCGCTCAATTTTCGCCTGCGTATCAAATATCTTGAGGTGATCATCCGGATCACCCGTTCCATCATAAGTCTTGACACACGTCGGCATGCGACATTTTGTGTCCTCGGGGTAATTCCGTATGCGGAGAGTAAAAGGATCTTCCCTGGGATCCGCCCATGGACGGGTGAGCCTAGGGTCACACCACGGTTGGGAAAGATCTTCTGCTTCCGTCTCTCGGTAATAAGGACCGCCATAGTACTCCTCATCGTTTGGTGGCGGTGGAGGAGTACGCCTAGGCCGGCGACGCTTGGGCGGATGGTCATCCGAATCCTCTCCTGATGGATCAGGAGAAGGAGGCGGTGCCCCATCTCTTGGGAGAGGATCGCTCTTATGAGAAGAGCCAGGGGCCTTCTTCTCGATGTTCATCCTATCCCACACACTCGTGCGGCGATTGGCTCTAGTCAGTTCCTGATCCGGTCGTTCAGGCGAACCGTCAGACCTCTCCCCCTCGTCTTGAGATTGCACTAGTTCCTGCATGAGACGATCCCCTATGCGTTCGAACACATTCTTAGGTTGGGGAGTTTCCTCGAAGAGGCTCCGCTCCTGAGGTCGGGTCCTTCTCTTCCTCTGATTTTGAGAAGAGGTGCTTGGTCCGGCATTGCCAAAGTTGAGTCTAGATTGGAGGTCCCTCCCTAGATTCAACCTTGATGCAATCCCTGGGACGATCCTATCAAAGTTCTGTGTGAGAACTCGAGTGAGATCCTCCTCGCTGAGTGGTTCGACCTCTACTTCTTTCTCGGTCAATGGTCTGCGCGGCTCCTTGTTAGGGGGATTGGGCGCACTCCCTGGATCAGGATTGTCCAAGGTCGAAGTAGGTGGTGGAGTCATGAAGATGGTGCTTGTCACCCCCATGGACTGAAAGCCACTCCGGTTGTTTGGTCCCCCTGCTTGATGGCTAGGGGATCGAGTGGGAATGAGTATCCCTTCCCATTAGGACTTCCGATTTCCAGGATTTGTGTTCCTGGGATTGCCTTGCGGATGCCCCTTCGTCATTGAGACTTTCAAGATGAGATTTCGCTCTAGCTTAGTGTAAGGGTCCCACGGATGGCGCCAACTTGTTGATACAAAAGTTGGGTGATCCTTGCTAGACCCGAATTAGGCTTAATTCGGGTTGGCTGGACTCCGGCTCCTGCACCAAGTGAACTGTATGGTTGGGATCCTGCACACTAAACAACACGCGTTAGGCTTACCGTGGGAATGTTTCCCACGATTAGACTCCGGCGTGAGAGTAAGTAATCGGTTAGGGTTTATAGGAATCAGATGGGTTGAGAGTGTATAGAACGTAATACCTTTGTGGAACCCCTGGGGGTTCCTTTTATAGGCAGTGAAACCCTAATGGGCTGTCAATGATTCTTCGGCCCCAAGGAAAGGATAAGTACCAGAATTAGATTGATTGTTATCTTCTAATTATGGTGAGTGAATATCCTCTCCTTTGGGGTAAATCCTAATCATAGACAGAATATGATTCTGTCTAACCCTGTACCGGCCATGCCGGACCGTGGGCCGCACACGTGTGTGCGGTTACTGTTCATCCAAGCCCATAAGCTCAAATAACATTATTCCCACCCATCTGTGATGGGCCGGATACAGGTAGTACCCGTGGGCCGGGTTCCTGACCCGGCTGGGGACTATACGTCATCGGTTTTTTAATGGGAATAAAAACTTTTTTATTGATAATATCACTCTTGGGTAGACTGTTGATTATGATGGAAATCAACATATCACTGTTTCTGAAAAAAATTTAACAAATGTTGTGGATATTTTAAATCTTGGTCTTACTGCAGGTCATTCTAATGAAGCACAAGCTTTAATTGCTAAAATTGATGCTTTAAAGATAAATAATGATATTACTTTGTAGATGTTCTTGTTGTTGCTGAGTAAACTCTGAGTCTTCTTTATGTTCATAAGTTAGCTAGAGATAGTAAGTTGTTTGTTAATTTTGATTAGAGAAAATGTTATATTCAGGATTTAAAAGCGATCAGGATTGTAGGGATTAGTAATCAATGCAATGATTTTTACCTGTTTGATGTAGATAATGCATGTAAGATTGTTTCTAATAGTTACACTGCTTTTTTTATATGTTTATATCTTTGTGGCATCAAAGACTTGGTACCAAACTATTCAAGTCCTTTATGTTCTTAAATCAGCTCTGAATATGGATACTCATTTAGATTCTGATCATATTTGTGATACTTGTAATAAATTTAGGCTAATAATGAATTCGAGAGTTTTACAACCCTTCGGGTAGTGTACCCGGTCAGATAGATATAGTATAGGTAAGGACACGAGGGTGTTATCCATTCTCTCGGGAAATAGTTTGGGAGTCTAGTGTCGAACGTACAGTAGGTCTAGAGGTGGAAAGAAGGTTCTTTTTGTATTTTATAAGCAAGTAAAATATCAGGGATAAAGGAGGGGTTTTTGACTAACACTCTAACTAAACCTAAACTAATGTTGTAGAATTTTACCAAGTAAATAAAATGTGTTTAATCTAATCATGCACTACTTTATACAATGTTCTCTTAATGTGTTTGTTACCCGTCATGTCGAGTAAATATGTAAGTGTTTCCGTTTGTATTAATTGCAATTCATATGCGAAACAGGTAGTCCCTAACATAGTGGTATGATGACATTTACTAATTCTTATCCATCGAGCATACATCCTTACAATCGTCTACATATTAACTCGTTTAGCTAGAACCATAGACAAACCTTAGATCTGCTCATTAATACATGCATTGACAAACACTTAAATGTATGCGCCGCATCAAAGCAACGTGATTTCCATACAACTGATGACCCGGTCAAAGGAGTTCATGACCAAGAAGTTCATGACCAAGAACATGGATCTACGAAGAGAGGCATCATCTATCACCCACGTTTCCCTAGACATATCAACAGTTAAGATATGAAAATCTAGTCTGGTTTTCTAGAGCCTAACATGCACACAATCAAGCCAAGAAGCAACAAACACAAAAAGATCATATCATAGTTTTCATGCAAGCATACATAAACAACACAAGATCTGGCCTAGCCTAGCAATAAAATAGAATATATAAGATATAATCATCAAACACATAGACTGATAGACATGCTTAATAAAAATAAGTAAAACCTTGTTCTTGAATGGATATGGGTAAAAGCATGGAGTTTCTTAGGGTTAACAAAACCCTAAAATTGACAGACAATGGTTGTCCAAGCTAACCCTAAAATTCTAACGTATTGTATGTTTACAAGGGGTTCTATATATAGAGTTTCATCAGGCTCCGAATCTTCCATGGGCTTCTATGGTCGGTTGGCTATGACAACGTCAAGAGTGAAGGGTGACGCCATCTAAACGATCGTAATAACTTCGTCGTGCATTGCTTGCGACGCCGTCGACTCGCCCTGCTAACAGGGCTTCCTTGTGACTTTGAAATCCGTGATTTTTGACTTGGCATCTTTCATACTTGTTCTAGTAGCCTTGAAAATGCTTGAAAATACCTCCAAAATCATCCAAATGCACCAAGTGCTTTCAAATTGCTAAAATCACAAAAAAAGGATTAAGACGTTTTAAAGGTATTTTAAGACAATTAATAGGATGAAATGACTTTTAAAGAGCTATAAAATAACACCTCATCGTAAGCAAACTTGAGAATTTTTTCTATTAAGTGAACATAAATTAACTAAAAACTAGTAGGGTACACGCATGTTGCGGCGACGGATACCATGCAATAAAGTTTTCGACGAAAACAATTTCAATTTTATGTTTTTTAACATTGCCAATAGCAAATATATTAGATTTGAGTCATTTTAAAAAATGATGGACAATGTCAAACTACTTAATATAAAAATTACGAAATATTGACACGGTGTTGTGTTTATAAAAAACAGTAGCTGGTAATGTTATATGTCATATATATGTAATAAAGTTTATAAATACGTTCCTATATGGTAACAAATTGCGAATATCATCTTGCAGATTAAAGTATAATTGTCATGAACACGTTTATATTATTAACAATATATATTGAACTTGTCTCACATAAATAAAAGATATAAATAAAAAGGTGCTTATAATGTAAAGAAAACATACATGTTTAAAAAATTAGGTTGATATAACTATATACATTACAATTATTAATATATTATCATTAGATTAGCACTTAGCACTACATTTACATCATTGTCTTCAAAATAATTGTCTTGATTTTTATAAAAGACCGTTTTTGCTTTTATAGTTAAGTTTATTAGAAAAAAAAAATCCAAAACTTAATTAGTTCTCAATGCGCTCTTACGATTTAGGTGAGCAACATATATATGCTTTTGTAGATATGTGTTTTTAATTTTTGTATAATGTGAACATAATTGTATTTTTAAGTAATGAGATGTATTAATTATATACTAATTAGTACTAAATAATTTTATTTATCATGTATTAATTAGTTTTAATATGAGCATTAAATTATAGTTATATGTTTTAGTTGTTAATTTTTAATTATGTTCGTATATTTTTACACTAGCTTAAAGATCCGTGGAATCACGGAATATTTCAAAAAATGTAATTTGTAAGAAGTGTTATGAGAAAGTAAATTAACAGAAATACACAATGAATAACGTAAGCATGAAGCATTAATATATGAAATAAAGAAAATCCGAGAATAAACATGTATCATTACACGGTAATGTTATTATTTTGCAAAAACTAAAATAAAGAGTTCAATGCGTTTTTCAATTCTAAAGTTGATGATCTTGAGTATGAGACGATGTTTGCCATAGATGCGTAGTTGCTTGCCAAATTTCAATACGTGAACAACTATTTGTTGACATAAAGTTGCAATTAAACTTTAGTTAAACATGTCTTGGATTAAAATGAATCATTAACAAAACATGTAATAAAATGTACGAATATAAAAACAACATACCTGTTAAACATTGCTCATAGATTGTGAAGAACTTCTTTGTACACCACGTTTGTAGTAGTCTTGGAAATATTACCATCCTCATCACAAGCGACAACTTTCAACCCCTTTTTGCTTTTTACTCGTGAAACAGCAACGTAAAGTTGTCCATGGGTGAAAACAAACCGTGGAAGATATAAACCAACTTTGAAAAGCGATTGGCCTTGACTTTTGTTTATGTACTTAAACAAATACTTTATTCATCCGGTTTGGTTGCACTACTTAGACATTAATGTGGCATTAATAACTTTTTAGAAAAATTGCATTAGACGGTATAACATAAATCCTTCTGCAAATGAGCTTCATGAGATTCCACATACCTCCCGTTATTGTGTCTTTTATAAACACGACACCCATCCGCGTCTACCGAATCATGCTCGTTGAGCTTAAAGACCCGTCCACGTCGATTGTATTTTACAAAAATAGTTGTAAGAAGTTATATGTATAACTAAAGTAAGAAAAACACCGAACGTAAACATGTTATGTTAATATCAAAGAAATAATCATTAAATAAGTTAATTATTCGATAAACATTCGAATTTGTAACAAAATTACTATAATAAACATCAATACGTTTTGGTCTCTAACTTTTATGGTCTCAAATATAAAGACGTCTATGAGCGCTAATCAAGTTAATTGTCAATGTCCATTTTGTGAACACCTAAAAATAAAAAATAAAGTCAAATAAAAATAAAATTGAAGATAACATTAAGTTTAAAACTTGTTGGTTCACATACTCGTTGAAAAGTGCTAAGAACATGTATATTGTTTTACATACCAAAATTTGAGATAACATCATATGTTGTACTTCTTTGTATATAACGTCCCCGAATTAGTTTTTTGAGATCTATTATAATAAAAAATAACAACCAATTTGATATAATATTTAAGAACTTATTTATATACAACATTTGTGGTTATTTATCTCACCAGTTATTTTATAAACTTTTTGTATAAAAATAAGTTCAGACTTCTTGTTATGAATGTATACTCACGTATGAACATGCTTATCATAATAGACATCACTTAAACATATCTACTGCCGTAATAATAATATTATGTCGATGCACGATTCCGTTTCATACAATATCATTCTTATAAAATCTAACCGAATACTTAAAATAAGAAGATACTCACCAAATTCTTATCGATCCAGAGTTGTAAATCTATGCAAGTTACTCTTAAAATTAACAAACATATTAAACAAAATATATAATATAGTATTTTCGGATCTTATCGGGTTGAAATCCTAATCGACCTGATAATCATATCGGGTTATCAGGTAATACTAGAGATTTTGTATGCTCTTTTAAGATCTATTTTCGTTCCTCGACTCACTCGAATTGATCTTCAATTTAACGTAAGACTTAACTTGTTTTTGGTAAAATATATTTTTGGTTTGATATTTTAAACTAAATCTATTTAATTAAAAACTTTAAAGGAAAGCTATTTTAAATTTTATCTTAAACTAAACTAATGTAAAAACTATTTTTAAAAATAAAACTTTAAATCAAATTAAATGAAAACTTTTTAAAACTTTAAATGAAAATATATTTTAAAATAAAACTTGAAATAAACTAACTTTATACTATTTTAAAAAAAAATTATTTAAGACTTTTATGAAACTATTTTAAAACCTAAACTAAAATTTAAACTATTTTTTTTTAAAAAATAATTTAAATAAAATATATATTTTTTTATCTTTTTTATATTTTTTATAAAACTGAATAAAGGATATAAAAACTTTTAAATAAAATTAAACTTAAAACTGAAAACATGTATTAAAATTTAAAAACTGCCAGTCACTAAAATAACCCCTATATTAATCTAATCATGCGAATTAGAACACAAATGAAAGTATAGAGGAGTTGGTTATGTTGTTTGGCTTGCGTACGAGAGGTCAGGGGTTCGAGTCCCCTGACACACAATATTTTGGTATAATTATTTTTTTGGACAGATTGTAAAGAAAACAGATAAGCTATATCTTAAATAAGCTGAAATACCAAATAGGCAAATAGGCTGAATCAAGTAAGCTAAAACACAAGCAAAAAGCATATAAAAGTAGAAGGACAAACAAAATAAGCTAAAACGAATAAATCTAGGACAAATAAGCAGATTAAATGCAACGAAACCTAAATGTGACAATAAGCTACGAACAATTAAGCAACTAAAAAATAAGCAGATTAAATATAGCAGAACTTTATATCTAAAATGAGCAGAATAAAATAGCAAAATCAACAAAGTCAAACATAAAACTCCAAAACAATAAGCAGTTTCTAAATAACTTCTAAAGCAGATAATACAAAACTAAAACATAAGCAGATAAATATAACCTTAAACTAAAACTTAACAGTAAAATTAAAAAGAGATGAAACCCGATGTTGAATCTGTTGAGCCGAAGACGCAGCGCTGAGCTGTCTTATCGAAACCGAATCGGCAAACACCACCTTGTTATCAACCCAATATCATCATCAATATCACGTCCCAAATACTCTCGAACCAAACAACTTCTCTCGAACCGAAAGTACCAAACGAACCAAACGAGAATAATCTTCACGAACAAACAAAGACTTGCGAACAATACTTTTATAAAATTCCCAGTAGGGGAAATTTAATTCACTTTCTTCTTCTTTTTTTTATTTATTGATTTATTTATTTTTTTATAATAATAATAGTAAACGTGAACAATAGTAATAATAACAGTGATAATAAAAAAATAGATTAAAGATTAAATTTAGACAGAAAATTAAATGAGACCAAAATAATTAAAAATTAACTTCATTAATAATCAAAATTACATTACTGGAAATTGAAAAAATACAAGATTAAATCTAAAAACCTAATTTACTGAAAATTAAAAAAGAAGAAAAAGAAGTGCTAACCCAAAGTTACACGTGAAAGGGGGTTTTTATAGGCAAAACCCCAAAAACCTTCTTCTTAGCTTCATCATTAAGCAACAAATCATGGTCGTTTCTTTTCTTCTCTCTCTTTTTCTTGTGATCAAACAGATGAGATCAACCATTCTTGCACACGGATTGCCCTCGTGGCGTTTTTGTGCTTCTTGTTTTCTTCTATGATGATGTGGAGGCATCTTATTGGATGGAGTGGAGTTGTGATGTGTATTAACCAATCAAAAACAAGGATTAAGCCACGTATGGAGAGAGAGGGCCATCATCCTTGGTGGATCTTCCCGTTTTTCTTGGGGATTTATTTCCCATCCGTGTAAATTACACGTATTTAACAAAAGCCCCAATTTTCGTGGTTAATTTTGTGTGATGAGATGAATTAGGGTTTTGGTAAAAAGGGTAAAAAATGGAGGCTGTGGGGGAGATACGTTTGAGAGAGAGAGAAAAAAAGGTGTGGGTTTGTAACTTTGTTTTTATCGAACAAATGATGGGAGTGGGGTAATTATATTAAACCGTTTTAATAACTGTGAGTGGGTGAGAGTTGTTTTTTGTGTAGACACGTGTGGGAAGGGGTAAAGATAGGTATGTGATAGGTTTAAACGTGTGATGGGGAGTTGTATTGTTTATCAGTTTGACTGGGGATTGACCATTTTTGACCAGCAAAGACAAACATTCCACGTTTGTTTTAGAAGTGGGCTTTGACCGGGTAATAAACATTTGACCTAGCAAATCCATTCGTTTAATTTGTTTTATCCGAAAAGGGCTTGGCCCAAATCCGAACAAGCAAATGGCTAGACGGGCTTTTAAAGCCCAAGCTTCATCCGTCTTATAAACAAATGGGCTTTGTGGCCCAATAGATCCAATGTGGGACCCAATTGGCTCGAAATCTTCGTAAATAATTAAATCCACTAAGACGAGCTCGATTTCGGCTTTCTTTTACATTTTCTTCAAACTCGTGTCGGTTTAGCCGGTTTTCGTGAACTAGGGCACACTTTTGGTCTTTTGACTTTGTCTTCGTTTCTTTTTGGACTTTTCTTCAACATTTGACCGTGAAATCCCGTGTTTTCTTTCCTTTTGATCATTTGTACCTATTTTAACACAAAAACACAAAACCATGCGTAATTCCGACTTTTACGATATTAAACACATGATTAGGTCTTGTTTTTCCTTGATTTTAGTGGCAAAAGGATAAGTGTTTACACACTTATTAAATCCCCTACACTTGACCATTGCAATGACCCCATGCAATGCATTATTTTAAAGCATAAGTTACGTTTCTCTCATTATTAATCCATCTCGGCCTTTATTACTATTACTACTACTACTACGACAAAAAGATAAAAATTTAAAAGAGACAAAATTTATAATGATTTATTAACTTGGAAATTATTTGATGGAAGAAACTTGTAAAGAAATCTAAGACTTAAATTAGGGCTTTGGTGTCATGAATATTAATCACCCTCAAGTTTCACGTTCCCCATACCAAGCTTAAAAACGAGATCATTGTAATTACGAGTTAGCACCACTAACACTTACTCATGCGGTTCAATTAATCACTTAGACTCCCTTATTCCTAGGTGTATCTCTTATATTTTATTGTTGTCTTGAATGATCACGAGGATGCCTTTTTGACTTATTTCGATAGTTTATTAGGGCTGAAAATAAAGTAGGACGATCTAATCCATAGTTAGCTAAAGGACAAAATCTTTTAAAACTGCTTCTCGAGACCTCATAAAGTTCATATCTTGGCATAACTCGCTTCACGATTTGAGACCTTTCTCGGACCGATATTTGGCATTTACTTCATACTTCAAATCTTGAGAAGACGTTCTTGAAATTATGGCCTTCTCTTCGTTTATAGTGTATATCTTCACTTGGAGTAGTTGAGATATTTTCTTCAAATGTTGACCACGACTTCTTCATTATTTCTTCAATCCTTATTTGGGACTTTGATATACAACGATCCGCCTCCTTTTCGGACTTGGATCTATTTATCCTCATACCTTGTTATGGTCTTTTCGGATAGACTTCTCCATGATCTTTATGGGAGTGATTGCTTTTCGTCGTACGTCTTGATCCTTCATATTGATTTTGGAATAATGATACTTCACATCATCTTGGATCTTTAGCAACAAAATGGAATCCTCATGCCTTGTTAGGGCCTTTTTGGACTCGCCAATCTTCGCGTCCCGTTTCAATAAGTTATGCCTTGGCTATGAACTCTAATTAATACCGAGCAACTTTTAAACGATGTTGGGCTAGAAGCTAAGTAATTTTTCAGACCGTACGACCTTACTTATTGCAATTATTTATTTACAAGTGATGGGAGAAAAAGATCATAATTAACTCACATAAGTTAATGAAAGAATACCAAACTTATAACAAACTCTATCATCTCTCGTTCTCCACAATTTAAAATCTCAAGGAATGAGACTCGTGGATGCTTAGCCTAATAAACCAATTAAGGTCCATATGGTTAAGGATACTAGCTAGAGTAAACTTGGATAAGTAAACTCGGGTTGAGTCAAAATATTCACGACGGAATATATCAAAGATATCTAAACTTGTTAAAACCATTTTATTTCATTTATTTATTTTTGACTTTATTCTTTGAAATGGAAAATATTAATATGATGCGATGACAAAAAGGAAAGAAAATAAAACAAAATACTACAAGGCTAAAATAGATCAAAAATTTGAAAAACGTTGAAACTTTTTTTAAATTTTCCAGTTAAATGAGGTCAAATTCATGGAAAAGCCCACTAAAATTTCGATAGAAATTCCCCCTACACTTGATATAAACATTGTCCTCAATGTTTAAGCATGTGGGAGAATAAACTCCCCTACACTTAGGACATTGAGTACGTTGTTTAAAATCGAGTTAAGGAAAGGACAACTAAAGTGATTACATTTATTCGTTTTATTTATATACAAGATTGAATCACAATAGCAAAAACTTATCGAAGGAACCGGGTACACGGGAAACACGGGAACACGGGTCGCGTCAAAAGTACCAAAAGTGGATCATCAAATCACATGTCCCTGCATACAACATCACAACACAAACAACCTACTTGGCTCCCCCTACACTTATTGGTGAAAATGGGTGAAAGGTGAAAAGGGGTAAAAATCTAACCTAGTTATACGATGCTTGATTTATTTATCACGAGTCTCTAGCTCGACTCGATTTCCCGAATGTTATTATTCAAGTGGGAAAACCATGAGAAAACCGAGATTTACAAGGGAGGAAAATCTATCCATGATAAAGGGGTGAAACAAAGTCATATAAGGCATACCCCATGAAAAATCCACCCGGTTCAAACATAAAATTTCCATCTCAAAAGGAAATATACCCCGAGGTGGTACGCAAGTCAAAGAAAAGTGGGGTATCCTTAGGCAAAAGTCTCTTACAAGGAAAGGTAAGGTGGTATGGTAATGAAAGCACAAAAGTCTCTATTCCGGGATCAAACACCGGTTCCTTAACGGGAAAATAGCAAGAGGTAGTGATGTTTAAGCTCAAAATATCATCAAAATCCAAAGTGGGAAAGTCGTCCTCTTCCAAACTCGATGTGAAAACATAAGTATCATCGGAGTGATAGGAAAACTCTTCCTCATGAGGAAAATAGGTATTTAGAAAGATATCTAAATCCTCCTCAAATGGAATAACCTCTAAATTAGGAATGATCTCTAAGAGTGGAGGATCCTCCTCAAAAGTCATGACTTCTAAAATTAGAGTATAAAAGTCAAAAGGAGTCTCCATGGAAGAATCACTCATAGGGATATGAGGTGAATTAAGATCATGGGGTGGGTCATCAAAGTTAATGAGATCACTTAAAGAAGTGTCATCATCGTAGGTATCAAAGATTGGGGTATCATAAATGGGTGGGTCTAGAGTGGGTGGGTCAAAAGTGGGTGGGTCAAAAGACGAGTCGTCTAAACCGAAGATAGTGTGATCACTTGAAGAAGTGTCATCACTATAGGTGTCATAAATAGGAGTTTCAAAAATTTGAGGCTCTAAGGGAAGGGATGAGTTTATCACAAAATCATTTTGATTAGACTTTTCAATTCCAAAAGGATTAATAAAAATCTCTTCATTATCATAATTAAGAACATCAATCATATTGACCGACTCTTTTCCATTTGATTTTGTTGCGATTTTTCCCATTTTAAAAACTTGTTGTTCATCTCGAACCCTAAGAATTAACTCCCCTTCGGCTACATCAACTAAGGCTCTTCCGGATCGTAAGAATGGTCTACCAAGTATTAACGGAATACGAGGATCCATCTCATAGTCGACGACGACAAAGTCCACGGGAAAAGTGAATGTACCAACTCGAACAAAAACATCTTCGGCAATACCAACGGGGTATGCGAGAGTTCGATTAGCTAACTCGAGAGTCATGCGAGTCGGTACAAGGTCGGATAATGACAATTGTTTCCAAACCGAAAGTGGCATAAGATTGATGCTAGCGCCGAGATCCGCTAAAGCCATACAATCATCGATTTGAGGAAACGAGCAAGGTAACACGAATCATCCGGGATCTCCTAGCTTTTCGGGAAGCTCTTTGAGAAGAATCGCGGAACAATTCTCATTTAAACGGGTGTTCACGAGCTCAACCATTTTTTCTTTCTTATTAAGCAAATCTTTAAACGTTTTGACAAATTTTGTCATTTGAGCAAGTGCTTCAATAAGGCTTATGTTAACATTCACATTGGAAATCATTTTCAAAAAATTAGAGACATGAATGTCATCTTTGGTGAGCACTTTAGCCTTGTCTAGCCTAGATGGATAAGGGATATTAGGCTTAGACTTTGAAGGTTGAGAAGGAGAAGGACTCGCTTCTTGAACAACCGTAAGGATAGGCTCTTTCGGCAATGGAGCACTAGTACTAGGAGTGGTAGTGGGCGGAATCACCGAAGGGGGAGTAGGATTACTCATTATGACCTCCGGGCCTTGTCTCTCCTTTATTGGCGAAGAGATGGAAGGTCCCACTAAAGTGGTACCATGTCGAGTATTGATAGCACTCACATTAGCACGAGGGTTAATCTCGGTATTTGAAGGTAAGGCTCCTTGGGGTCTAAGGGCTTGAATCATGGTCAAAAATCTCTTATCGTTGGACTCTTGCATTTGTCTAGTAGATTCTTGCATTGCTTTCATGATTTTCTCATGTTCGGTCAATTTTTGTAGAACCAAGTCCATTTGAGGATTTTGCATGTTCATTTGATTAAACCCTTGATTAGGAAAACCTTGGTTTTGATATTGAGATTGAAAACCGTTGTTGTTATAAAAACCTTGGTTATTATTTTGAAAACCTTGATTTTGACCATTAAAATTCCCTTGATTAGCATTCCCTTGAAAATTACCCATTTGAGGACCTTGGTTCCTATTTTGGTATTGGGTATTTTGGGCGGGTGGGGGTGGTCTTTGTGGTGCTACAAAACCCGTGGGAGCCAAATAATTAGTACTCTTATAAGACAAATGGTTAACATCAACATTAGGTTTAAATAGAACCCTTTCATTAGCATTAAAAGCACAAACTTGTTGTTGTTGATTCTTGTAAACCTTGTCACAATTGAAATATGAATGTGGTCCACCACAAGTCTCACACGTTTCACTAGTATCTTTTAAGGCATTCACTTGACCATTTAAGGCATCGGTTTTTAGAGCAAGTGATTCAACAAGCGAAGTGAGTTTATCGATTCTCTTGTCACTCTAACTAGAACTAGCACTCGCCATAGTGGCCCTAACACTCTTGGTTTGTACTTTAGCCTTGTTTTCAATTATGGCCCAAGCCTCATTCATGGTTTTCACAAGAATATTGCCCCCCGCGGCACTATTAAGTGAGTCTTGGTCATTTAGAGTTAGCATTGTAAAACGTATTTATTTGATGCACTTTAGTGAAACCGTGTTGTGGACATTTTCTTAAAAGCTCTTTAAATCGATCCCAAGACTCACTAAACGTTTCCCCATATTTTTGTTCAAAGGTGATGATTTCATTCCTTAAAGCGGTGGTCCGTGATGGTGGGAAAAAGTAGTTTATGAACTTGGTCTCTAAATCAATCCATGTAGTAATACTTTGGGGTGGTTCCTTATCAAGCCAAATCTGGGCTTGTCCCTCAAGGGAAAAAGGAAAGAGTTGTAGGCGAATGGCCTCTTGTGGCACCCCATTGTATTTGACGGTATTGGACAATTGGATAAATCTCTTGATATGATCATGGGGGTCATCTTGGGAACGACCCAAAAATGGGATAGCGGAAACCATTTTAATTAAATCCGATTTGAGTTCAAAATTATTTGCTCCAATTGCGGGGACAACGATAGCGTCATCGTTCCCTTCAACATGTGATTGCAAAATCTCGAGCATAGGTCGGTTATCCGTTTCCATCTATTGTCGAAAGCACGATTCTCTGGATCGGCTTGAATGACGTTCTTTTTGTTTTTCTTCTTCTTCTTCTTTTTGGAAGAATTGGAAGAATTTGGTACACCACTCGGTAGGTATGTACGCGCGCGAGTGCGCATACAATTAAAGCTTTGGAATGAGGTAGGTGACCTCGGTCGACTTTGAGAGGAAAAGGATTTTCCCTCTCGAGGTGCAATAGTAAAAAGCTACAAAAATATATACTTAAGTACTACTTGAGTTGGTAAACCAATAATCGGTCGTCCCTCTCAATATACGCACAAGCAAGCGGGGAAACGAGGTGGCACAAAGCACTTAAAAACCTTTTTCCTTAGACGGCCTTTTATAGCGCGTCGCCTTATACCCACCTTATAGTTTGTATATTTTGAGTTCAAACGTCTTACTAGTATTTATCTATTTTTCCTTTTTATTTCGTTATGGATGCGAATACAATAGTTAGGTGATGAAATCCCAACTAAGGCTTATTTGAAGAGTAGGTAAATTAATGTTCTATGTAATATACAATAGTAAAAGAAAAATCTTTTTGTATTTTTTAGAAAATATATATATTCACAAGAAAAATCGAAAGAAATCGAACTAAAAAAAATTAACACTAATACGTAATATTTTTTTGGTGTAATACTTTTAGGAAAAAGTATTACTTTTGGATTTTTTAATTTTTTTTGGTGAAAATCTTAGGAAAAAATTTGCTTTTGTGATTTTTTAATTTTTATGTATTATTAATTTTTTGATTTTTTTGTATTTTTGATTTTTGTGCAAGAAAGTTAACGTTCAAAGTGAATGGATCCCAAAATCCAAACGTCTTCACGAAAAATCGTCAATCGTACGAGCGAAGCGGCAGCGGCGCCATTTTAATGCTAGAGATTTTGTATGCTCTTTTAAGATCTATTTTCGTTCCTCGACTCACTCGAATTGATCTTCATTAACGTAAGACTTAACTTGTTTTTGGTAAAATATATTTTTGGTTTGATATTTTAAACTAAATCTATTTAATTAAAAACTTTAAAGGAAAGATATTTTAAAACTTTATCTTAAACTAAACTAATGTAAAAACTATTTTTTAAAATAAAACTTTAAATCTAATTAAATGAAAACTTTTTAAAACTTTAAATGAAAATATATTTTAAAATAAAACTTGAAATAAACTAATTTTATACTATTTTAAAAAAAATTATTTAAAAGACTTTTATGAAACTATTTTAAAACCTAAACTAAAATTTAAACTATTTTTAAAAAAAAGTAATTTAAATAAAATATATTTTTTTTATCTTTTCATATTTCTTATAAAACTGAATAAAGGATATAAAAACTTTTAAATAAAATTAAACTTAAAACTGAAAACATGTATTAAAATTTAAAAACTGCCAATCACTAAAATAACCCCTATATTAATCTAATCATGCGAATTATAACACAAATGAAAGTATAGAGGAGTTGGTTATGTTGTTTGGCTTGCGTACGAGAGGTCAGGGGTTCGAGTCCCCTGACACACAATATTTTGCTATAATTATTTTTTTTTGACAGATTGTAAAGAAAACAGATAAGCTATATCTTAAATAAGCTGAAATACCAAATAGGCAAATAGGCTGAATCAAATAAGCTAAAACACAAGCAAAAAGCATATAAAACCAGAAGGACAAACAAAATAAGCTAAAACGAATAAATCTAGGACAAATAAGCAGATTAAATGCAACGAAACCTAAATATGACAATAAGCTACGAACAATTAAGCAACTAAAAAATAAGCAGATCAAATATAGCAGAACTTTATATCTAAAATGCGTGAGAATAAAATAGCAAAATCAACAAAGTCAAACATAAAATTCCAAAACAATAAGCAGTTTCCAAATAACTTCTAAAGCAGATAATACAAAACTAAAACATAAGCAGATAAACATAACCTTAAACTAAAACTTAACAGTAAAATTAAAAAAGATGAAACCCGATGTTGAATCCGTTGAGCCGAAGATGCAGCGCTGAGCTGTCTTATCGAAACCGAATCGACAAACACCACCTTGTTATCAACCCAATATCATCATCAATATCACGTCCCAAATACTCTCGAACCAAACAACTTCTCTCGAACCGAAAGTACCAAACGAACCAAACGAGAATAATCTTCACGAACAAACAAAGACTTGCGAACAGTACTTTTATAAAATTCCCAGTAGGGGAAATTTAATTCACTTTCTTCTTCTTTTTTTAGTTATTTTTTTTATAATAATAATAATAATTGTGAACAGTAGTAATAATAACAGTGATAATAAAAAAATAGATTATGAATTAAATTTAGACAGAAAATTAAATGAGACCAAAATAATTAAAAATTAACTTTTCATTAATAATCAAAATTACATTACTGGAAATTGAAAAAATACAAGATTAAATCTAAAAACCTAATTTACTGAAAATTAAAAATAAAGAAAAAAAAGTGCTAACCCAAAATTACACATGAAAGGGGGTTTTTATAGGCAAAACCCCAAAAACCTTCTTCTTAGCTTCATCATTAAGCAACAAATCATGGCCGTTTCTTTTCTTCTCTCTCTTTTTCTTGTGATCAAACGGATGAGATCAACCCTTCTTGCACACGGATTGCCCTCGTGGCGTTTTTGTGCTTCTTGTTTTTCTTCTGTGATGATGTGGAGGCATCTTATTGGATGGAGTGGAGTTGTGATGTGTATTAACCAATCAAAAACAAGGATTAAGCCACATATGGAGAGAGAGTGCCATCACCCTTGGTGGATCTTCCCGTTTTTCTTGGGGATTTATTTCCCATCCGTGTGAATTACACGGATTTAACAAAAGCCCCAATTTTCGTGGTTAATTTTGTGTGATGGGATGAATTAGGGTTTTGGTAAAAAGGGTAAAAAATGGAGGCTGTGGGGGAAATACGTTTGAGAGAGAGAGAGAAAAAAAGGTGTGGGTATGTAACTTTGTTTTTATCGAACGAATGATGGGAGTGGGGTAATTATATTAAACCATTTTAATAACTGTGAGTGGGTGAGAGTTCTTTTTTGTGTAGACACGTGTGGGAAGGGGTAAAGATAGGTATGTGATAGGTTTAAACGTGTGATGGGGAGTGGTATTGTTTATCAGTTTGACTAGGGATTGACCATTTTTGACCAACAAAGACAAACATTCCACGTTTGTTTTAGAAGTGGGCTTTGACCGGGTAATAAATATTTGACCTAGCAAATCCATTCGTTTAATTTGTTTTATCCGAAAAGGGCTTGGCCCAAATCCGAACAAGCAAATGGCTAGATGGGCTTTTAAAGCCCAAGCTTCATCCATCTTATAAACAAATGGGCTTTGTGGCCCAATAGATCCAATGTGGGACCCACTTGGCTCGAAATCTTCGTAAATAATTAAATCCACTAAGACGAGCTCTATTTCGGCTTTCTTTTACATTTTCTTCAAACTCGTGTCGGTTTAGCCGGTTTTCGTGAACTAGGGCACACTTTTGGTCTTTTGACTTTGTCTTCGTTTCTTTTTGGACTTTTCTTCAACATTTGACCGTGAAATCCCGTGTTTTATTTCCTTTTGATCATTTGTACCTATTTTAACACAAAAACACAAAACCACGCGTAGTTCCGACTTTTACGATATTAAACACATGATTAGGTCTTGTTTTTCCTTGATTTTAGTGGCAAAAGGATAAGTGTTTACACACTTATTATCAGGTTTGGTTCAAGATACCCGATAAACTTTAAACCGATTAGATCTGACCATATAAGCCTTATCGGGTTCGGGTTTGGGTCAACCCGACCGTACTGACACCCCTACGCCCGTGTGGTTTACCTTAACAGGCTTTTAAAATAAATCTCCACGGGAAGACATAAAACTCAAGCCCACACCGTTATGTAGATAACAACTTATTTCTAGGTTTTTAATCTCTATTCAATTAAGATTCAGAATATTGTACGGTGATTTAGAGTAAAGCAAGTGAACTTTACAATGAGAATAAATTAAAAACCAAGTTTGATAAGAGAATTCCTCAAATTTTTGCAACGGTAAGTGACTTCATATAAATATATTTACAATGTGTGTCAAAGTGGATATAAGATGTTCACACCATAAACGCTATTAAAATGATCTAAATAAAAGGTTATGCATTACAGATACAATACTACTCTGACCCGCTTGTGACAAAAAAGAACCTGAACCAACCACTCTTAGCTAAACTTCGCGCAAGAGATAGCCATCACCATTGTTATCTACATGTAATAGATCGTTTGCCAATAATTAACTCATGTGCCATGAATGATCTTGATATTACTTAACCTTGATACAATGATCCCATAGAATCTGCTGATATTACTTAACCTTGATACAATCACTTGAAAGACAGAAAAAGAAAAGTGAAGTAGGAAAGTGATTTATAAAATGTAGTGCCGCCCGAATACATCTATATGTTGAGCTTTTGGTTACAGAAAGAGGTAGTATACTCCTTCTACATCAACATTAAACATCATCTTTGGTTTCAGATCTGACTGTTGGCCAACGTGTTCATCTACAACTTGGTTCACCTCTTTGTTATCTTCTACACAATGTATAAAATGAGACTTGAGTTCTATACTTCCAAGACATATTATAATTCATAACATAAAATCTCAGTAGGTAAGTGCCCATGCTCAACATACTGGTATAAAAGTACACCAAATAAACCAAATGCATGAAAATTATTTGCAACATATAAAGATGCCAATTTGGAGGATCAAACTTGTTTAACATGCAAATTTTAGCATAACCTCAAAAAATGTTTAGTATGCAAATTTCAAGAAAATGTTGATACATATATGCAAATGGTACACGTCTCATGAATTTTTTGAATGGAATGTGAAGAGGAGTATTGAACAACATAAATTATATCCGAAGGCCTTTATACCGTAAATTAAGATCAATACAATGGTGCTAATGTTCTTTCCATAAAGTTGCTGCATCCATGTGCTTAGGACGCGATCCCAAAAGGATCACTTTATACTTTAGAGTGCTTAGATCATTGACGTATATCCTGTAACGATCGATCCATTCGTTTAATGACAGGAAAACAAAGAATGGAGATTAAGAAGAGAGTTTTTTGATCCAAACGCTTTGCATAATTGTTTCATTGAATGGAGATAAAAAAGATAGATTTGTTTGTGCTTAGGATGCGAACACGCAAGATCACATTATCCTTTAGAGCGCTTAGATCAGTGATGTATCCTGTAACGAATCAATCCATTCATTTAATGCCAAGAAAACAAAGAATGGAGATTAAGAAGAGAGTTTTTGATCTAAGCGTTTGCACAATTTTTTTCAAAGAATGGAGATCAAGAAGAAAGAGTTGTAATGTGTTTAGGGTTCATGTGATCATTAGCAGTGACAATTTATCGTAATCCTTGGATTATCTAACTATGGAGATGATTACTAGAGAGAGAGATAGATAAAGAACTAGAGAGAGAAAAAAGACAGAGGTTAGAGAGAATAATGAAAGATTAGATTAGAAGTGTGTGAAATGTGAGAACCAACCCCTCCTAACATGCTAGGAGGGGGTATATATAGCCCACCCTACATGTGGGCTTTGTGGGTTGTATTGTTACATATTGGATCACGAGCCCATACTGGATGTATCTCGTTGGAGTGACCGATCCTTCCTAAATACGTAAAAACGTATTTCCAACAATCTCCCCCTAAGGGAGGTCACTCCAAGTTACAATTTCCTAAATAGTCTATAGCTCGTGATCTATGCTAACAATGATGTGACCGAGACTTTCTTTGGGAAAACGCATTTCCAACAATCTCCCCCTAAGGGAGGTCACACCATTTTACAAAATCTTAAACCTAGCATACTATGCTTGAGTCTTCGATCTTGTTCTTGTGAATATGCTGATTAGATCTTTGACTTTAGTCTTGAGCATGTTTCCTTTCCTTGACCTTGTGCATTCATCACTTGTGAAATTTTCCTCCTCGTGACTTCATGTTCCACATACTTACACCTTTATAAATTCTTAAAAGCTTCAGAGTTTGATACAACGGAAGACTTGACTTTTAGGCTTTCTTGAATTTGTTAAAGTGTTTAGTGCAGAAAGTATAAGCATGCGTGGATGACTTCTTCTCGGATACCGCAATGCCACCTTCTTGTTATGCTGCATAAGACAATTAGCAACAAAACAAAGACACAGATGAAATGGCTTTGAACATTTCAACCTAATTAGGTAGCATTTTACCTCCGGTCAGTGAAGACCGTTGGACGATATTAAATATCGTACTTGTGGCAGGTAGTTTCAATTAAGAACCTCCTTTACAAGATTTCGCGGGTAAACCCGTTCTCTTTATTCGACCGTACAAAGCTGACTGCGAACATAAAGAGTGAATCATTTGGATAGAATTATCCGCATGATTAAAGTCGTCAATTCATGCTCCTGGAACAAGTGAAATTCAATTAAGAACTGCACCATCGTTGCTTTCCAGTTGTCACGAGCTTAATTCATATAGAATCTTGCTAATTACCTACCAAGTGCTGTTTGATGTTAGCACTAGAAGGATTTCCATTCGTCATTGTAAATAATTAATCGTATTACTCTGAATGTTCTGGTAAGATCACTTAGATTTTGCGTAGAGGCCTGGAACGAGTTTGAATTCATTTAATAATTAAACCACTGTTGCTTTCCAGTTATCACAAGTTTGATACATAAAGAATCACACAAGTTACCTACCATGAGCTTTTTAATGTTCGCTCAAGAAGGATTTCCATCTTCATCGTAAATACTTTCGTATTACTCGGATGTTCAGGCAAGATCATGAAGATTTTGCGTAGGACTCTTAAGATCTTTCTTACTTTTCACAGTGTGTGAAGAAGCAAGGAATTATGAAAGTGTGTCCTAATGAGATATTTGATGATCTCAAATGGCTCTAGACTTTATCGTGCATTTTGGATTTTAGTGATCGGAGGCTTGAGAGAAGTGCCACCATTTCAATACTAATTTATTCGGAGTGAATAAATCAATAGATATTGCGTTGTCTCCGTGTGATTAAAACAAATATTTGTTGAGAGATATCTGAGTTAGTTGGGATGGGTTGTGCATTGCATCACTGGGTCCATGATGTCTTATCTTAAATATCAAGCATCATTAAAAATGATCTTAATAGCATATGTGTTGACCCGGTTTCTGCCTAAGTTGTAAGGAGGGTGATGAGATGGCATTTATACATGATCTCATCGTTCTTTTCGGGCTTTAAATGCAATAATATGTCATAAAATACCATATATATGCTTGTGTTTGTTTACTTGTGTATTTTAGGTATGGATATCGTGAAAAAGACAAAAGATCACAAGAATCAAGGAAAAACGAACACGAGAAACGAAGCCGTACAATGAACCGGGCCCTAATCATGGAATTTTCATCAAATACCCTTGAAGACTTGAAGACAAACAAGATTGATCCTCAATGAATGAAGAAATGACACTTAAAACCCTTGTATAGTAATAATTACAAGTTTGGTCCCTTAAGTTTGTCAAAATTGCAAAAAAAGTCCTTCAACTTTGAAGAAATGGCAAGATTGGTCCCTCAACAAATTCAAATTGCCAAAAATGGTCCCTCATGAAGATTAAGATACAAAGAAGACCTTGGAAGATCAACAATGTTCAAAATCAGCCTTGAAAATATTCAAAATGGCAAAAATCATCCTTGAAACACTTTTTACAAAGTTTTGTGCCAAAAATGACAAAACTTGGAAGTTGATACAAGCTTATTCAGGCGCTGATGGGTTTTTAAAGTAAAAGGACAAAAGAAAGAAAGGATAAGGACCAAATGTGTCACAATTGGAACTTTCAAACAAAAAATGCGCCTAACATGTTCTCTCCCCCAAAAAACGGATCAAATGAGCATTTACTGTTCATCTTTTACCCCAGGTTCTATTTTACTCATTACTTGGGTAATTCTCAATTAAACCCACACACACTTAATTCACACACTCACAAACCTTTCCCACTCCTAAAAACCTGCATCCCACTCATGTGCACCAAACCCCCAATTCCCCAATCCACCAATCACATCATTCCTTAGCCCCCAAGCATCATGACGTGGCTTAAATCAATGGCCAAGATTATTTGCTTCCTCCCAAAGCAAAATAAACGTTCAAGATCAAGAGAGGACAAAATGCACTCAAAACCATTCAAGGGCACATTTGGGATTTTCTATGTATTAGGGTTTTATGTTTTTATGCTTCTAGGATGTTCTATAGGCTCTATAAAAGGAGACCCAAGCTGTGGTGATCCCTTTGTTCCAGTTTTTAAGCTTGCACATGTAATACCTTTTTAAAGAAATAAAAAGTTTGGTTTTTGAAATATTCAAGTGTAATTCCTTTTTTATTGTTTTTAAAAGTTGAGTGTTGTGTTAAGCTTAATTCTGAGTTCCACACTTTTATTTGGTTAAGCAACTTTGATTTTCAAAGTTGTTTAAGGTTTTGAGATTTTGAGAGATTTTGGTAAAATCTTCTCAAAAGGTTTTTGGTGTTAGGAGTTCATGTTTGTTGGTGATTTAAGTGTTATAGAAACATTTTAAGAAGATTAAAAAGGTTTTGGAAGAGTTATAAAAAAGAGAATAAAAACAAAATATTGATATATCTTGTTTTATCCATTTTGTTTGTTTGATTTGTCATAAACAGGTTGAAGAAGTGTTGATAAAGGGTCAGCACCAACCCGGGTTGGTTTGGAGGTGGATTCAACATCCACTAGGACCCTTGGATGTAGGGGTCCTAAGGTAACTCTCTTTTACTCTTTGAAAAGTTCATAAAAGTGCTTGTTACTTGATTTGCTTGATTGATTGATTAAGTGTGTTTAAGTTACTTGATTTGTGTTTATGTTATGTTATATACATGTTATGAAGCTTTGATAACAATTTGGTTAGGTTTCATAAGGTTTTGATTTGGAAAAATTGGTTTTCAAAAAGTTTAAAGGGTGTTTGGCAATACGTTTTAGCAGGAGTTGGATCTTAATTAATGAATTGTAAGGGTGTTATAGTTAGTGATTAAGGTTGATTTAGATTTTAACTAGTTGGTAACTTAGTTTGGTACAAGTTTTAGCTTAGTTTAAGAGGTAAAAGGTAAAAAGGGTGTTAAAAATCTGCATAAGTGTTATCTTGCTTGTTTTTATGATCTTTGGTGCTTTTGATTTCTTGAATTTGAGTGCTAGGTGTTTGTTTCCTTGTTGTTATTGACTCCTTGTGCTTCATTGAGCACAAGGGTGCCCAATTGTTCCAACATAATCACCAAACAAAGCATCAAGCCAAGACCTCTTGGCATCACAAGTGCACAAGTGTGCACTTGGTTGTTCATCAGTAACTTAGCAGTACCAGGCCACGTTTTGCATAGTATTGCGCCGCAAGACCTACTAGTTGCGGCGCAACCGAAGGAGCTACAGGCCAAAGGTGCTATCGTTATACAAGCTGCGCCGCAAGACCTACTCGTTGCGGCGCAACTGAAGGAGCTGCAGATCTTGGTATTCCCGTTTCACTAGTTGCGGCGCAAGAAAAAAACGTTGCGGCGCAACTGAGTGATAAAAAGGGGGGGTTTCAGGATTCGAACCCTGGTCACCACGTTCACACCACACAACACTACCACTGCGCCCTAGGGTCTTTGACTACTAGGGAGTGGTTTTGTTATCTATTTATCACGTTTTTGTTTTGTCTCATTTTAAATAAACCGTAGCTTTTTCCCTATTTTCTAGCTTATTTATTCAACTTATCTTTCCTAGCTTATTTTTCCTTAGATTCTTATAGTATTTAGTTTTTTTTTAAAATTAGTTTCATAATTTTCCTTTTATTAATTAATTGTCTAGGATTTAATTAATAGACGTTTTTTTATAAAAGCCAAAAAAAAATACCAAAAATAGTTTTAATTTTTAGAAAATTACTTTTTAGTCTTATAATAATATAAGTTGAGTAATTGTTCAATAAAATCATATTTTTGACATTTGAATTAATTAAATTTGATTTTAGGGCTTTAATTAGCATTTAAAATTAATTATTTAATTAATAAAAGGTTGTAAAATATCTTTGTTGGATTTTCATCTTTGTTTATATTATTTAAGACTTGTTTTTAGCCTTTTTGATATTTTGTTTTTAGTTTTAATAAATTTTTAATTTTTGTGGTTTTTTCTACGGCTTTACGTTTTCGTTTTTTACGTCATAGTGTAATTTCCAAGAAACCGTCATTCCATCTTCTCAATATTAATCTCAAAGAAATACAAGTTAATTCACAACACCATACCTCCTTGGGAAACGAATCTTTCATCTCTTTTATTTGATTGTGGGTCATTAGTGTTGATTTTTCCTAAAATCGTCGTACTCGATACTTACCGCTATTTACGCTCTTTGTTTTCCTAAACAAGAGTTGTATTTTTACTACAATCAATTTTTGGCGCCGCTGCCGGGGAGGTGTGTCGTGTCTTAATTTGGAAAATTTTGTTTTTGATATTATCCAAAATAGTATTTGTGTTAAGTGGAACTCCCTTAACACGTATTATCGGTTTTCTCGGTTTTTCTTTGTGAATATTATTAATATATTGTATTAAGTATCACAACCAAAATACAATATCTCCAAAAGTGTGAAAACACAACCTTGATTCGGGATTTCATCACTCGATCATTGTATTCGAATCTCAAACAAAAAGAAAAGGCAAAAATAGATAAATACTTTCGAGAAGCTCGATTTTGAAAGATACGAACTATAAGGTGGGTATAAGGCGGGTATTATAAAATATACCCTAAGGAAAAAGGCTCTTAAGTGCTTCGCGCCGCCTCGTTTCCCCGCTTGCTTGTGAGTATTTTGAGATTGAAGGCTAATCGAGGGTTTTGCCGCCCAAAGTATTAATACGTATACTATATTTGCTTGGTTTTCTTTGTGATTAAACCCTCGTGAACAATTTGGTTTTCACCAAAGTTCTAAAGTCATTCGAAGGCGTTCACTCCACGTGATCGTTTTCATTCCTTTGAGGCTTCTTTAATCAAGAGTTTGATTCGAGGAGAGATTTTGTAGATTGTTGTCTACGAAGATACACCAAAAACCAAAAAAATTAAATATCATCAAAAACACAAAAAAATTGAAAATCCACAAAACGACCAAAAAGAATCTTCTTTGCTCACCTCCCATTCTTCGTGAAGTTTATGATCACTCGTAATCAAGCTAAACGAGCTCGTAAACGTCTTCAAAAGCAAGCAAATCAAGGATCGTTGATTGTTGAAGAACCTCCAATTGTTGAACCTATTATAGAACAAGAAGTCGTAATGGCTAATCGTACTATGATGGAGTTGCTACAAGCACCCACCGAGGGTTTTGGAGAGGCAATTGTTATTCCCGCCATCCTTGCGGAGAATTTCGAGATTAAGACGGGTTTAATGTCGATGCTACAAGCAAACAAATTTCGAGGTCACGAGAAAGACAACCCGCATTACCACATTAGGAATTTCAACCGTCTCACGGCCACTAGCAAATTCAAAGATGTTCCGCATGACGCCATTAAGATGATGTTGTTTCCATATTCGTTGGATGGACCCGCTAAAATTTGGCTCGAGAAAGAACCGCCAAATTCGATTTTGACATGGGCCGATCTCGTTTCTAAGTTTGTGAACAAGTTTTTTCCATCATCAAAAACAACACACTTAAAAAATGAGATTTCACGATTTGTGCAACGTAACAATGAAAGTTTTTCAATGGCATGGGAACGATTTAAGGAGATGTTACATGAATGTCCTCATCATGATTTTTCGGAATTGCATCAAATTGATACCTTTTATAATGGGCTTAATGATCATGAACGAGATTATTTGAATGCCGCCGCGGGTGGTAATTTTTTGTGCAAGACGACAAATGAGGCTTTACAAATCATTGAAAATCGATCTAAGGTTTATAGCCCTCGTAACACACCGAGTGTTGCCAATATGGGTTCGTCATCGTCATCACAATCGTCTCGTGGCATTAATGCCTTACATGATGAAGCTAATGAGGAAAATCGGTTTTTTGATAGATTTGCTAATCTAATGTCCCATTGGAAGGCTCAAGAAGCTTCCAATTCCGCTTCGGTTAAAGCGGTTGCTAAGAGTTGTTTATCGTGTGGAGGAGCTCATGATTTATCCGAGTGCATTACCGCGGATGGTAACACTTCGAGTGCTTATGTAGCAACGGGAACTTACAACCAAAACGGCCAAGGTTCCCGCCAAAATCAAGCTCCACCAAACCAAAATGCTAACAATTATCGAAACAACAACCAAGGTAATTACCAAGGCAACACACGCAATTACAACAAAGGGAATTATCAAAGTGGGAATGGACAAATCTCTAATCAAAATCAAAACCGTGATTTTCAAAACACCACACAAGGTTTTCAAAATGCTCACACGAAAAATTTGCAAGGAGAATTTTTAGATTATGCAAAAGCAAATGATGCTAAATTTGATAATATGCAACGTGAGATGATTAGCTTAAGGTCCGAGTTGAAAAACGAGCTTAAAAATGAACTTGCTAATGAACTTAAAACTCATGCAAATAAAATGGAAGGAAATGTCCAACGTCTTCAACAAAACCAACAAAAGATGGAATTAGGACAACATGAGATTAAGCAAGAGTTATTGAAAGCGGATGCTAGGCAATCTAAATTTGAGGACCGAATGGCTAAAATGTTTGAAGCTATCATGTGTAAGCCCTCTTCTTCGGGTGGTCTTCCTAGTGATACCATTGCAAACCCGAAGGGAGAAATGAAGGTTATTACTACACGAAGTGGTAAAACTTTCAAGGAACCAATCTCTCGTCCGAGTACTTCTACGGAGAAGGAAATCGAGAAAGAACCCGAGGTGATGGTCGAAAAGGAGCACATTACAATCCCACGAAGTACCGCTCAAACCACACCTACGGTTACACCAATACCAATTGTGGAACCCGAGTTTCCAAGGCCGTTGCCTAATGACCAACCCACACCACCTTTACCTTACCCTTCAAGACGAAACAAAGAGAAAGCACAAGAAAGGAACAATTATCAATTTGAGCTATTTATGAAAATGTTTCGTGATTTGCATTTTAACATAAGTTTTGCCGATGCTTTAATCATGATGCCTCGATTCGCCGCAAACTTCAAAAGTATGCTAAACAACAAAGAAAAGTTACAACAATCGTCTAGTTGTTCATCGGTTTTTCTAAGCCGCATACCACAAAAAGTCGGTGATCCCGGTAAATTTTTGATTCCGTGTGCTATACAAGATATGGAGGAATGCTACGCCTTGGCCGATCTTGGTGCTAGTATTAATTTAATGCCTCTCGAGATTTTCAAATCGCTTTCGCTTCCGGCTCTTACTCCTTCGAACATGTCCATCGAGATGGCCGATCATTCTACGATTTTGGCATGTGGAGTAGCCGAGGACGTTTTCGTTAAAGTCGGAAAGTTTTACTATCCCGTTGACTTTATCGTTGTAGACATTCCCATCGATCAAAAAGTTCCTCTCATTTTGGGTCGTTCATTTTTGGATACATCACGAGCACTTATCGATGTTCATGCTCGTAAAATCACCCTTCGTTTCAATGAAGAAGAACTTGTCATCAATGCAACACAAAACTCCAATCTTTCTCATGTATATTCTATTGCAACTTTAAACCATGGTGACTCGACCAATGTCGTTTGCAAAGAATTTTCACCAAGAGTTTTAGGGAATGTCTCCAAAAACAATTTACCATTCCCTCCGCCGGTGGAGGTTATGAGTGTAAAGCCTACAAAGAAGAAACCATCAATACTTGAATCGAAAAATCCTTCACCTTCATTCTTGAAAAGTGTTGATAAGTTACCGGTTTCTACGGAAGATCTTTCGGATGATGAATTTATGGACCCCGATGGGGAGGTTTTCTTCGTCGATAAACGTTTTGAGAACTTGCCACCACCAAAACCAAAACGGTTTCAAAATGTGAGAATTTTTAGTGTGACTAACATCGTCTTAGAAACACCGAATATTTTCGACATAATCAACAAGGGTTTTCATAAGGAGAGTTTAAAAGATAACAAAGGAAAAGATCTTAAATGTAATTTAATTGATTTTTCTACAAATCTAACTCCGTCATCACCACGTGATTTGAGTGCTACAAACTCGTCTACTCCTTTTGACGATGTTTTGTGTGGTTCTAGTATGGGGGAAGCCCCTTATGTTCCCTCATCCTTGTCCACCGAGGACGAGATATTCGATCCCGGAATTTCATGTAAAGGGAAATCTCGGTCTTCCACCGATGCAATAAATGGAAACTATATCTATTTGCTTGGTGCGAGTCTACCTCGAGTAGCTCAAACGTTTGTCTTACCAATTGTCTCACCCTTCTACTTCTCATCTATTTTCTTCAAACTCTTTGAGTTTATGGCACATGTCCAAGTGGTGTTAATTTGTTTTCCCAATGGAAACGAGAACGCCATCTTCGACCCCGGTATTTTGCATCATCTAAGGACTTAGTCCTTTATACCGGTTGCTTTTTGGGCCTTGTTTATCATGTAAGCCCCTTTGACCACACCATGATTTTCCCTAAATGTTCACATTTTGAGGGGATCGAGTCGAGCTCATGACTCGGTAATCAAAAACGAGGTGCCTCGTGGGGGAGATCCCATGCTTATCTTTATGCTTTATGTTCACTAATAAGGGGACTTGTACCCTTCCAACTCGTTGTCTCGTGGTTGTTTGTGATTGTGTTATCTAGATCATCATCATCATCTACGATTGAAGACTCTCGTGTTCGTTTACGTGAGCCTCCATCGTTCGTTTGAAGAAGTTTTTCACGAATCCATGACATATCCTTTATTGTTCTAACAATTATCTTTTAGCATAATTAATAAACGGCTTTAGATATATTGTTGATCACCCTTTCCATGCTAGATCCTAAGCATTCGATTCTTCGTCTCTAGTATGGGGGTGCTCCACCTTTAGACTCGAAACATTGAGGACAATGTTTACTTTTAGTATGGGGGGGTGAATAGGTACTTGCTTTGCTACGCCCTCACGTTTTCCAATTTTCAATGTTTTGCTAATAAGGCTAAAAATAGCCAAATTTTAAAATTTTTCTTAGTTTTCATAAGTGTTTTTAAGACACGAATGTATATTTTCCGATGGGTAGAATAAGAGTTAATTTTTGACTTGATGGGCATTTGGAGCCATTTACATTCCTTAACCCGCTCAATTCAAGTTTTGCTAGACTTTTATATAGGGAGCTTTAAAACGCGAAAGTCTTAATTCATTCGGGTTAAGAACAAGAACTTTTCGCAAGTTCCTATAATTGATTCTAGAAAGTCACTTATCAAGGGAACTATAAAACGCATTCTCTAAACTTGAAAAAGTCCAAGAAAGTGCAAGATCCTATAGGTGGCTTGAAAACCCAAAACTTTGATTTGATATAGTCTTAATGAAAGCTAATCCAAATTTGGCTTAATTTTGACTTGCATGGCTAAGTATTCACGAGTCTCTTTAATTAGAGGTCTTTAAATAGTGAAGAACGAGAAATGATAGAGTTAGACAAGTGATCATGCTAAACGTAGAACATAAAAATGTTCTTTCAAAAACTCATGTGTTTTTAATTGTGGCTTTTTCTTCCCATAAGATCAATGCATTAGGAATAAAACATAATTGCAATAAGTAAGGTCGTACGGTTTGAAAAGTTACTTAGCCTCTAGCGCAAGATCGTTTAAAAGTTGCTCGGGGTTGAATAGAGTTCATAGCCAAGGCATAACTTATTGAAACGGGACGCGAAGATTGGCGATCATCCAAAAAGGCCCTAACAAGGCATGAGGAGCTCTATTTTTGCTAAAGATCCAAAGATGATGTGAAGTATCATTGTTCCAAAATCAATATGAAGGATCGAGACACACGACGAGAAGCTATTACTCCCCTAAAAAATGGAGAAAGTCTATCCAAAAAGACCCTAACAAGGTATGAGGATAAATATATCCAAGTCCGAAAAGGAGGCGGATCGTTGTATATCAAAATCCAAAGTAAAGATTGAAGAAAAATGATGAAGTCGTGGTCCTATATGAAGAATCTCTCAAAAACGTCAAGTGAAGAAATTCCAATTATATGAAGAGAAGACCATAATTTCGAGAACGTCTTCCCAAGATTTGAAGTATGAAGTACATGCCAAATATCGGTCCGAGAAAGGTCTCGAATCGTGAAACGAGTTATGCCAAGATATGAACTTAAGGAGATACACGAGAAGCCGTTTTAAAAGATTTTGTCCTTCGGCTAACTATTGATCAAATCGTGCTACTTTGCTTTCGGACTAATAACTACTTAAATAAGTCAATATGAATCACTTGTGATCCATGAAAATTAGATAAAAAATGCTAGTAACCCATTTCCTTTTATAATAACTAGGATTGCGGGGAGAAAAAGTATTACACAATTTGGACGTATGAGTAGTGTTAGCATTGTGACTTGTACCAACAATGATCTTGTTTTTGCACTTAGCATGGAATGTATGACAATCAAGGATGACGAAATTTACTCTAAGGGACATTAACTTGTTTCTATTCTTTGACCCTAAAAGTCACATTTTGGTGATGAAAATCATACATTATGTCTTTACACATCATCGTAGTATGTTGCAAGTATTTTACTCTTCAATAAAGGTTAATAAAATTGAACTTTGGTGATGCTTAGATACTTTATTCTAGCATTGCGTGAGGGCACGGCAATGGCTTAGTATGGGGGAGTGATGAGATGGCATTTATACATGATCTCATCGTTCTTTTCGGGCTTTAAATGCAATAATATGTCATAAAATACCATATATATGCTTGTGTTTGTTTACTTGTGTGTTTTAGGTATGGATATCGTGAAAAAGACAAAAGATCACAAGAATCAAGGAAAAACGAACACGAGAAACGAAGCCGTACAATGAACCGGGCCCTAATCATGGAATTTTCATCAAATACCCTTGAAGACTTGAAGACAAACAAGATTGATCCTCAATGAATGAAGAAATGACACTTAAAACCCTTGTATAGTAATAATTACAAGTTTGGTCCCTTAAGTTTGTCAAAATTGCAAAAAAAGTCCTTCAACTTTGAAGAAATGGCAAGATTGGTCCCTCAACAAATTCAAATTGCCAAAAATGGTCCCTCATGAAGATTAAGATACAAAGAAGACCTTGGAAGATCAACAATGTTCAAAATCAGCCTTGAAAATATTCAAAATGGCAAAAATCATCCTTGAAACACTTTTTACAAAGTTTTGTGCCAAAAATGACAAAACTTGGAAGTTGATACAAGCTTATTCAGGCGCTGATGGGTTTTTAAAGTAAAAGGACAAAAGAAAGAAAGGATAAGGACCAAATGTGTCACAATTGGAACTTTCAAACAAAAAATGCGCCTAACATGTTCTCTCCCCCAAAAAAACGGATCAAATGAGCATTTACTGTTCATCTTTTACCCCAGGTTCTATTTTACTCATTACTTGGGTAATTCTCAATTAAACCCACACACACTTAATTCACACACTCACAAACCTTTCCCACTCCTAAAAACCTGCATCCCACTCATGTGCACCAAACCCCCAATTCCCCAATCCACCAATCACATCATTCCTTAGCCCCCAAGCATCATGACGTGGCTTAAATCAATGGCCAAGATTATTTGCTTCCTCCCAAAGCAAAATAAACGTTCAAGATCAAGAGAGGACAAAATGCACTCAAAACCATTCAAGGGCACATTTGGGATTTTCTATGTATTAGGGTTTTATGTTTTTATGCTTCTAGGATGTTCTATAGGCTCTATAAAAGGAGACCCAAGCTGTGGTGATCCCTTTGTTCCAGTTTTTAAGCTTGCACATGTAATACCTTTTTAAAGAAATAAAAAGTTTGGTTTTTGAAATATTCAAGTGTAATTCCTTTTTTATTGTTTTTAAAAGTTGAGTGTTGTGTTAAGCTTAATCTGAGTTCCACACTTTTATTTGGTTAAGCAACTTTGATTTTCAAAGTTGTTTAAGGTTTTGAGATTTTGAGAGATTTTGGTAAAATCTTCTCAAAAGGTTTTTGGTGTTAGGAGTTCATGTTTGTTGGTGATTTAAGTGTTATAGAAACATTTTAAGAAGATTAAAAAGGTTTTGGAAGAGTTATAAAAAAGAGAATAAAAACAAAATATTGATATATCTTGTTTTATCCATTTTGTTTGTTTGATTTGTCATAAACAGGTTGAAGAAGTGTTGATAAAGGGTCAGCACCAACCCGGGTTGGTTTGGAGGTGGATTCAACATCCACTAGGACCCTTGGATGTAGGGGTCCTAAGGTAACTCTCTTTTACTCTTTGAAAAGTTCATAAAAGTGCTTGTTACTTGATTTGCTTGATTGATTGATTAAGTGTGTTTAAGTTACTTGATTTGTGTTTATGTTATGTTATATACATGTTATGAAGCTTTGATAACAATTTGGTTAGGTTTCATAAGGTTTTGATTTGGAAAAATTGGTTTTCAAAAAGTTTAAAGGGTGTTTGGCAATACGTTTTAGCAGGAGTTGGATCTTAATTAATGAATTGTAAGGGTGTTATAGTTAGTGATTAAGGTTGATTTAGATTTTAACTAGTTGGTAACTTAGTTTGGTACAAGTTTTAGCTTAGTTTAAGAGGTAAAAGGTAAAAAGGGTGTTAAAAATCTGCATAAGTGTTATCTTGCTTGTTTTTATGATCTTTGGTGCTTTTGATTTCTTGAATTTGAGTGCTAGGTGTTTGTTTCCTTGTTGTTATTGACTCCTTGTGCTTCATTGAGCACAAGGGTGCCCAATTGTTCCAACATAATCACCAAACAAAGCATCAAGCCAAGACCTCTTGGCATCACAAGTGCACAAGTGTGCACTTGGTTGTTCATCAGTAACTTAGCAGTACCAGGCCACGTTTTGCATAGTATTGCGCCGCAAGACCTACTAGTTGCGGCGCAACCGAAGGAGCTACAGGCCAAAGGTGCTATCGTTATACAAGCTGCGCCGCAAGACCTACTCGTTGCGGCGCAACTGAAGGAGCTGCAGATCTTGGTATTCCCGTTTCACTAGTTGCGGCGCAAGAAAAAAACGTTGCGGCGCAACTGAGTGATAAAAAGGGGGGGTTTCAGGATTCGAACCCTGGTCACCACGTTCACACCACACAACACTACCACTGCGCCCTAGGGTCTTTGACTACTAGGGAGTGGTTTTGTTATCTATTTATCACGTTTTTGTTTTGTCTCATTTTAAATAAACCGTAGCTTTTTCCCTATTTTCTAGCTTATTTATTCAACTTATCTTTCCTAGCTTATTTTTCCTTAGATTCTTATAGTATTTAGTTTTTTTTTAAAATTAGTTTCATAATTTTCCTTTTATTAATTAATTGTCTAGGATTTAATTAATAGACGTTTTTTTATAAAAGCCAAAAAAAATACCAAAAATAGTTTTAATTTTTAGAAAATTACTTTTTAGTCTTATAATAATATAAGTTGAGTAATTGTTCAATAAAATCATATTTTTGACATTTGAATTAATTAAATTTGATTTTAGGGCTTTAATTAGCATTTAAAATTAATTATTTAATTAATAAAAGGTTATAAAATATCTTTGTTGGATTTTCATCTTTGTTTATATTATTTAAGACTTGTTTTTAGCCTTTTTGATATTTTGTTTTTAGTTTTAATAAATTTTTAATTTTTGTGGTTTTTTCTACGGCTTTACGTTTTCGTTTTTTACGTCATAGTGTAATTTCCAAGAAACCGTCATTCCATCTTCTCAATATTAATCTCAAAGAAATACAAGTTAATTCACAACACCATACCTCCTTGGGAAACGAATCTTTCATCTCTTTTATTTGATTGTGGGTCATTAGTGTTGATTTTTCCTAAAATCGTCGTACTCGATACTTACCGCTATTTACGCTCTTTGTTTTCCTAAACAAGAGTTGTATTTTTACTACAATCAGAGGGCTTCTTTCTTTAGACCCTTTATCTTTACAATTCTTTTTCATTCTTCAACCCCTTCAATGCTTACCAATACGTCATTACTAGCACCTTGTTGTGATCGTTCCAGTGCTAACTTAAGTACTTGGTCGGCATTCAGCTACGTTCACAATCTTTCTCTATCTTTCCTAAGGACCACTATTTCTAGCTATGGAATGTCCTTGGGAAGATTCTTCCGGTTTTGGAAGAATCATTAGACTTAACCTATCCTACCATCCTTATGTCACCACAATCTTCATCGTCGTGGAATAAAAGGGTTTAGGGTAAGTACATGTCACCATGAAATCCATTTTGGTATAGCAAATCCATTTTGCTCCCCCTTAGCATATGCCACGATATTCGAAAACATTTCGCACATGTCGGGATGAGCTATCACGTTAAGTCAAACCATTTTTTATTAATCATCTCCCATATTAAATCAAATTTTCTCCCCCATATTAAAAATATTAACCCAATCGATGTTTTTAATATCAATTGATTTAATAACATTTTAAGAAAATTTGGGAAGAAAAATGCAAATCCAATTATCTTCATGATTTACACAAGCTCCCTTTCAAATAAATGAGGATGTACTTGAACGTAAATTAAATACCTTTTAAACACAAGTATAAGGTATTTATCACGTACAAAGATCATATATGATAATGTATTCACAAGATTAGCAATTTACGAGGTTGGACCTGAATGATGGAGAACATCATATGATAGAATCACATGGTTCTTGTTCACGAATGTTGGTCGCCTCGTCACATCTGAAGTTATCTCTTGACACCATGTGTACAATTTATATTGTTGTCTTGAACAATTTGTGAACTCGGCACTTTCGGCGTCGAAGATTATGGACGCTTGACAATTGCCCCCCCCCCCCCCCCCCTCAATTGTTGACCCGTGTTCTATAAGAGCTGTAGTCGTCGTTTGAGTAGGTGCATCGTCGAGTATGTAGATATCAATTGTAAATTGCTACGGTTTATGGAGATGATAACTTCATAAAAACAAGATTTCTCTCATTTTAACAAATAAATACACTGACACGTACATGTATTCGTGTTAGATTATGTTATTACCTAAACACAATCCCTTACATGGTTATAAAATAAACCATGCCCGAGAAAATTAATTCCCGTTTTTGAGTCAAAGCTTTCCGGTGAAATGTTTGACTTTAATATGAAAAGCGGGTTACTATCTGAAATAATAGCAAACCATTTGAGCATGTTTTAAATCTTTTAAACTTCTGCTCGAACTTTATTTACAACCCCGTGTCATTATTAAACGACATTTCTAGGATCGTAAATATTATCGATTTCAGAAGACATGCCGTTTTTTAAAACCAATTACTTGAGCTTAAGATTTTGAATATCTTATGAAACGAGTTCAAGTCCGAGAAGTTGTAAACTTCCCGTTGTTAAGGATTAGTTATAATTGGCGATAAACTTTCCTTTTAATTGAAGAGCGAGTTCTAAGCTGACATTTACTTAGAAGTCGTTTTCATGAGCTACAAAACTTTTGAATGTTTTAACTTAAAGCTCATGACCGAGAAAGGTAAATTTCTCGTTGTGAAGAAAAGTTCTCTTATTTAAAAGATACACTTTCCTTTTATTTAAGTCCGAGTTACAGTCTGATATTTAACTGTAAGTCATTGTGCATGAGCTTAAAAACTTCAAATGTTTTTAATATTAACTCATGCTCGAAAAATTAATTTCTCTTTGTAATCTGTCATGTGATTGCAAACCGTTGTGCATGAGCTTAAAAACTTTGAATATTTTTAATCATAAGCTCATGCCCGAGAAAAATTAATTTCTCGTTGTGAGGGTAAGTTATCGTTGCCAAGATAAACTACCCTTTATTTGAAGTCCGGGTCATTTTCTGACATTTAACAATGAACTATTTACACGAGCTTAAAACCTTTGAAGAGTTTTAATATAAGCTCGTGTCCGAGAAAAGTTAATTTCTCGTTTTGTGAGGATAAGTTTATCATCGGCGATAAACTTTCCTTTATTTAAAGAGCGGGTCAAAGACTGTGATTTGACTATGAGTCATATATACGAGCTTAAAACCGTTGAATAGTTTTAATGTAAGCTCGTGTCCGAGAAAATTTAATTTCTCGTTTGGAGGGTAAGTTATCGTTGCATAGATAAACTTCCCTTTATTTGAAATCCGGGTCATCGCCTGTCATTTAACGAGGAGCCAAATTTGTTAGCTTAATCGCAAATCCTCTAAAACACTTGATTCGTAGATATCAGCTTCTTTAACAACCAAACGCTAAGAGTGTCCTTAGTTGAATGGTATACAAAGATTTAACCGGTTTGTTGTTGTTGATCCTTGACTTTGGTACCTGCACTGGAATCATCAATTTGCATACATTCACATGGGTTAGCGATATCTATTTTAGAACCAAGCGTGGATTCATAGTCAGCCTTGGTAGTGCTAGAGGGAAACATCTTTCCTGTAGGAACCCATTGAAGATTAGTTAATTTGATAATCCTTCCCGTAGGTTGCCACCTCAGATTGGATCTAGGCGACATGGTTTTCTTATGCACATCAGAAGACTTATCGGTAGGAAACCAATTTTCTTTGGGATTACCTCTTTTAGCATTTGAGTTCAACTCCTTCAAGACTTTAGTAACACAAGCCGCATGATTTGTCGTGAAAATACTTTTCATACATACGGAACAAACACCGTGTTTGTGGTCCAAATGAGATCGAGAGATCCTAGTTCTTGCTTGTGTTATTTTCTTAGATGCATCTACTGTAGTGATTATTAGGCATGCTATTCGACCTATGTTGTGGCATATTCTTATAACTATACCTAGCATCACTAGTAGCAGTCTTGTTTGTAGGTTTTGCATAGGCTGATTTGATCACATTAGGCCTGGATAGTGGAGTAACTGGTCTAGAAATATGAACCATATCAACTTGGGAGGCAAACTGCGATCTCGAGGATTTTGGTCGCTCAGATCTAAATGCAGTCGGTTGTCGCACGGACTGATTTTTAGGCGGTTTCCCCAAGATTGATGTTTTTTCAAGCTTAGTGTCCACACTAGTGCCCTTAATTTTCCTTAGCTCATTTTTTAGAGCAGCTATAGCAAAAACCTTTTTATGAACCTGAGCCTTTAAATCAGCGTTTTCAGTAGTTAACAAGGTCATTGACTCTAGAGTTTTAGACCTCATCTCTATGATAGAATTATTTAACTCATTACAACTCTGTTTTAAGGTCTCGTTTTCTTTTTGTAAAAGGTCCTGAGAGGCCAACTTAGATTCTAGCAAATTAATTTGTTTCACAAAATTATCCTTTTCAGCGTTAGAATCTAGAATTTTTTGATCTAATTTTTGTTCAAGAGCAACATTTGAATTTTCAAGTTTTTTAAAATACTTTTCAAATTTATCAGTTTTCTTCGAAAATTCAATTTTGGCATCCTCAAGCTCTTTTGATTGTTGAGCTAAAATCGTTTCAAGCTCTTCAATCCTAGAAGTAGATTTGGTTAAAGAAGCAGTCATAAGGCATATATCATTATTTTTAGCATTTTTAGCATTTTCTCCCCCATTATGACTCACATCGGATGAATCAGAAGTGGTATCACCCTTTTCCATCCCATGTTTGGCATTGGTAGGTTCAGGATTCTCAACATGATGTAAGTCATTGTTAGATATAGTATTCAATTGCACCTCAACTATTGGCTCTTCGTCATGCATTCTTTGACGTGAATTTATGACACTGCTATCATCATTAACCAAAGCGGTCTCTTTTGAGTCATCCGTAAGACTATTAGTTTCCTCTGGCATCTGCATCAGATTTGCTTGCTTCCAGTTTTCATAAGCAATTTGAAGTCGTGATCGTTCTTGAAACAAATATGTAAGAGAGGTCACGCATTTGGACAAAGTACCACGGAAGTCTTGAATCTCGGTATGCATGTCTTCAAGGAATGACTGACAGAGCACTGAATTTTCTTTCTTGGCAACATCGAATTGAAGAAAGGTCGAAAATTGTTGTAAAAGAACTTGAAGTGCAGATACATATTCAATGTGATTAAAGTCTTCTTTGTCAAGTTGCTGCTGAAGAATATCCAAGTTTATCATCATAGCCTCCATGAAGAAAGGAGCATCTTGATCAAAGACTGCCACAAAGGATGGTCCGTAGTCTAGCTTGAAAGTCCCTTAATATAACAATTGTCGAAACTATAACTCGTATAAACACAAATATACAACGAAATACTTTTCAAACGCTTAATGCTTTATTAACTATTATAAACAAAGTATTACAAAGTGCTATGAATATACCCGTTGAATGACAATAAGAATTGAACCCTAGAACAAGTAAACTTGATTCGAGACTCAAGTTTACAAGAGAACCTATGAGTCGCTGGTAGACAGCTAAGGGCTTAGAGGTTCCTGTTGGGAATAAAATGTAGTCAAGACACTTGAACGCTGACAAGAGCAATTTGGATGTTGATAGGAAGAAATCAAGCGTTGACAAGACAAGCGTTGATAAGAAGAAGTCAAACACTGATAGAAGACTTAGTCTACACGTTTTGTATTTCTAGTAAAGATATGTTCGACATTGTATTTTCTATATTTATCTTTACCTAAAATAGCTGATATGTAGACTCTTGTACACGGCTCCTTAATCTATAAAAGGAGGTCCTTAGGTTTTAGTTTTAATATATGTTTTCACACTTTCATTGTACGCAAGTTCGGTTAATCAATCAAAGTGAAAGTTTGGTTTACTTTGTTTTGTTCTTTGTTCTAAGTGTTAAATTCCGCATAACACTTAGATTGTTCAATACAACAAAGTTTCTCTACGTGTTAAACTTGATTTAATCTCGTTAACACAAAGCTAAATCAATCTAAGTTTGGGATCAATAAGTGGTATCAGAGCTTGTTGAGAAACTTTGATCTAAAGAACACAAAAACCCTAAATCGCCAAAAACCCTAATTTTCAAGAAACCCTAAAAACGACATGTCTACTCCAGAGTTAACCTCCACCTCCTCAAGTCATAACATCAAGATTCCCATGCTAGACCCAGACAACTTTGAGCTGTGGAAGTTCAATTTTGAGCAGTATCTGCAAATCTATGACCACACCCTATGGGAAATTATTGAATATGGAAACACATTCAATAAGGCTGCCAAGATCCTAGCTGCTATTACTTTAAGATCAACTCCAGGCTCTACTAAAGAGGATCGAAAAGAAAAACCTGAAGATGGAAGAGCTGTCTCAGCTGAGGACTTCGCAAAGAGAAGGAATGATATGAAAACCCTAAGCATCCTCAAACTTTCCTTGGGACAAGAAAATCAGCACAAGTATAGAGGCTATGATTCTGCAAAAGATCTTTGGGCATCCCTTCAAGTTGCTTATGGTGGTAATGATGATACTGCCTTAGAGAAAAAGAAGCAACTCTTGCATGAGTATGCTGTATTTAAAGCCCTTCCCAATGAAAAGCTAAGTGGAGTGAGAAGCAGACTTCTTGACATTACAAGCAAGTTGTCATTCATGGGAACAGTGCATGATGATGCTGATATCATCACCACTTTCCTTAAAAGTCTTGGTGATGCATGGAAGATTGAAGCAAGGTCTATGATTGCTAATAATACTCACAAAAGTTCCTCTTTTGATGATGTTTACAATAAACTGAGGCTTGTAGAGAGCGAAATCCTTTTGGATCAAGGAAGCAAGTCTACCAATGGAAATATGGCCTTCTTCTCACATAGTGAAGGTCAATTTGATCAAAGAGAGTCATATATGCACCCCGTTGCTGGATCACCTTGTGTCAATGCTGGATCAAGCTTTGTCAGCGCCTCACATTCAGACGGTGACACATACAACATTGACTCACCAAGAGTTAAGCCTGCTGGTATTAATCTAGATACAATGTGTGCATACATCGCTTCATTGCCCAATGGTTCAGTGGTTACATATGAGGACCTTGAGCAAATTAGTGATGAGCACTTGGAAGAGATGGACATAAAGTGGAATATGGAACTTGCTAGCATAAGGGCCAATAGATGGAATAGAAGATTTAGGAAGAATATGACTTTTAATGCTAAGGACACTGCTGGGTTTAAGAAATCCAAGGTTGAGTGTTACAATTGCCATAGAATGGGTCACTTTATGAGAGAATGTAGATCTCCTAGAAGATCTGATGCTGGAAAGCCTTCAAGCCAAATCGTCAAGGTTGAAGATACAAATGCTATGGTTACCATGCAAGACATAGATGGTGTTGACTGGGATTGGAGCTTTTTGGCCAAGGATGAGGAAGAGAACAAGGCTTTGGTTGTAGAAAAGGAAGAAGAGGAGCATGTTCACTATGCTCTCATGGCACATTCTTCATCTTCATCAGATAATGAGGTATATGATGATGCATTTTGTAGTAAGGGTTGTCGTCTAAACACTGAAAAGCTTAACAAAGAAGTTTTAAAATTAACAGAAGATGTTTTTGATGAAAAATGCAAGTTATCTAATTATCAACTTGCTCTTACTCAAACTGAAAAGACTGTTGCTGAATATAAGAAAATGGAGTTTGACCTGAAAGATCAAATCAATATTTTAACTCATGATTTAAATGCTAGTGTTGAGGTTAGGAACATCCTGGAGAGATCCAATGGTGTTTTACAAGCTAAGTTGGATAAGGCTATAAAAAACAAAGATAATGTAGATCTTAAAATTCAAAAATTTGATAAAGCTTCTCAAACCCTAGAAAAATGTGTTAGTGAACAAAGAGATTCTAAGGATAGGAGTGGGATTGGGATGAAAGAGTATGTTGGTGTTCCTCCACCGGCTGGGAATTTTTATGGTGTCCTTAGAAAGGATCTGTCTTGGACTGGTATTCTAGAACTTCAAGAAGAGGAATTTATTCCTCCGCCTAGAGTTCTAACCACAGTAGAGGAATACAAGCAGAAATTAACAGATTTAGACCAATGGAAGAAAGCCAACCCTAATTTGTTTGTTAAGGGTGGCATGCTTAGTGAAAGCCCAAATGAGTCTACACCCATAAAAGTGACCAATCCTACCACTGGAAAGAATGTCGACCTTGGCTCAAACGTTGTTAGAAAACATAGTTTTAAATATATAGAAATGTATAGAAAACCTAGGTCACCAAAAAGTCAAGTTAGTGATAATGGGACAGGTTTCTTTTCATCTAGACCTAGAGCTATGTCTAGAAAAGCCTGTTATACTTGTGGAAGTTTTTCACATTTAGCTTATAAGTGTGTCAATGCTTCAAAGGTCAACGCTGCTAGAAAGTCAACCATGGTCAAACCCAAACCTTTTGTCCAGCAAAGTCCACAAGTCATTAGACCAGCCCCATTCTTCACTAAAAGGTCTAATACTTATGGACAAAGGCCTTTTTAGAAGACCAATACGTGGTCTAACAGACAATGGGTTCCTGTAGCAAACCCTAGGTTCAACGCTGATAAGGGTAATTTCAGCGTTGACAAGAACAAATTAAACGCTGACATGAATGTTTCCAACGCTGCTAGACCAAGTAATGCCAAATACTTGCAACCAAAGGGAAAGGGGTCTAAAGTTTCTTTTAGCCTATTTTGGAGACCTAAACAAGTTCAAAACCCTAATTCAGATGGGATTTCTATGACCTGTAATAGATTTTAGTATATTTCAAAGGTCATAACTAAACCAATTGGGGTTAACTGGGTGTTTAATCCAAAAAGGGATGAAGAAGGGGTTGTCATAAGAACTAAGTTTGTTCTTGTTGAACAACCAAATGAATCCAAGTCTGCTCAGGCTTGGGTTCCTAAAGAAAACTAATTTTTTTTCTTTATGTGCAGGGCATTCAAAAGCAGGTTAATGATTATCGCTATTGGGATAGTGGATGCTCTAGGCACATGGCTGGGAAGGAAGATTACTTGACAAACTTTACCCCCATTAAAGATGGTGACAAAGTGTACTTTGGAGGCGGATATGGAACTATCACTGGCAAAGACACTCTTATCACCAATACTTTGCGTTTTGAGAACGAACTTCTGGTAAAAGAACTTGACTATAATCTGTTTAGTGTATCACAAGTTTGTGATAACAAAAATAAAGTTCTTTTCACTGATACTGAATGCTTGGTGTTAAACAAAGATTTTAAAATTCCTGATGAGAAATTCATTGATTATAGAACACCTAGGCATAAGTACATATACAATGTGAATCTTAATGGAATTAGGATGAATAATAATCTGTCATGTCTATATGCTAAGGCTTCAGTTAATGAGAGTAATCTTTGGCATAGAAGGTTAGGGCACATTAATTTTAAGAACATAAATAGACTTGTGAGACATGGTTTAGTTGATGGTTTGCCTGAAAAGGCTTTTCACAATGACCATTCTTGTGTTTCATGCCTTAAAGGCAAACAGCACAAAGTCTCCTTTAAGTCTAAACTTGTACATTCCAGTTCTAAACCACTTCACTTACTGCATATGGACTTGTTTGGTCCAACTAATATAGAAAGCTTAAATGGTAAATCTTATTGTTTTGTCATCACTGATGATTTTTCTAGATTTACTTGGACTTTCTTTTTGGCTTTGAAAAGTGAAACTGATGATATTTTGATTAATTTTATTACCCAGTTAGAGAAAAAGACTGGAAATGAGGTTAAAATGCTTAGAAGTGATAATGATGGTGAGTTTAGAAATAAGTTGTTAGATGACTTTTGTGCCAAGAAAGGGATTAATAGACAGTTTAGTATAGCTAGAACCCCACAACAAAATGGGGTGGCTGAGAGGAAGAATAGAACACTCATAGAAGCAGCTAGGACTATGTTGGCTGATGCTCACTTTCCCATTGCATTTTGGGCTGAGGCTGTAAATACAGCTTGTTATGTTCAGAATAGGGCATTGATCAACAAAATCCATAATAAGACACCTTATGAACGGTTTTGGAATAGGAAACCTAATGTTGGTTTTCTTAAACCCTTTGGCTGTCATGTAGTTGTGTTAGATACTAGTGAAGCCTTAGGAAAGTTTAGTCTTAAAGGTGATGAAGGCTATTTCATGGGATATTCAGTGCAAAGCAGAGGATATAGGATTTACATGAAGAAAGAAAAACGTATACTTGAAAAGGTACATGTTAGGTTTTTAGAAAGTAAACCTAGTGACCCTGAGAGTGGACCAAATTGGTTATTATATTTGGAACCTCTATCTAGAACCTTAAATTATATGCCTGTTACTAATCCAAACATTGTGAAGGTAACTTCAAATGTTGTGGAAGAACCAGTTGTTGAAATTTCAGGTATACAAGTTGATAAGGAGGTTGGATCACAAGCAGACAAATCAGCACCCATACTTGAGTATGTTACCATTCCTATATGGACAGATACATTTGTTGTTGTTGCTGGAAAGGAAAAGGGTGGTCCACAAGTGACACCAGTTGATAAAAACATGCATGAATCTTCAAGCGCTGACAGAGGAAAATCTGGCGCTGACAAGACAAATTCAGGCGTTGATGGATCAAACGTTGACAACACCAACTCAGGCGTTGACAACTCTTTTGACCATTTATTCTCTTCAAATATCTTTGAGCAAGGTGAACCTTCAACTATACATGAAGAGGCTCATTCAGGTGATGATAGAAGAGAATTCGAAGAAGATATTAGCAACTTGGAGACTGAAATTGAAGACAACACCATTATTCAAGGAGGAGTGCTTTCATCTACTATGAAGAATCACCCTTCTTCTGTAAAACCCGTAAAAATAAGGTCATAATTTAATTATATTTTCAATTATTTTGAAGTATTATATAACGTTAAATATTATTATGTTTAACAGTTTAAGTTGAAACCAATATTAAATATTATATTTTAATATTTTGACGAGCAACGAGGACTACTAGTGATCGCGATACCGACGGATGCCCACAATTTTATATTTTATTATCAATCATTTTGATATTTAATATTTTCGACGATATCGTTTTAATTACGTATCGAGTCGTTATATTATTATTTTTCGTGTGCGTTTAAACTTTTAAGTATTTTTACGAAACCCGAGTCCCGTAAATATTTTTAAAATTGACTTTTAGTCATCTCCCGCTTTTTAACTAATATTTAAATTTTGGACCAAAACGATCACAAATTGGAAAAAACTACCCTAACTCCACACTATAACTAACACATCCACTAACACTTTTCCTTTAATAAATTCATTTAACCAAAAACCACCAACTTTCTCTTCTCCCTTGTTTTTAGCCATCCACCATTAACAACACAAACACCATGATCAAAATTTTTCTAGCTTGATCCAAGAGAAACCAAGCAAAGTCCCATCCTCCATTTTCAAAGGGCTACAATTTGGTATAAAATTTTCATACATGCAACCATATAAATTTTTCAAGAAAAGTTGGTTATGTTTGATCCAAATTTGTTGTATGCATGTGTTAGTAGTGATGATCAAAAGATTTTCATGCTATGTTTTTGTTAAAAAGTTTATTTTAATTTTTGGGTTTTTGTTTTTGATGATGATGCAAGTGTTAGGAATGGTTTATGATGATATTAGGGGTGTAGGATGATGAGAAAAGTTGTTGGAATTGATCAAAAACATGATTTTGTAAGAGATTTTAATAGTTAATTTTGGGCAGTAGGTAAACTGAAAAATCCGAATTTTTATGTTTTGAAAATGACTTAACTTATAGCCTAGGGTTGTAGATAATTTCCTTAGCTTTTATTTGATATAAGGTAGAGCTTCTAGCTCAAAACGAGCGCGAAGTTATGATGTTTTGAATGATCGTGTACCGGGAGACGAGTGTCGACACAATCCGAAAATTGTTGTCGATATTTGGATCGAATCTCGGGGACTATAAAATGAGTTTCAAAATGATTCAAGGGCTGTTCTCAGGCTCCAAGTTTAGTATTTTGAGTCTATTTTTAGAATCAAGTGGCGGTTTACAAATGGAGTTGTTTAGAATGGTCAAAATGGTTTCGTAAGTCAAGGTCGCTAAACTGTCCGGATTTTGTGATTCAAAGATGAGTCGGGCAGGGAACTTTAGAAGTAAAATCTTTTAATGGGCTTTTGGGAGGACTTTCTATATATAGTAAGTAAGTTCTCTGAGTAGTATCATAAAAATTTGATATGTTTAAGTATGGGAAAACGGCTTGGACATTCGGTATGTTCCGGCAGATTTTTATTAAAGGCATATAATAATAAAATGAATATATAGGAGAGTATAATAGAACCACTTGCATCGTTTTCTCTCGAGTTGTCATGATTTTATACTTGAGTTTGATTTTATTAAGTATAATTTATTTCTCGAGTCTATTATTAATGTACGCACCTTATTTGCTAGGTTGCGGTTGTCGTGTTTTTCGGGCATCTACTATCGTCGGCGATCGTCTTCAACTACTATAAGTACTAAGGTGAGTCTATAGCCTCGCTTTATACTAGTTATTAAATGATTTTAAACCCGCGAGGGGGAATACATGTTTTTATAAACTTAGAACACAAGATTTTTATGGTATGCTTTGTCCCTCTATGAATGGACCCGTGGTTGCCTTTAAATTGCCTTAAGTGATTGCCTTTGTTAAAACCTCAATTATGGACCGTTAATTAACCTATGATGGGTTAACCGCTAGTACAATTAATAGATCTATGGGGGAAGCCGCCCCGGTTCAGTTTTTGTGGACTTGTCATAGAAGCTTAGGCCCGACCTCCACACTGTTTGAACATATTGTATTGAGAAGTCAGGTATACGGCAATGTACCAATAATCTGGAGGTAACCGACAATTAATAAATCTCTCGTCTTATTAGACTGATATGGGAGTATCTAAGGGCTCGGTTCCATGAGCTTATTGCAATTTATGCTATATACAATTATCATTGTTGATGCAAATTATTATTTGATGCTAATAAGCATGCCACAAACTTATAATCTTTGCTTGTGTTCAAATTGATTACATAAACCTATAGATTCACTCGGCATTTTTGCTGATTGTTTTACTCACATGTATTTCAGGTAATCAAGAAGTGGAAGCTTGTAGGTCACGGGAATGAAGTTGTGCACTGCTTTTGTTGTTCAAACTCTTTGATTTATTTATCGTTCCATTTTTAAAACAAACTAATATGTTGTTTTAACTTATCTTTTGGTAACGATTACTTGGGACTACGCTACTCTGACAAATGTTTTAGGAACGATAAATCTAAAACGTCTCTTTTCGAGTCGTTATTTATAAATTATGTGTTGTTGTATCATTGTTTAGCACCCAAAGATGTATTCCGCTGCGTGTAAATTTGGGGGTGTTAAAGATTGGTACCAGAGCCATGAGTTATAGAGAACTAGGTCTTTTTCTAAAAACTTAAACTATAACTGTCAGTTTTTATTTTTCAAAGAGTCGGTGCACAGGACTTCGCGTGACTTCAGGTTCAAGCTACTTCTGGGATTACCACTTTAGTATGCGTTATTACGTATACCTTATTGGCAAGTATTTATAAATAAATACTATGATCCATTTATGGATATATATTTATATCTAGGATCTCTTTATCGATATATATTTATGTCGTTAAACTTTTCGATAAAAGTTTATCATTTATTTATGATTAACTTAAATAAATACAATGAATTTCAAGATCTTTCTGTATTTATTTTTGAAGTATTTAAATTGCTTTTATTGCAAATTTATTTATATTATGACCTTACATACCTTCATTTACGCGCGTTACTTTCATTGTTTAACCCTTTGTGATATCTATATAGATATCCAAATCGTCTTCCGGCTATTTGTGCTTGGACGTCTTTTAACGTAATTTCTAGACCATTGTGTAGCTCAATGTGTCCTTGGAATAGACTAACCGCTATTTATTGACATTTATATGTATCGACTCCGAAGTGTATTGTTCACTTATATCTCGGTAACGTCATCGTCATTTTATAAATCATCGTCTAGATTATGGCGCTAGAATTGGAATACGATTTTACTTATATAAAATTGTATCATTTGTTTTTCATTAACCTTCTCGCTTCCGGAGTGTAGCATGTTAATGTTCCATTCTTTTCTTGTTATGTTTTGTGTTTTTGGACAATCGTGGCACCAAGGAGATTTGCCTACATTGCCCCTTGAAAGTTAAATTACGAACGTCTTTCACCGTTTTGCTTCCTAAATTTCGTGTTGAAGACCTTGAAGCATTTTCTGTCATTCATCATGCTATATTTTATTTGATGCTCATTACGAGATTTATTTTTCGTTGTTATAAAATCCACAAGACATGTGTGTATATATGTATATATTTTGAGCCGTTAAGAAGTGTCGAAAAATACACTTTATGCAGAAACTGTAGGGGCAGTATAAACAGGTCAAAACTTAAAAGTAAAACCTGCGTTTTTTAAAATAAAATAGTCAAACCTGCACAGAACTTGCAGGGGTATTTTGGTCATTTTACATTGGTTTTCAGGTCTCAGGTAAAACTAGAAAGTCGTCTGAAACATCGTTTTGCATCAAAATGCTTTACACTCTGAGTCTTGGAGATGTTGTTTATGGGGTCAATTAATTGGCTCATATTTAAAAGTTAAATCTGATAGAAAATTCAGAACATGAGTTTTAAATGTTTCTAGGCTGTTTTGATTTCATTTGAGATCGTAAAATTTTAACAAATATTATTTTACAACTAACGAATACTAGTCGCATGTGAAAATATTTAAAAATAGAAACAGTACAGGATTAGCAATTACCGGATTAATGGTGTAATTTAAAAACGAATAATATATTTTCTTAAAAGTATGTTGTGTCGAGTATCTTACATAGAATACACATTTGGATTGTTTTTTCCTTTTTATATATATGACTCTTTTGTCATTCGATATTATTATATTTTTTTTTCTCCTAACCTTCCACTGATTTGAGTTGAGTTTTGAAGTTTTGTCTTCACATTCTTCATCGATATTTTTTTTATCACATGTCTCATGGCATTTTCGTCTAAACCTTATAACCTTTTGAAAACTTAACAACTTGTAACCATTTCATTGGTTGTTTTATGAGCTACTATTTGCCACTTTTTGCAAAACTTTGACTACTTTATACGTCGTCATACTGTCACCTTATTAATAAATTTGATATTGTTTTACGATTATTTTCACCAACTGTTTTTACTTTGATCTTATAAAATACTTTTTGTAACATTAAAGGTTGCTTATTGAGTATCTCACAAATTACTTGTATCCTATAAATTTATAAACTATTTTTAAATTCCATTTTTCAAATGGCATGGTTTATATATAAACATAAGAAACTTAATACTTTTCGACGAAATGGAACACTGCATTGCTAGCCCTAAATTATACATGGCCTGATCACCTATGTCTAATTTAGAAGGAGCCATGCTAGACTGAATAGTATTCACCTTAAAAATCTTGATAATAATCAACTTTTTACTTGTAATTATGATAAATATAAATAAAATAAAATAAATTGAAAAGAAAGTTTTGAAAACCTTTATATTTTATGCAAGTAGCATAATTTCTATGCATCCGCATATGTTTTCTTACCTTTTGTTAAACGAATTACGTGATTATAAGTACGTTTTTACTCGACGATCGTTTTTTCTACTTGTTACTTCATTTTGTCTTATAACTGATTTCTTTTGACCGTTCGTCTAATTACTAACTGTTGATAAATGACTTGAAAGTCTCGATGTTTTATCCTTCCTTCTCGTCCAATCTTCTTTATGCGACTGGGTAGATCTTTGGAATGTCTCCGCACGTGAATAATGAATTATCACTAGAGTGATTTCCGTATATCCGGGATGACGTTCGTCACTCTCGTTTGTCTCGAAATCTACTTTTGTGAACCGTGCTTTGACTTCTCTCTTTAAACACTAACAACACTCATTTGATTTGTTTTAATTACAAGTGATTATTAGGAATTTTATTTTATTAAAATTTTTGTATGGATCTTATTTCGGATCGTGTAACGACCACCGCTAAGTTAACGAGCTAATATTGGTGAACCATCGACCGCACTAACAAAATTGACAACTTGTTTAATCTATTATTTCTTATCGTCTTACCATCGACGCCTTTATTTTATTATTCTCTTTAAGAATTCATACGACATCTGCTTCGTCCTCTTTTGTACCGCTGATTTCGTACTAATTGTTGACCATTATTTCCATTCGTATTCGTTTGTTATCTTGTCACATTTTGAAACCCGAATATATCCCATATTTATTTTGAAATAATAAACACCTTTATGTATTTCTACAAAGTATTATAAAATTTTTATGGAACTTTTATACATTTTCCAATGGTTTTCAATTATCGAAATAACCATTACAAGAAAAATGTCAAATTTATACATCATCTTTTGTATAACTAAACTAATGTTTTAAAATGAAATTATGCTCTATCTTTTGAACTAAGTGACTTATCATACTTTACTTTTAATGTAATGAAATTACCGGTTTAATTTATATTCCTAATAATGATTTAATTTGGGAATTATATTTTCTAAATCGTAACCATCAATATGAGTTTATTAATAAATTCATGTCATTCTTTCAAAGATTCTTAAGACAACCAAAATAAATTATAAAGTTCTTTAACTTCTATCTTTAATATATCATCTTTATCAAGAAAGTATCTCAATTGAGTTTTAAGGTAATACCAAATCCGGGACGGATAATTGTGACAAACTTTATTTTAATGATAATGTATAATTCATTCTTCGCTCTCATTTTTCTAGTATTGTGAATAATTATGTTTTACGGTTACGTGAGTCGAGATCCCTCGTCGATCGTTAATCTTAAATCATTTTACCACATCTTGTTCGTTTATGCGTTTATTGAAGTCATTTTTATCTCGTTCTGTTCCTCGTATTGAAGATTACTATTTTATTCTGAGTTTAAAATGAATCTCGGGAAGCAGTGTATAAGAAGAAACGATAAGTGTCACCAGGATTTATGCGTGTACTTGTGGAATGATTGAGGACCGAATCTCTTAATGAATGGAGTTAATAAATTTGTTACAACCTCAAGGAGTATGTTGAAGCCGACACCGCAAGTGGAAAGACTCTGGAGATCAAGTGGTTATTATCAAGGGTTCGTTCAAGTTTTTCTCGATGATTAACGGTGGAGATCTATACTCGATGTTTATGTTCGACCTTTTATTTTATGTACTTATATGGTGTGTGATCTAGTCAAATGATCGTAAGTTGTGAGAACTTGAGGCGGCATCATCCGATGACGTCCGATCATGTAGAACATATATTATGTAATATCTTTTTGACTTTCAACGACGATGTTTATTGAGATTTTAATGCGCGTTGGCGAAAGTGAGATGGTGTCTTTGTATTATCTTTTGAGTAAGGACCCGCGTGTGAGCACCCTCCGATGACGAAAATGTTTTTCTTGTTAATTCTTTTTGATGTATGTCCATGGCTATCCGGCCAGTGGCTATCCTTTAAATTGCAACATTTTTTTAACTGGACTTACCTGAAAATCCTGTCACCTATTCTTGTCGTCGAATGAGCTTCGTGTGATTCATAAAATTTTCATGTGTCGAGCTTGACGGGTGACTGGTGGATAAGAATTTATTTATTCCTTTATGGTGAGATACAACTTGACGACAAGTTGCGTTTTGTAAAAGAACCAGTGGAGATCGTGGATCGAGATTCACGTGGGAACGTAAGGACTTCTTATTAAGGAATGTCGTCATACTTCCGGGTAGTGAACAACTCATGTATGAGGCGAGTTGAGCGTCGGGACGTCGCTCCCTTAAGGTGGTGAGGATGTAAAACCCGTAAAAATAAGGTCATAATTTAATTATATTTTCAATTATTTTGAAGTATTATATAACGTTAAATATTATTATGTTTAACAGTTTAAGTTGAAACCAATATTAAATATTATATTTTAATATTTTGACGAGCAACGAGGACTACTAGTGATCGCGATACCGACGGATGCCCACAATTTTATATTTTATTATCAATCATTTCGATATTTAATATTTTCGACGATATCGTTTTAATTACGTATCGAGTCGTTATATTATTATTTTTCGTGTGCGTTTAAACTTTTAAGTATTTTTACGAAACCCGAGTCCCGTAAATATTTTTAAAATTGACTTTTAGTCATCTCCCGCTTTTTAACTAATATTTAAATTTTGGACCAAAAATATCACAAATTGGAAAAAACTACCCTAACTCCACACTATAACTAACACATCCACTAACACTTTTCCTTTAATAAATTCATTTAACCAAAAACCACCAACTTTCTCTTCTCCCTTGTTTTTAGCCATCCACCATTAACAACACAAACACCATGATCAAAATTTTTCTAGCTTGATCCAAGAGAAACCAAGCAAAGTCCCATCCTCCATTTTCAAAGGGCTACAATTTTGTATAAAATTTTCATACATGCAACCATATAAATTTTTCAAGAAAAGTTGGTTATGTTTGATCCAAATTTGTTGTATGCATGTGTTAGTAGTGATGATCAAAAGATTTTCATGCTATGTTTTTGTTAAAAAGTTTATTTTTAATTTTTGGGTTTTTGATTTTGATGATGATGCAAGTGTTAGGAATGGTTTATGATGATATTAGGGGTGTAGGATGATGAGAAAAGTTGTTGGAATTGATCAAAAACATGATTTTGTAAGAGATTTTAATAGTCAATTTTGGGCAGTAGGTAAACTGAAAAATCCGAATTTTTATGTTTTGAAAATGACTTAACTTATAGCCTAGGGTTGTAGATAATTTCCTTAGCTTTGATTTGATATAAGGTAGAGCTTCTAGCTCAAAACGAGCGCGAAGTTATGATGTTTTGAATGATCGTGTACCGGGAGACGAGTGTCGACACAATCCGAAAATTGTTGTCGATATTTGGATCGAATCTCGGGGACTATAAAATGAGTTTCAAAATGATTCAAGGGCTGTTCTCAGGCTCCAAGTTTAGTATTTTGAGTCTATTTTTAGAATCAAGTGGCGGTTTACAAATGGAGTTGTTTAGAATGGTCAAAATGGTTTCGTAAGTCAAGGTCGCTAAACTGTCCGGATTTTGTGATTCAAAGATGAGTCGGGCAGGGAACTTTAGAAGTAAAATCTTTTAATGGGCTTTTGGGAGGACTTTCTATATATAGTAAGTAAGTTCTCTGAGTAGTATCATAAAAATTTGATATGTTTAAGTATGGGAAAACGGCTTGGACATTCGGTATGTTCCGGCAGATTTTTATTAAAGGCATATAATAATAAAATGAATATATAGGAGAGTATAATAGAACCACTTGCATCGTTTTCTCTCGAGTTGTCGTGATTTTATACTTGAGTTTGATTTTATTAAGTATAATTTATTTCTCGAGTCTATTATTAATGTACGCACCTTATTTGCTAGGTTGCGGTTGTCGTGTTTTTCGGGCATCTACTATCGTCGGTGATCGTCTTCAACTACTATAAGTACTAAGGTGAGTCTATAGCCTCGCTTTATACTAGTTATTAAATGATTTTAAACCCGCGAGGGGGAATACATGTTTTTATAAACTTAGAACACAAGATTTTTATGGTATGCTTTGTCCCTCTATGAATGGACCCGTGGTTGCCTTTAAATTGCATTAAGTGATTGCCTTTGTTAAAACCTCAATTATAGACCGTTAATTAACCTATGATGGGTTAACCGCTAGTACAATTAACAGATCTATGGGGGAAGCCGCCCCGGTTCAGTTTTTGTGGACTTGTCATAGAAGCTTAGGCCCGACCTCCACACTGTTTGAACATATTGTATTGAGAAGTCAGGTATACGGCAATGTACCAATAATCTGGAGGTAACCGACAATTAATAAATCTCTCGTCTTATTAGACTGATATGGGAGTGTCTAAGGGCTCGGTTCCATGAGCTTATTGCAATTTATGCTATATACAATTATCATTGTTGATGCAAATTATTATTTGATGCTAATAAGCATGCCACAAACTTATAATCGTTGCTTGTGTTCAAATTGATTACATAAACCTATAGATTCACTCGGCATTTTTGCTGATTGTTTTACTCACATGTATTTCAGGTAATCAAGAAGTGGAAGCTTGGAGGTCACGGGAATGAAGTTGTGCACTGCTTTTGTTGTTCAAACTCTTTGATTTATTTATCGTTCCATTTTTAAAACAAACTAATATGTTGTTTTAACTTATCTTTTGGTAACGATTACTTGGGACTACGCTACTCTGACAAATGTTTTAGGAACGATAAATCTAAAACGTCTCTTTTCGAGTCGTTCTTTATAAATTATGTGTTGTTGTATCATTGTTTAGCACCCAAAGATGTATTCCGCTGCGTGTAAATTTGGGGGTGTTAAATCTTCTCTAATTATTGGTGATGTGATGACTCCTGTACGAACTAGAAGGTCTCATCAGAATCATAGAGGATTTATTGCCAATATTCACAAGAAGGTTGATACCCCTCTTGTTCAAGCATGTTTGTTTGCCTGTTTTCTGTCACAACAGGAACCCAAGAAGATTTTTTATGCTCTCAAAGAACCAAGTTGGGTGGAAGCAATGCAAGATGAGCTTCACCAATTTGCCATTCAAGATGTTTGGGAGTTAGTTGATTGTCCCAGACATGTCAGACCTATTGGGACAAGATGGGTTCTTAGAAACAAAAAGGATGAGAGAGGAATTGTGATCAGAAACAAGGCACGCTTGGTAGCTCAAGGATATACACAAGAGGAAGGGATAGACTATGAGGAAGTGTTTGCACCTGTTTCAAGGATTGAGGCAATAAGAATTTTTCTAGCCTATGCTTCCTGCATGGGCTTTACAGTCTATCAAATGGATGCGAAGAGTGCTTTTCTTTATGGCACAATAGCAGAAGAGGTTTATGTAATGCAGCCTCCTGGATTTGAAGATTCTGAACATCCAAACAAGGTGTATAGAGTAAAGAAGGCTATGTATGGACTTCATCAAGCCCCAAGAGCATGGTATGGCACATTGTCCACCTATTTGGTGGAAAATGGATTCAAAAGGGGCACCATAGACCAGAATTTGTTTACAAAGAAGACTGGTAAGGATTTCTTACTTGTTCAGGTTTATGTGGATGATATCATCTTTGGCTCTTCAAGTCCAAAGATGAGTGAAGACTTTTCCAGGCTTATGACAGACAAGTTCAAGATGAGTGCAATGGGAGAGATGAACTTCTTTCTAGGGTTACAAGTTCAGTAGAAAAAAGATGGTATCTTCATCTCTCAAGATAAATATGTAGCCGAAATCTTGAATAAGTTTGGCTTTTCTCCATATGAGAAACGGGCTAGCACACCCATGGATAGGGAACACCCTTGGGGAAAAGTTGGAGATGGAAAAGAGGTGGATGTCAGACATTATAGGTCAATGATTGGCTCATTGATGTATCTTACAGCTTCAAGACCTGACATTATGTTTGTTGTGTGTGCTTGTGCACGCCATCAAGTGACTCCCAAAGAGTGTCATTTCCATGCTGTCAAGAGAATTTTTAGGTACCTTAGGTGCTATCCCACCTTGGGATTATGGTATCCAAAAGATTCTCCATTGGAGCTTCTTGCATATTCAGATAGTGATTATGGGGGTGACAAATTTGATAGAAAATCCACAACTGGTGGATGCCAATTTCTTGGGAGTAGGTTGATATCTTGGCAATGCAAGAAACAAATAGTGGTGGCCAACTCTATAACTGAAGCAGAATATGTAGCTGCAGCTGCTTGTTGTGGGCAAGTCTTATGGATTCAGAACCAGCTGTTGGATTATGGGTATAATTTCATGCATACCAAGATTTTTGTAGACAATAATAGTACTTTATGCATTATTAAAAATCCTGTACATCACTAAAAAAAACAAAACATATAGAGATTAGACATCATTTTATAAGAGATTGTTTTGAAAAGCGTTTAATACAACCAGATAGGGTTGACATAGAGGAAAATGTGGTTGATTTATTAACTAAACCTTTTGATACTGGGAGATTTCAATACTTGGTAACAAGTATTGGAATGATCAATCTTACTTAATATGTGTTTTGGGGACTTATTGTAAAAGTATGTACAGGATATGCATTGTTATTGGTCTTTGTACAAAATTAGATTTTCCACTTTATTTGTCTAACGCTGACAAAGGTTATTTTGACACTGACAAATGTTAAATTGACGTTGTCAGCAACATGTTAGTTTTGTGGTTTTTGATCTAATTATGCAGGCGTTGTTAGCATTGTACAAATGGATACAGAGTTTCTTATGGATTCTTGGAGCATTATTGGAGCATGTTTAGGTTTATGGATGATGGTTGGAGTATTTATATTCTTATCTTGACATAAATTTTTAATGCATGTATTTTATTTAGCAACTTATGTATCATAGTTTAAGGGGAGGTTTAGGAAACCTTAAGGACTTTTTGGGTATTCATATAATACTCTTATCACAATTGTAGATTGTGTCCACTGGTGAGTACGATTAGTTTTCTAAATCGTGAGGCATTGTAGCATGCAAAGTTGATATACTATGCACGCTGCCAAGACCTTTTGGCCTAGAATTGGATGTGGTCTGTTGGGAGACTTGGGTATGATTTTTATTGGGCTTACCTGGGAAGTTACAAAGGATTTTATAAGATAACTTCAATGTTAAGAACTTTGGTTAGCAAGGGACACGTGAGGACAATCATGTCCATCTTGCTTAAGCAAGTGTGCATGATTGGACAATGCTTGCCACCTTATGGTAATTTTCAGTCTATAGGTTATCTTCACTAGGATAAATTACTTTGTTAAGGTCCTTTTTCATTTTTATTATTTTTATTTTTGAACGCTGACAGATTTATTTCCAAACGTTGTTAGGACCAATTTTGACGTTGACATGGCTTTTTTCAACGTTGACAAGAATATAGCCGTTGAGCGTTGATAGGTTATTTTTGACCGTCGACAAACATTGGGTCCTACCCAGTTGTTATTTTTGACGAAAATTTGGGCCGTAATAATAGGAGTTGGTAACTTTTTATTAATGCACAAGATAAGTTATTTTCTTTTCAAGATTTTCATCACTATATTTTGAAAATAACTGCCTAATTTTTGACAAATCACATGTGCCTACCTCTCCTATATATTTGGCTCATTCTTTTGAAATAGGGTAACTGCTTATTCTTGTCTAACTAAATTTTCACACATATTCATCTTTTATAACATATATCACATATTTCTACATCTATGGCGCCTAAGTTTAAACCGAGTGATTTGGTATTGGGGTTCAGAAGTCAGCATAACATGGTTACCTATTTGGAGGCTGACAACACTCTGTTTCCTCAATATACTCAGATGGTGGAGTATTTAAATGCATCCCCATTAAGGTATGCACTTTCTCATGCTCCTCTTATTCCTGTCACTCATATTAAGTAGTTTTGGAATACTGTCACTTCCTCAACGATTAATAATGTGACTACATTGACTGCTACAGTCCATGGGCGTCAATGGGTGGTTACTGAAGCCTTGGTTCGCCAGGCTTTGCATATTAACGATGCAAATGGTATAACCACCCTACCCATTGGTGAGCTAGAACAAGGACTTCAAGCTTTGGGTTATCCTTTCCCTGAAGAGGGAACTTTAAATAAATATTCAAAACAAGAATTTCCCCCAGCTTGGAAGTACTTAATACATGTCATTCTTCAATGTTTGAGTCCCAAATGTACTGCACATAATGAAATTAACAGGTCAATTGGTAGTGCAATTGTGTGTATTGCTACTGGGCAAAATTATAATTTTTCTAAAATGATTTTTGATGGCATGTGTAAAAACAAGGGTAGCAAGATGACTCTTGCTTACCAAAGATTTTTGCAAATGGTTTTTGATGAACAAAGGTATTGCACCAGGGATCATGATGACTTTTATACGATCCCTGTGCAAAAGAAAGCAATTTTTGGAAAGATGAATACACCCCCAAACAGAAACTTACCTCTTACCCAAGCCATGCTTGCTGTTATTGCAGCAGCACAACCTCAACCAGACCTACAACCACAACCAGACCCATTACTTGAACAATCACCATCACCCCAGCATATGGAAATTGACCAAGATCCCTTCAACGCTGACACGTTAAATGTTGGCGTTGACACTTCCCATCCAAACGCTGACACTCTTTTACAACAAACCCAAACACCCCTTAACCTTCAAACTGACACCCATTCCACATCATCTTCTACACCCCCTCAGTATAGGTTGGTAAAACGCCCAAGGAATACTGGAGTGTTCTCCTTTAGTGGTCCTAGCCATGTTGCAGAGAGAACCACCACCACAAGTGTGGTTGGTGATATGGGTGGGGCTAGGACTATTGGTACTAGCTTAGATGCAGGCCAAGCCAGTCCTAACATCATTAAGACCACATCCATGCCCCATGACTCTACTTTGGGAGGTCAAATTCCCATTCTAGAGGAGGCAACTTGGAACCCTATACTTGGAATTGACGACTGTCTGCATTAGCTTGCAAAAGCAAAATGCAGACCTTGTACATACTGTCTCTACATAAGGCCTTGAACTCAAGCAATTGAGGGAGGGGATTGTTATTTTAGAAGGTGCTAACCCTAGGCGTGGAGTGGAGGATTCTTCCAAAGGGGAGGATGAGCAGATACATGTGAGTGACAAAGGCTCACATGAAGGAGAATCTTTGGTATAGCCAGCTCTAACAGATTTGAAGAGGCAACCAGGTTTTGATGTTTCATTGGTTACCCCTACAAATTTGAATTTATCATTTACTGAGATGATGGAGCAGTTCACAAGAAACGCTGACAAGAGTAGATTGAGCGTTGACAAGCAGATTTTTGACGCTGACAAGCCAAGCGCTGATAAGAGTAAGTTAGGCGTTGACACACAGGTTTTGGATGTTGATAGACCTGCAAGTATGATTGATGTATCCTAGTCATCAGCTATCATCAAAGATGTGTCTACAAAGGTACCATCATCATCTTTACCCACCACTGATATATCAGATAAAGGTAAATGGATTATGGTAGAAACAGTAGTTCCCAAGGATGTAGCCCAAATAAAATTTGATTCCATGTTGGCTGCACAACTTGAGAAAGAAGATAGGATGAAGGAAACTGCTATTGAGAGTAAGAAAAGCAGTGATGATGAGAGTACAAATTCAAGTGTTATGATTATTGAAGAACCAGAAAGACTTGAATATGGTGATGTGTTGGCAAAGAAAAAACTTGCAGAGTTAAAGAATCAGGTGGATTATGATATGCCTGAAGTTGCCCAGATGTACTTTGCATGGGAGAAGAAGATCATGGAAAATCCAGAAATGTCTTTATCAAATCAAATTTGGGGTTTGGAGATTCTACTCAGGATTCAAAGGGATTGCCATGTAATCCTAACGTATAAAGCCAACAAAGTTTTCTCACAATCTAAGAGGGATAGAAGAGAGCTTTATTATATGTTGCTTAGATGTCATCAAGGAGGTTGTACTTTTCAGAAGTTGCAGGCATTGTCCTTTGATGAATTGGAATATAAGGCTTATCCTATTTGGGCAAGAGTGCAAGAGCAGAATACTATCAGACTTCTTTCAGATGAAAGAAAGGAAGAGCTTGCAAAAGATATGCAAATTTAACAGGCTTTAATTGCACCAAGACCTTTGAAGAAGGGAGTTCCACTTGAGTTCCCAGAAAACATGGATAGAGTGAAGCTGTTATTAGAAGAAGCATTAAGCTTTCATCCTTGGAAGTTTCACATATGGTAGAAGTGATACCTCATGATTCCAGAAACCCTATAGTTAGCTATGAAGAAGATGCAAGTGGGTTTTGGATGATTGGCAGATATGGGAAAGAGGTACATACTTTTACTACTCTTATGTCTTTGTTTTCAAGCCTAGATAGGGAAGATTTGGCAGACCTTTGGAGGTTACTGCAAGCCAAGTATGAGACTGAGGCACCTACTTCAGTCAATGGAATAAAGATTTGGTCAACATTCAAGAGAATGTGTGCACCAGATGAAGAAGATCCTGTTTGGAAGGATCTTGATGATGATATAAGTGGACTTCAATGGCGTCTATATTCAGCAGCTGGTGTGTATCATTTGAGTTCTACCAAGTTTTTTGAGTATCTTCTTGTGGATGCTGAGTATCTTATGTCCAAAGAAGTTTTGGAGAAAATGATGACAACACAGCTGGAGATAGACTACTCAAGTGACGTGGCCAAAGATTTGATTAGATTTATTTATTTCCAATATAATGCAATTTGTAAGAATCCTCCTAGTTCTTAGTTTTTATTCAGAAACTTGATTACTAGAGTAGATATCAAGTTTAGGGGAGGATTGTTGGGAATAAAATGTAGTCAAGACACTTGAACGCTGACAAGAGCAATTTGGACGTTGATAGGAAAAAATCAAGCGTTGACAAGACAAGTGTTGATAAGAAGAAGTCAAGCACTGATAGAAGACTTAGTCTACACGTTTTGTATTTCTAGTAAAGATATGTTCGACAATGTATTTTCTATATTTATCTTTACCTAAAATAGCTGATACGTAGACTCTTGTACAAGACTCCTTAATCTATAAAAGGAGGTCCTTAGGTTTTAGTTTTAATATATGTTTTCACACTTTCATTGTACGCAAGTTCGATTAATCAATCAAAGTGAAAGTTTGGTTTACTTTGTTTTGTTCTTTGTTCTAAGTGTTAAATTCCGCATAACACTTAGATTGTTCAATACAACAAAATTTCACTACGTGTTAAACTTGATTTAATATCGTTAACACAAAGCTAAATCGATCTAAGTTTGGGATCAATAGTTCCAAAGGGAGAAAGAACTTGGATAATTTATCCAAGCACAAGGGTTGATTTTACTCTTCTTTCTCGCTACTATTTATAGTGGTACGAGGTTGCTTCCTTAGTGGGAGTAGTTGATACGTATCATCTTCTGAGTGGAAGAGTACAACGTATTAAATGCATGTCCAAATCGAGACATACCTTTAAACAACTTTAGGTGAACAGTTCTGCCAACTGTTCACCTTTTGTCCCACTAGGTCGTACTAGGCTTTATCTTGAATCTCTTGTTTTGTCCCGCTCAAAACACTTTGTAGATTCTCCCGCCTAAACTATAAAGGATTGGACAAGCTTTGCTTGTATCAGACTTCTAGGGTTCTTAAGTGATCTTTGAGTATTGTCAACTCAAGGATCCTTGAACACCAACACATTCTTTCTACATCCCAGCTATTCATAATCGCTGGTAAGTATGACTTCAGATTGTCTTCGACTTCTCTGACGTTGTCTTTGACTTGAATGTTCCTGGTGTGCCAGCTGAGGCTTTGCCTTCCGCTAGTCTGGTCTCTGTCGCTGGTCCTCTCAGCGATCAGTAACACTTAGTCTAATTTAAACAAATCTAGACTGGGCCATAGTTAAAACTTTCATTGGCCCAATAATCTCCCTCTATTTTTTTATAAATTATACTAAGTCTATAATAATTGTAAGTGAGTACACAACTTCTTCTTACACATAATTTTAACAAACATACCTAAGAGTTTTATTCATCATAAAAAAACCTAACCTATTACATTAACACCCAGTGGTGTAAAAATAAAAACAAAAGGTTCTTCAGCGATTAAGGCCTTGGTCCACAGTTCTTTGAGCTTCAACTCTATCAGCCCTGGAGTTGATGATTAACTCCATCTCGAATTCAAAGTCACTGGCTTCCTTGCAGTTTCTGAGCAGCCTTGTTTGCGTCTGATGAGTTGTATGGTTGAGGCTAAATGTAACTCACTTTTTCTCTGGAATTCGTATTCACAGTTCCCATTCATGAATACTAATCCTATCTCTGGGTCTGAGTAAACTTGGCCACCCACTGGCTTAGCAATCTCCTTAGGAAGTACAAGGTTTCTATACATTCCATCTACCATAACATTCTTGGTGACCAGCTTCTCTACCAGAGGCCCCATTGGGGGTTTCCTTTTTCTTTGTCCTTGAGTTTATTGTTGTTGTGATAGTTGAGGAGGCAGAGGTAGCTTTAGCTTCTGAACAGTGTCTCTTACCCAATTAAGCTTTGCTTGTATGTTTTTCATCATTTGGCAGCACCAGGTCCAGTCTTCTTTTGGCAAGAGACAACACTTCTAACCATTCAGAGAGGCCCAGATCTCTGAGTCTAAAGTCACTGAAGACTTTGTAGTTGGTTATTTGATTATCTCTGTATAAGGTCATCACTACTCTTTTGTCTTTGTCAGTGTAGAAAGTGTACTTGGTGATTTGACCGGGCTCTGCTCTTTGGTCCACTATCGTCTCATATTCCTTTTGAAGGTTGCTCCGTTTGACTTCAAGTTCTTTGAGCTTGTTTATCTGAGCTTCCTTTCCAGCTGGAGAGATTAGTTTGTTTAGAGCCTCTTTGCTTTTGATTTCAGCAGCTGTAATGTCAGCTAACCTCTTTTGTTCCAAGATTTGAGCCTTTGCCTGCTCTGGGGTTAGTGTTGGTTCATCAGCACTTTTAAATTTGTTCAGATCAGAGTGTCTGGCTGTAGATCCACCTTCTTCTTGGAGGGAGTGCATGGTTGTTTTAGGCACCTCAGTAGCAATACCTTTTCCTTTGTCCTTTTCCACCTCAGTGATGGGGTTGAAGGATCTGATGGGTTTTGGTGTTGGGATCTCTGTTGCCGATGCAGATTGTTTAAGTGATTGCTCCCCCTTAGGTGGAGCAGTATCTTCTTCTTATTTAGAGGTGGAAGTTACAAAATTCTCCCCCTCAGGCATAGCGCCAGTAGAAGCTGTGCCTGATCCAGGTTTAAGAAACTTAACAAATTCTTGATGAACAAGTAGACAGATTTCTTTAATTTCCTCTTGTAACAGTTCCTGAAGAAGTTGTCTGGAAGGTTCAGATGCCTTGGCAATAGCAGCGACATTAGCTTTGACAGCTGCTGTGAGGACTGATGGCATGTACTACTGGAGACTCTGGTTTAGCACTACTGGGAGTTGAGTTTTCAAGGCATTTCCCAGCAGTTGTGGAAGCAGTGAAGTCATAGAGGATTCGATAGATGAGGTTAGGGAAGTCTCTAAGGTTGTGGTGAGTTCTTCAGCAGCATGGGTGAGTGTTTGTATTTCAGAGAGGATAGCATCATTTGTGACTCTAGGCTTGGTGATGCTGATGTCTCCCCTCTTAACCCATAGTTCCTCAACGTCTAGTTCTTGAACATCTTTCATTCTTGGAACAGGGAGAGGCTTGTTTGCAAATACTCTAAGTGTTTCATTGCCCCTAGTTCCATGACATTTGGCAAAGTTGGGAAGGGAACTATGGTTGGTGTACAGAGCCTCTGGTCCCATAGCCGCTTGGCAGCAAGTTCCTGAACATTTACCATCGATGGGAAGGAAATGGGCTTCAATTCAGATGTGACTTGGTCATCATCAGCATCCATATCAGCATAGTCTAAAATGGTAAGGTCATCTTCAATGATAAACACCTCATCTTCAGGCATGGAGTCAATGTCTGACATAGCATCTAGATCAATGAGGGAGGCTTCAACATTTTCGTCACCAGCGATGGAGTAAGCCTCATCGTTCTGTTGTTCTTCATAAAGATTGTGAGCCTGTTATGACATTTGTTAGTAACCAGTGTGAAATAAATATGAAGTTATAGATCGCCATTCGCTGCCCCTAGGAAAGCTGGGTGTGATTATCCATCCCCCTAAGGATTTCTCCTTGGGACTCTTTTATTGTGAAACAAATATGTTGAAGGGTCTCCATTCGCTGCCCCTAGGATAGCTGGGTGTGATTATCCAACTCCCCCATAAGGATTACTCCTTGGGACTCTTTTGATTTGTGAATTCTATGAGGTGAATGGTCGCCGTTCGCTGCCCCTAGGATAGCTGGGTGTGATTATCCAGCTCCCCCTGAAGTATTGCTCCTTGGGACTCTTTCAATTGTGAAATATTAGAAGGTAAAGGTCGCCTTTTATCGCTGCCCCTAGAAAGACTACGGGTGATTATTCAGTCCCCCCAAAAGAATAAATTCTTTGGGACTCTTTTAGTTATGAAATATTTGAAGGTAAGGTCGCCTTTTAATGCTGCCCTAGGAAGACTAAGGGTGATTATTCAGTCCCCCCAAAAGAATAAATTCTTTGGGACTCTTTTCATATGAGGGGACCTAGAGACCACGTGAGGTGCAGAGACTCTGGGTCGGGACCTATAGTGTGCTCAAGTTGTTATAGGCAAGAGCACAGTCCAGAGGGTGAAGGATCATCGGGGTGCGTTATGAGCACAAATGAATCATATCCTAGTGCCAAGACAGAGTGTACAGATAATCCTAAGAGATCTAGGTGCTGACATAGACACTCTATGGGTTGAGGCATACCCTAAAACTTCATCACCCTCTCCTACAGAAATTTGAGAGTGATTGCATGTGAACCTCCAAGAAGAAAAAAAGAGGCGAACTAATACTTGAGAGATATCAGCGTGGAGAGGGTTCTTAGTCGTCTCTGCTGACAAGGAGACGCTAGACTCTGGTTGTTTGTCAGTTGTAGGCTCTTTAACCACATCCACCAGAGAAGGGGATGGGTTCTTATTGGTCTTCTTCTTCTTTGAAGGATTAACAAAAGGTGTTTCAGAGGTCTTTCCTCTTCTTCTTCTTTTCCTTAAGCGCCTTGGGCTGAGAAGTAGACTGCACAGAGGTCTTGGACAAAGACTTATCAGTTTTTCTTTCAGCATTCACTTCATTGTGAGGGATCAATGGCTCTTCATCATCAGCGAGCAACCCAACAACTTTCATCATATGCCTACTAAGAGGCACTTCATCCTCTAAGGGATTCTTCAGTGAAGCTGGTGTGATGTGATAGGGAGAGAAAGAGTGAAGTTCATCATTGGTGTAGGTTTCACCAAGCATATCCTCTATGATGAGAGAGATATCTTGTGTAGCAGATGGTGGTCATTAGATTCTTCTTCCCTTTGTTTTCAAGCTTTGCAATGAGGTCGGTGTAAAGTATGTGGGCGATCCCTATATCCTGCCCCTAAATCAAGTTGTAAGCAATTGCTTGCTGAGCACCATTTTAGCTGATCATGTGACCTCTGGTTTCCTCCCAGACATTTTACTATGTAAAGCATCAGCGTCCTCCATATGGGTGAGAAGTAATTCACCTTGATCATGGATTTGTTCTGGAAGCCTTGAGAGGTGAAGGGTTTGTCATCGTCATTATGAGGACAAAAGGTAGCCAGAGCCTTCTCCATTGTGGCGCTGGCTGGCACAACGGTCATGCCTTCATTGACAGGAAGTCCAATGACTTTGGCAAAGGTAGTGAAATCAAAGGTGAGAGGGTGAGGATGTGTAGAAAGTTTGAAGGTGATGTGTGAAGATGTTTGATCAACTTCAGCATTGTACCAGAACTCCCTCAGGTATTGATGATAACATGTGAAGGGTTCCCTAGTTATGGCTTCGTTAATGGTGGAGTTCTTGAGGAAGGTTAACAAAGGATGGTAGAGAGGATTGTTGTGTTCCAGGGGAGCTACACAGTTGTTAAGCGCGATCTTCCCATCGTTTATCCCAAAGTCTACGTTTGAGGCGGCCAAGACGGTGAACGAGGTGTTTGTTGATGAAGACGCCATTGTTGTTTGAAGTGAAGAAATGAAGGATTTGAAGAAGATGAATAGTATGTGTGTGTGAAAATTATGAGTAATGTGATATAGGAAAATGAGTCAAGGGTTTTGAAAAAGGTTTTGCCGTTTTACAATTAAAGCATTAAATGAAAATGTTTACCTTTTAGGAAAAGTGGGAACCCTTGACCCTTCATGTGATTTTTCTGTCCCCTTGGAAAGCAGGAAAGTTGTTTAAATTTAAGGACAATCATTTGAATTAAATATGAGAATGTATTAGCTCCCATTGGAATGTAACTACCTCGTTACATTCAATTCCCTTAAATGCCCAGAGACAGAGATCACTTATCAGATTTTTTACCAATATTGAGCATACCCAGCACAGCAACCAGCCTAGTAAAACTTGGCTCAGCCAGAGGCTTGGTGAAAATATCAGTGAGCTGGTATTCAGTGGGTATAAAATGAAGCTCAATATTACCTTTTAAAATATGGTCTTTGATAAAGTGATATATGATGTCAATATGCTTAGTTCCAGAATGAAGTACCGGATTATTAGAGATGGCTATAGCACTTGTGTTGTCATAGAATATGGGAACCTTTTCATAATTGATCCCATAATCAGCCAGCTGACTTTTCATCTAGAGAACTTGAGCACAATAACCAGCGACAGCTACATATTTAGCTTCAGCTGATGACATGGCCACTGAGTTTTGTTTCTTTGCACTCCAGCATACCAACTTTCCTCTAAGGATTTGACAACTCCCAGAGGTGGTATTTCTATTAAGGCAGCACCCAGCGTATTCTGAGTCAGATTAGGCTTTGAGGTCGAAGCCTGATCCATTTGGATACCAGATACCCAGTGTGGGAGATTCTTTTAAGTACCTGAAAATTCTTTTGACAACTACAAGGTGGGATTCCTTGAGGTTAGCTTAGTACCTAGCACAGAGACATGTGGCAAATTGTATGTCTGGTCTGCTTGTTGTGAGGTACATTAGTGACCCAATCATGCCTCGGTATAAGGTCTCATTAACAGAGACCCCTGAGTCATCAACTCCCAAGTTGTTGGGAGGAAGCATGGGGCATTTCACTGATGCACAATCAGACAGATCATACTTTTTGAGCAAATCCTTAACATATTTTTCTTGACAAATAGAAATTCCCTTTGAATTTTGTTTGATTTGAAAACCCAAGAAAAAAGTTAATTCCCCCATCATGCTCATTTCATACTTTTTGGTCATAAGTTTAGTAAACTGTTTGCTCAAGGTAATGTTGGTTGAACCAAAAATTATATCATCCACATAAATCTGTACTAAAATGACATCACCCTTGGACCTATAAGTGAACAGGGTTTGATCAATGGTACCTCTGACAAATTTATTTTCAAGTAAGAATTTTGATTGAGTTTCATACCAGGCTCTAGGCGCTTGTTTCAGCTCATAGAGTGCTTTGTGAAGTCTGCAGACGCGATCAGGATACTCACTGCTTTCGAACCCAGGGGGTTGATAGACATATACTTCCTCTACAAGCTTACCATTTAGAAAAGCACTCTTTACATCCATCTGGTATACAGTGAACCCCATATAAGCTGCAAAGGCTAGGAAGATTCTGATAGCTTCTAATCTGGCTACTGGTGTAAACGTTTCATCATAGTCAATACCCTTAGAGTGATTGTACCCCAGCACCACAAGCCTAGCCTTGTTTTTAACTATCATGGCAGCTTCATCCTTCTTGTTTCTATAGACCCACTTAGTTCCAACTACTTGTTTTCCAACTGGAGCTTTTACCAGAGTCCACACCTTGTTTCTCTTGATCTGATTCAATTAATCTTGCATGGAAACAACCCAACCTTCATCCAGAAGAGCAGCAACCACATTCTTAGGTTCATCTTCAGAGAGAAAGTCAGCGAAAAGTCATTCATTCACTGAGGCGGTTTCCAGAGATCTCAATTTTCCTCTGGTGGTGACTCCCTCAGAGGGTTCACCAAGAATATTCACCAAAAGAATATCTTGGTTCCTACTCTATTTGGATTGAGGAGTAGGAGTCTCTGTGGGTTCAGGAGTCACAACAGGTTCACTGAATGCTGGAGGATCTTCACATAATATTTTTTTCATCCATAATCTCTTCATCTGAGTGAGAGATTGGTTCGGTAAGATCATCATTCTCTTCTGTGGGTGGAGTGATAGATTCAGCTATTGCAATCTCTAAAGTGATGTTAGAGATTGAGTGAGGATCAAAAGCATGAACATATGGAAAGTCCTTGTGACAAGACAGAGGTGATTCCTTGGGATTCGAGAAATCATCCTTTGGATATGAATTTACTTCATTGAAATCAATGTCACATTCTTCTGGGTTGGTGTGAGTAATGACATCATCTGCTTCATTAAAGGTAACATGAATGGATTCTTCAAGTTCTTGACTGCGAATATTGAATACTATAAAGGCTCTAGAGGTGGGAGAGTAACCAACAAAGAATCCATCATCTGACTTTTCATCAAATTTCCTGAGATGATCTCTGTAGTTGTGAATAAAAACAGGGCAACCAAAGACATGGAAGTAGCTTACATCAGGGGCTCTCTTCCTATACACTTCATAAGCGGTCTTGCCATGTCTCTTCACAATAATGGATCTATTTTGTGTGTAACAAGTTGTGTTCACAACTTCACCCCAAAACTATTTTGGAAGTCTTGATTCGCTGAGCATGGTTCTGGCTACCTCTATGAGAGTTATGTTTCTTCTTTCAGCGACACCATTTTGTTCAGGGGTGCCTGGGTTTGAAAAGTTCTGTGAGATTCCCTTTTCGTCACAAAAGGCTTCCATGGCATGGTTCTTGAATTCAGTGCCATTATCATTTCTAATAGCCTTAACTCTGCAGTCATTGAAGTTCTCTATTTCTCTGATGAAAGACATTATTCTTTCAGCTGCATCACTCTTTCTTTTGAGAAAGAATACCCATGTGAATCTATAGAATTCATCTAAAATGACTAGTGTATACTTGTTGTGATTTAGGGATTGTGGTTATACTGGCCCAAATAAGTCCACGTGAAGAAGATGGAGGCACTTATTTATGAAGAATGATTGATTTGTTTTAAATGAGGCTTTGCGGTGCTTCCCTTTCTGTCAGACAGGGAAGCCCAGCCACTAAATCATTCTTAGCCAGTTTGTTGATGTTCTTGAAGTTAAGCTGGGAGAGTCTCTTATGCGAGAGCCAATTTTCACTATCAGATGCTTTGGCAAAGAGACAGGTGTTCTTCCCTTCTGGACATGATGTCATGTCAATGACATACACATCCCTTCTTCTGGGTACAATTAGAACAACATCATCATTCTGATTGAAGATTGTTCCTTGGGTCTTGGTGAACAGAACTTTGAAACCAGCATCGCAGAGTTGACTAATGATGATTAAGTTGTGCTTTAGTCCATTGACATAAGCGACCCTTGTGAAGGTTATACCATTGCAATCCACTGAGCCATAACCCTCAGTAGCCCCTGAGGAGTCATCTCCAAAGACTACTTTGGACCAGACTCCTTCTTATATCTATGCAGATATTATTTAACCCCTGTCATGTGTCAGGAGCACCCACTATCCAGATACCAAACAGATTTCTTCAAGTATGCCTTCATAGATATAACAGATCTTGATTAGTTTCGATGATGAACCCACTTTCCAGTGGGTCCATGCTGTCGCTAACCAGCGACATTGGGTCTTCTCTGGTTCCTTTCTCCCCCTCTTTGGTTTCAGTCTTTGGGTTCATGATGCATACTTCTACAAATGTCACATCCGAGATAATGCTCACACTTATCAGAGTGATGGTCAAAGAAACCACAGTACTTGCATGGGGGATTTTGTCTGTAACCCTGAGAATTGTCTCTGGGTTTAGGTTCAGGTCTCCTAGAGGGCCTGTGAGGAGTTTTAGACCTTAGTTGGGTTCTTGTTTTTTGAACAACAATGGTCTCCTCATGCTCTCTAGAGGTGTGTTCAGTGGACTCACATGTGATACATTTTGGTTTCTTAGTGCAGTCCTCAGAGGAATGATTTTTGAAACCATAATGTTTGCAAGGTCTGACTAATGCTCTCCCCTTTGAGCTGCTTGATCCTTCACCAAGAGAGTTAACAGATAAACTGTTGACTCCGGGGTTGATCTGTTCTTTCAACCCCTTTACTTCTTCCATCAGGGTGAGGAGAAGTTGCTTGGTTGGTGAAAGCTCTTCAAGGGGAGGAGTGGGTTTGGTGGAGTCTTTTGCCACAAAAACCTTTTTGTGTGCTTTATCAGTGACTTTGAGAATTGAAGTCCCAGAGGTTTTGGTGGGTTTTGGGCCAAGCAAGGAATCAGATGGGTTAACACTAGCGAGCTTTGGCAGAGCTGGTGCCTCTAATTTCTTGTCAGAGTTTTTCTCATCCACAGAGGTGGAAGATGGAGAAGAAACATCTGAAGGGACAAGTTTAACATTGGGCACATGTATGTGATTTTTGAACCTACCCTTCCCCCAATAGCTTGAACCACATCACCTGGAATGGCTTTAGTTACTATTTCATCTACCGTGGATTGAGCCAAATTCCATTTTTCTATGGTTCTTCTCAGTTCAACGTTTTCATCAGTTAAAGACTCATTTTCAATAGACAGTTTGCTTACTTCATTTTAAAGTTGATTTGCAAGATTCACAAAAGGTTTGAGATTTGTTAACTCAGATTGACAAAGATTTAACTCTGTTTTAAGGCTATGGAACTTGTTTAACAGGTTTTTTCTTTGCTCTTCCACAAAGTGGAGGTTAACTAAGGTATAGTCACTAACATGGTCTCTATCAGGACCTTCAGGCATAGAAAGCAATATTTGTACCTTTTTCATGGTGATGTCCACCCATTAACCTGATCTAGCTTCACTCTTTCCCACAGCAGGTTCTTCATCAGCGACTGTCATAAAAGCTCTGACAGTAGTGGTTCCTTCATCCTCAGATGTAATTGGTTCATCATCTCAGTCAAATGAATCAGCAATCAGACCTTTTTCAGTCTTCTTGTTGTCCTTTTTCTTAGCTGCATCTTCAGCCTTTTGGTTGAGTTTCATCAGCTCAGCTTTCAAGGCTTTGTACTTGACTTTGTAGTCCTTCTTTCCCTCTGAGTCAGAGTGGGAAGTTTGCTTGAAAGGTGAGGTAGAGAACTTCTTATTGCTGCTGTGATTGTTGCTGGATGATGGAAAGCTTGCAGAGGAGGTTTTGTTTGACCAGCAATCTTTCTGAAGGTGACCAGTCTTCCCACAAGTGTAGCATGACACCTTGGATTTATCAACCTTGGCAGCTCCAACTCTACATGATCTCTTGTAGTACCTCTTTTGGTCAGCTAGAAGAGCTCTGTCATGGAACTCAACATGCAATTCATCAAGAAATTCTTGACTGCTTATGGTATCCTCTTCTATGTCAGAGTCACAGTCCTGAAAAGAATGGTTAGCAACAAGAGCTTTTGAACCAGTGATATTGGTGGTAAACCTATCAGTCTTAGATTTATAAATAGAGTCAATTAGCCCTTCTTCATAGTTATATCTACCAAACAGTTGGGCCAAAGTATCATTCTTGATAGCATTATTTGCTCTTAAGGTCTGGTTTAGGCTAAGCAATTTTCTAGGTAAACTGTTGACAAATGTAGCATTAACCTCAGCCTTAGGTAGAACAACTCCATTGTTTCCCAAATCATTTAGCAAAATCTTAAGCCTGGTATAAGTTTGAGCAACAGTTTCTGTTTCCAAAGCTTTAAAAGCATTAAACTTAAGTCAAAGGGCTTGGATTTTAGTTTCTTTTCTTTCCTCTGGACCTTTATACCCTAGAACTAATTCGGTCCACATCTCCTTATCAGAGTTGCATTTGATAATGGACTTCATAATGTTCTTGGGTAGGCAAGAGACTATGATACTTTTGAGTCTCTTGTCCTGGTTAGCCAGACGTCTATCCGCTGGAGACCATTGCTTAACAGGCTTCTTAATGGGTCTCTCAGGGGTAGAGGAAACGACCAGTGGTACACAGGGAGCATTTTCTAAGATTTCTATCAAGAAGGGTTCTAAGCCATCTAAATATATAAGAAATTCACTCTTCCAACTTGAAAAATCTTCTTCATCAAATGCTAGAACATTGGACACATGTGACCCCCCACGAACATCAAGAAGTTGGGGAAGGTCATCATCATTATTACCAGTGCTTACAACCGGTGTAGGCATGGTAGTAGATGTGGTGGCCGGTGCGTTGGTCGAAGTGTTACCTTGACTGGATTGATCAAAGGGTGGTGGTATAGGAAGCATAGTTTCAGTCATATTAGGATCTTGATTTTAAAAGCAAGAACGGTTTATAAAATTTTTTATAAATCAAACTGCTCTGATACCAATTGAAAGTCCCTTAATATAACAATTTTCGAAACTATAACTCGTATAAACACAAATACACAACCAAATACTTTTCAAACGCGTAATGCTTTATTAACTATTATAAACAAAGTATTACAAAGTGCTATGAATACACCCGTTGAATGACAATAAGAATTATACCCTAGAACAAGTAAAATTGATTCGAGACTCAAGTTTACAAGAGAACATATGAGTCGCTGGTAGACAGCTGAGGGCTTAGAGGTTCCAAAGGGATAAATAACTTAGATAATTTATCCAAGCACAAGGGTTGATTTTACTCTTCTTTCTCACTCCTATTTATAGTGGTACGAGGTTGCTTCCTTAGTGGGAGTAGTTGATACGTGTCATCTTCTGAGTGGAAGAGTACAACGTAATAAATGCATGTCCAAATCGAGACATGCCTTTAAACAACTTTAGGTGAACAGTTCTGCCAACTGTTCACCTTTTGTCCCACTAGGTCGTACTAGGCTTTATCTTGAATCTCTTGTTTTGTCTCGCTCAAAACACTTTGTAGATTCTCCCGCCTAAACTATAAAGGATTGGACAAGCTTTGCTTGTATCAGAATTCTAGGGTTCTTAAGTGATCTCTGAGTATTGTCAACTCAGAGATCCTTGAACACCAGCACATTCCTTCTACATCTCAGCTATTCATAATCGCTGGTAAGTATGACTTCAGATTGTCTTCGACTTCTCTGACGTTGTCTTTGACTTGAATGTTCCTGGTGTGCCAGCTGAGGCTTTGCCTTCCGCTGGTCTGGTCTCTGTCGCTGGTCCTCTCAGCGATCAGTAACACTTAGTCTAATTTAAACAAATCTAGACCGGGGCATAGTTAAAACTTTCATTGGCCCAACATAGCTTGGTAAGCTCGTAGAGATGACATTCAAATTGTTTAAATGAGACCTGATATTTTTGTCTTGCTTCTTTTTGTATCTTCTGCAATTCTCCCTCTCGAGATGTCGAAGTCAACGAATCCATTGAAAATCGATGATAAATGAAGGTAAGGATTACTTATCGATCGAACAATGAAAGAAAGTAAATGTGTTTGTTGTTGAGTGTAAAAGTCGAGAAATAATGTTGAAATCCCCTAAAATATGTTCTCGATGAACAAAAAATTCTAAGACCAAAAACTCACGAAATATGGATCGGAATATCAAAACTTGTCACTCTATCGCAATATGGATCGGAATATTAAAACTTGTCACTCTATCACAATATCTTTCGGAATATGGATCGGAATAACGATCGGAATATCTGATCGGAATATCTTATCAGAATATGGATCGGAATATCTGATCGCAATATGGATCGGAATATCTGATCGCAATATGGATCGGAATACGGATCACAATACGGATCGGAATACTGGATCGGAATATGAATCGAAATACTGGATCGGAATACTGGATCGAAATACTGGATCAGAATAACAAAACCCTTAAGCTTTTGCGATGGAACCCACTGCATACTATCGCAATAGTACCACAGTTAGGGGTGTAAACGAGAAGAGACAGCTCGTGAGTTACTCGAGATTGACTCGTAAACTACTCGTAATCGACTCGATCTAAACGAGTCGAGCTCAAGTTCGAGCTACTCGAGTATACTTTCGAGTCGAGTTCGAGCTCCATAGTACTCGGCTCGTGAAGCTCACGAGCTTTATTGAGCTTCAATTAAGTTACATTTTTACCCTTTTATAGTTATAAATCGAGCCGAGCCGAGCCTGATATGCCGAGTATTTATCGAGTTCGAGCATAAAATGCAAAAAAAATCGAGCTCGAGTCAAGTTTCGAGCTCGAGTTTAATGTGACGAGTCGAGCTCGAGCTCGAAATATGAAGCTCGACCGAGCTCAAGCCGAGTTTCGAGCTCGAGTTTTAGTAATCGAGTCGAGCTCGAGCTTGCCAGTACTCGGCTCGACTCGGCTAGTTTACACCCCTAACCACAGTGATCAAAATTTCCACTTTTCTCGGAGAAAACCCAACCAATTCGAGATTTTAAGCCAAAAAATGATCAAAACACCCAAATTTTTTGTGTTTTTAGCTAAAGTAAATATACCAAATCTCTACCACAACTATGTAGAAGATTTATATCAAGAAAAAACCATAAAAAATACAAATTCTTTTTTTTGGTTCGAATAACTTAGATCAAAATAGGCACGAAAATCAAGAACACAAACACAAAAACAAAACAATCATCCTATGGCTTTGATACTAATTGATAATTTATCGTAATCCTTGGATTATCTAACTTTGAAGATGATTACTAGAGAGAGAGCTAGATGAAGAACTAGAGAGAGAAAGAAGAGAGAGGTTGGAGAGAATAATGAAAGATTAGATTAGAAGTGTGTGAAATGTAAGAACCAACCCCTCCTAATATGCTAGGAGGGGTATATATAGCCCACCCTGCATGTGGGCTTTGTGGGTTATATTGTTACATATTGGATCACGAGCCCATACTAGATGTATCTCGTTGGAGTGACCGATCCTTCCGAAATACGTAAAAACGTATTTCCAACAATCTCCCCCTAAGGGAGGTCACTCCAAGTTACAATGTCCTACATAGTCTATAGCTCGTGATCTATGCTAACAATGATGTGACCGAGACTTTCTTTGGGAAAACGCATTTCCAACAATCTTCCCCTAAGGGAGGTCACACCATTTTACAAAATCTTAGACCTAGCATGCTATGCTTGAGTCTTCGATCTTGTTCTTGTGAATATGATGATTAGATCTTTGACTTTAGTCTTGAGCATGTTTCCTTGCCTTGACCTTGTGCATTCATCACTTGTGAAATTTGCCTCCTCGTGACTTCCTGTTCCACATACTTACACCTTTATAAATTCTTGAAAGCTTCAGAGTTTGATACAACGGAAGACTTGACTTTTAGGATTTCTTGAATTTGGTAAAGTGTTTATTGCAGAAAGTATAAGCATTCGTGGATGACTTTTTCTCCGATACCGCAATGCCACCTTCTTGTTACGCTGCATAAGACAATTAACAACAACATTTCAACCTAATTAGGTAGCATTTTACCTCCGGTCGGTAAAGACCGTTGGACGATATTAAATATCGTACTTGTGGCAGGTAGTTTCAGGTAGTTTCAACAAGCAGGATGCATATCATTTTGAAGCAATTGAGTGTATGTAGTATGTGTGTATATAAGACTAAGGTTTCAGGGTTAGCTTTATATTTTAAAAAAAGAGTGTCCAAATTAATGGTGATACACTACTACAAAAACGCCCTTAGAGACTGGTCAAAAAAGCCCTTAGAGACTGGTTTTGCAAAGGTCTCCAAAGAGGGATGTCTCTTTAGCGAATCCTAAAAAGACTGGTTTTAAAACCAGTCTCTATAATACGTATAGACACTTGTTTTAAAAACAAAAACAAGTCTCTTTAGAGATTGGTATCCATAGTATTCCTCCAGAAACTAGTCTTTTTAGCAACATCTAACCAGTCTTTTTATAGAGTAAAAAGACGTGTATTTTCTAAAAAACAAGTCTCTTTGAAAATCGGTATTTTTAAGTTTTTTTTTTGGAATTTTTAGTAAATTCCAAATTTTACAATTTTAACCCACCAAAATTAAGAAATACAAATATAATGAATATATATAAACTAATTTAGAAGGAATATGTTAGAAAGCTTATAATGGTAATTCCATCAAATTTATAGAATTTACACAAATACAAACTCTTTACAAAAATAGGTGATATTAATTATTATTTTTCAAAATTTTAAAGCTAGCGTTTTGTTACAATCTTAATTATAGTAATGCATTTAATTGTGCTTTATACAAAGTTTTCTAACAAAATACATAGAACACTTCCCTTATCACACGGCTTGAACAAAAATTAATTAAGTAACTGCTTTCACAAAAAAAGTTGTAAGAGTTTAAAATTTGTATAAACTTGAAAGTTGTTATATAAAAGTTGATATATAAAAAGAAAGTTACAAAAAATGTTGTTAAATGATTTTTTAAATTTACATCAAAAATACAAAAGAAAAAATACGAATATATAAAAATAAATTAATATAAAAAGAATTTTTAATTTTCTTATATACATAAAAACTAACTATTTTTTCATGTGTTTTTTTTGTGATATACACAAAATTAATTAACATATAAATACGAATACAAAAATGATTTTATGAATACAATTTTTAAAAATACACAATGCCATAAGCTGCATACTTAATAGAGTTAATTTTGGAAGTGAATGATTTGAAATTGCATAGCGTATAAAAGAAGTATAGACATTTGTATTGAAACCGTATTAATGGGTTAACAAAAATATGATTGAACCTAAAGCATTTTTTTTTAACTTATTTAAGGTAATGCTTTTTATTTTTGTGCTTGAAAAACTTGAACATTAGTTTAATTATAGAAATGTTTTTATGATGAATTTAATGCTTATGCTTTAAAGGATTTGTAAATTATTTTGTTTTATTATATAAATAAAATAGATTATGTAACAATGCATTTAACTTAAAATTTAAAATATTTTAAAATTTGAAAGTTAGTATGCTTTATAATTTTATATGTGAATTAGTTTATTTAGATAAAATTGTTAACATAGATATTTTTTGAGTTAAAGATATAAAATAGCTACGTACTTTTTAAAATGTATCGATATGGTACGTATAATTTTTTTATTATATATATGGTACGTCTACTTTATGAAACCGGATAATATGATACGTGTACCAATTTTCTTACCTTTTTAACCTGCTAGTTGGCTGACGTGGCAAATTATTAACGAGCGTTTGTATCAAACATTTTTACATTTAGTCCTTTATACTAACGGGTGTTTGTTTTTGTTTTTTAAACATTTCAAATTATTTCTTTATGAACTTTTTTTTTAAAATTCAATTTTGTTACCAACAAAATAAAAAATTTCGACTTTTTTCATACTTTTTTGAGCCACTAATTTAATTCAGAAAAAAAGTCTTATGTTAGAAAAAAGTGAATTTTTGTTGAAAAATATCTGAAAATAAAATTCAAAAAAAAAATATGACAAAAAAATTTGTGAAAAAGATTCGAAAAAAGAGTTATGATTTTTTTCAAAAGTGTTTGTCCAAAGCAAAAATTCAATTTTTTTTCCAATAAAATAATTTTTTTCGGACTTTATTCTCGGATTTTTTTAGTCTACTATTTTAATTTGGGAAAAATCCTACGTTGGAAAAAGAAATTGATTTTTTGTTGGGAAAAAAAAATGAAATAAAAATTAAATAAAATCTGAAAAAATTTATGGAAAGAATTATAATTTTTTTTGAAAAGTTTTTGTCCACAATAAAAAAATCTATTTTTTTCCAGCAAAATAAATTTTTTTCCAAATTTTATTTTCATAATTTTTCTTTCATCTACTATTTTAATTCGGAATAAAATTTTATGCTGGAAAAGAAATTTGAAAAAAATTAATAAAACAAAGTTTAAAAAAAAATTATTAAATCTTTTTTTATAAAAATAATTTCGAAAAAAATCTGAAAGAAAATTATGAAAATAAATTAATTTTTTTTTATGAAATTACAATTTTTTTTATCAAATTACAATTTTATTTTAACAAATTATGATATTTGTATCAAATTACTTATTTTTATGAAATAAATTCTGTTTATGAATTTACAATTTTTTTTATGAATTTTTTTTTCTGAAACTACATTTTTGTTACGAGTTGCAAATTCTTTTTTTGCGACAGCCATTTTGTCACAAATTTGAGGGGAGTGACTGTCGCTATTGACCAATATGCTAGTAGTAAATTGGTAACCGGTTTTACCGGTTGCCGGTAAGAAAGTGGTCATATCGATACATTTGGTGAAGTAGACATACCATATAGATAATAAAAAGAGTATACATACTATATCGATACACTTTAAAAAAGTAAGTAGCTATTTTATGTCATTGACCCATATTTTTTTTAAGATTTGTGAGCTGTTTTGGTATATACTAAACTAATCTATGCACAAAACTAGTTTTTTTGTAAGATTTGTGAGCTGTTTTTAAGATGTGAACAAGAGGTATGTTAAAAGGGAAAGATGACGTCTATGTTGCAAGGCTAACATAATCAATCTATGCACAAAACTACAATAAACGACTTTTCATTTTACATCATTCACTCGTACTAAACATCATCTCATTAAGTGAGACTTCAAAGTAAGAAAAAGTTTGAAATCAGTCACTAGTAAAGCTTGGTCTTCTATCATACAATTTTAAAATGCGAGTTTGTAAAAGTCAAAGATGTAAGAGGTTATCCAAGGAGGATTTGAGACCAAAGAGCTGTCGATACGAACTGGTCACTGGTCTTGCAAACTAGTTATCAACTATTCCATGAAAAACTTTAGAGTTTAATTTTCATCTTCTAGTAATTGTTTGTTAAAGATGTAGAAAGACCCGAAATTGACATCTTTCTAGAAAAAATGACATAAATAATGGTGGTTTATGTTCACCGATGAAGCGATGATAAAAGCATGAGTATCAATAACAGTTTACACACATAGGACACATAAGACATGTACACTCGCTAGTTCCCAGCTTGATCAGTTGCTCCTCCTTGGAAATCTGGTAGCTCATGAAACAAACGAGCACAACTGTACACAGAACAGAACGATTGTAGTGCGGTTAATAACAACATGACTATAGCAACAAGAACCGTTAGAAATTTCCATGATCCAAACACGTATGTGTTCATGAGATTTGCAAATTTCACCTTCCATGTTTGAGCATACCTCTTGTTCACATCTTCAATCACTTTATCCATCTTCGCCACTTTAGTTAACTTCACAGACTTACACATCCCGTTCCATAAATCCGCTACCTCCTTATCACTCTTCAGACGGTTCAAAACTATCCCTAGCTCTCTCAAATACTTCGCGTCTTCTTCTGTGTCGACTATACCATTCATTAACTCGGTGTAACGAGCCACTACTAGTGGCCCTGCGGCTACACATGCTTCATACGCTACCAAGTTTCTTAAAAAAACCTCCGTGTTTACATCTAGATCAACTACTGGAAGGTAAAGTGTGGATGTTATGTTATCGAAACTAATGTCAGATATTCCACCATAAACCGGGGAAATCACTATCCCAGCTTTCGCCATTTCAGTGACAGAAGGGATTGTGATTTCCTCGATAGTTGGTGTTTTATTTTCACCATCCTCTTCTTGTATTTCCTGATCTTCTTCACCCATGAACTTGTTGAGCATACGCTCCACGGGTTCTTTCATAAGTTTAAGTATGGGAAGATTAGATATGATTTTCCAAGGCAGTTTCATTAACAAAACCATTGGTTTCGCGAAAATGATTTTCTTGAAAAGTTTTACTAGACGTAGTTTGGAAACAATGTTCGATATATAACTCAAGAAGGATCGAACTTCGCTATCTTTTGCATACATACCTTCTTTATTTGTATCTTCATCTTCTTTCATTATCTCAGCGACATCTTCTTGCTCGATATAAATTTCCGTTTCCATGATTCCTAGTTCTTTGTTATTTGGCACAGTCATGTGGTAGAGAAAGTCGAGTAGGTGATCGCAGTCGTTGACGTCAACATCTGGCAACATTTTCTCTTGAAATGGAGTAAGCTCGCTGTACAACCCCATGAGCATCATCTTGAGTGTAGTGTCAGCCGACTTGTCGACTTGATTAGTATTTTTGATCTGATGCTCCAACATTGTAATGATCACAAACATCGGAATCTGGTTCTCGACCATCACTACATCACGAAGAATCGCCATTTGTGATAGTTTCTTCGCTTTAACATTCTCCACACGGGACATACTAGAGTTATGTTTCTTAAAGATGCGATTTTCCTCCTTCATGAAATGCACCTCAAGGAATTCGAGCAAAAACGCCATGTCAACAGCCATCATCCAGGCCAAAGCGTCTCCAGACATATCAAGAAACTTATGGTAACAAGAACGGATTCTAGCCTCATCATTTTTCTTCATTATCTCCACGACACGTTCAAAGCTGATATTCATGTCTTTTTGAGTTCTTCTTGCTGCAGCAAGTTTGTACCTTTGCATGTCATAGACCTCGGGGCGCCAATGGTGAAAAGGGCCTAACGCGACTTGTTGTGGGATATATGATTCAGGATTGGTGGCTAGAAGTGCTTGAGGTACGGTGAAGATACACACGGGGTTTTCTTCGGCTTCTTCTTCGTGTTGTGCGAAAGAATTACGCATGCTTCTTACCCATCCGTCCTCGTCGAAATTCTGACTGGAGAAAGAGTATGAATTGGTGATATTAGAGAAAGATTTGGTAACCATTTGTTGGCAATGAGAGTTGTCAACGGGTTGTTATGTCGTGTATGCAGAAGATTAATAATAATGGCTCTTTATAGACAGCGAAATGGATGATTAGAGTAGTATATATAAAAATAATTTGTTGGGTTTCTTGTGTTAATTAAGGTGAGTTATGATTAGCTGTGTAAGATCGACCAGTGCCAACGGATGGGTACATATCGACCCTTGCCGGTTTTGTAACACCGATGGCACCCTCTTGTCCGTGTGACGCGTCGATTTGGATCTTTTCAGTTTGGCGACGAGCACGAGCAAAGGACGAAAGGTTTGGGGTCTACTGGTGTTTTGTGTGTGAATGTTTCACGGGAACCCATGGATTCATCTCGTAGGGTAAAAATTTGTTAAAAATACCGGTTTTTCGAAAATGAACATGATCCCATAAAATTGTGCTATAAATATTTTTAGTCTTATACGCATTTAATGCATAAACAATTTCAAGTTTATACATGTTCTTGAGATAATTTGATTTAGGGCCGTAAACGAACTACACAAACGTGAGCAAAAATATGTTCATGTTTGTTTGTTTATTTTTAGTCGAATATATAAGTAAAGGCGAACGTATAATCATACTAAACTTTTTGTTCAAGTTCGTTTATTTAGATTCGAGCTTGTTCATGTTCATTTATTAATAAGTTAAAAGAACGTAAACAAACATAAACGATCATACATAGACGTAAACGGACACAAACGAGTATGAAACCAAAACTTTTACTTCAAGCGATCCATATGGTCTTCGAAATACTTAGTATATACTTTATTTTATTGTTAGAGATATTTGAAATACGTAATATATTATTTATTAACTTCTTTTTGAGTTTTGAGATGTTAATCGAACGAAATTAATCGAGTATAAACGAACACAATAATTGAACTTAATCGAACGAACATAATTGACCTTTCACGAACACAAATAAACGAATGGAGCAGTTCGTTCATTTAATTAAACAGATCAAAAATCTTGTTCGTGATTGTTCATTTATTAAATAAACGAATATAAACGAGTCTTTTGTCAAACGATCATCGAACAGTTCGCTAAACGTTCAGTTCGTTTACGATCCTACTCTACTTTGTACCATTCGGATACAGTCATACAAGACTAGATTTACTATTCCTAGATAACGTACGTGATAATTTTATTCGTTCATCTTAAACGTATAAGATTTCAAATGTGTAGTAGGTAGATTATTTTACACATAATAATGTTCGATACAACTAGTCAACTACAAAGCCTATGAAGTTGAACCATGCACCATCAAATAGTGGCAAGTCATTTATCTACATGTCTGTTCACTGTTGTATAATAATACTCCGTAGTATTATAATGTTAAGCTAGAAGATTCTCTATTTAATTAACAAAGAAGAAGATACGTATCGTCTAAATTTATCACCATCAACGTTAAGCATCTACAATAATACTACTGTAGTTTTTTTTTTTAAAATCGTGGTACACGAGCAGCTTAAAAAACAAGATAGTCGTAAGCATTATAACCGCTTTTAAAAAATGTTAGCGTGTAATAAATATAAATAGTTTATTATATAAAGCTAGCAAAACGACGAATGTGTAGATCTATGATATATTTGTAGTATTATTAAATGTAAAAATAAATAGGGTGTGATAATCTTGAATATCTAATTTGAATGGTGTTTAATTCATTTTTCGTATAAAGTATTTTGACTTCATGTTGTATGGGTTACACGAAATCTTTATCGGGATAATTCAAGTAGAAACATTTAAATTATAGGCACAAGAAATCAAAGCAAGAACAGAGAGAATTGTGTTTTTCGTTATTTCCATATGAGACCAAAATTATGTTGATTAACAGACATAAAACGGTTACAAACAGTTAAACATGAACATTTACAACTGTTCACCAACAGGTGTATTGGTTGGTTTTCGCGGGAAAATTAAGACGAGTCCTTAATATCGATTCGTAAAAATCGTTTGGGTTTTGGGGCGCTGCCCCAAACCCCGCGAGGGGCGTCCCCCCTCGACCCCCGGCAGCGAGACCCCAGCAAGGGGCTCCGGGGTCCCCCTCGACCCCCGCCACTGACTTGGCAGCGGGACCCCAACAAGGGGCTCCGGCGTCCCTCTCGACCCCCGCCCGCTGACCCAGCAGCGAGACCCCAGCAAGGGGCTCCGGGGTCCCCCTCGACCCCCGCCACTGACTTGGCAGCGGGACCCCAACAAGGGGCTCCGGCGTCCCTCTCGACCTCCGCCCGCTGACCTGACAGCGGGACCCAGCAAGGGGCTCTGCCCCATGACCCCGCAAGGGGGCGCAACCCCTTTGACCCCTGCATTTTCGTCGTGAGCGATAATATATTAGCTCAACGAGTGTGTATTCCGCACTTCACCTAACTCGTATCAGAATCAAAAGTAAACTCTCATTGTTCTCTAATAAATTCCAATTAACTAAAATAGTTGATGATATTAAAATCATCAACATTAAATCTACTCATCTAAGTTACTAGTTCGTTGGAGTTACTAGTTCGTTGGCCAAATTTAGCGTATCTAATGCTTGCTTTTTATATCAATAAAAGTTCTCGTAGTAATGAAGGTTATATACAAATTACTTGGAAAGTTTTTGGGTTGGGCATAGCCATGATACATGTGATGATGGGATTCAAACATATTCATTCAGTTCATACTATCATTTAGGCTGTGTTTGGTAAGAAGTGGTGGCGAAACTGTTTGGAGCAGTAAGCGGTGAATAAGAGCATTTTGATTTTTAATTCTTGTTTGGTAAAAAGAGCGGTGAGCGTTGTGTTTTTTTTAGTCGTTTGGTAAAGGAGTGGTGAGCGATGCTACTTTTTAGAAATACTAGTTTTTTAATGCTTCCTTTAAGAAGCGGTGACAAATGAGCGATGAAGAAATGAGCGGTAAACTACGACAGTTACTGCTCGCTGCTCCTGCTCACAGCTACTGCTCACTGCTACTGCTCATTCATTAAGTGTCTAGTAGTGACTAGTGACATGTGAAGATATACAAACCGTATGATAATTAAGTAATCCGAATAATCTATGAACATAAATGTTATGGTCGACCCATTTTATGATTCAATGTAGCAAATGTACAATGAGACAGGCAAATAGGTTGAGAGCTGCTATTTCATAGCATATATGATTAAAATGTTAATAGGCTTATAAATCTATTTAATATATATACTGAGTATAGTAGAGCAATTTTCGTCGGCTTCACATCAGAAGTGTCAGGTACTTCATCATTATCGGTTTGATCTACTTGCATCATTATCAACCTTCGAAGAGTCTGTAGATGTAGGTGTTTCTTGTCACTTGCGCGTTTAGTGCTGCAATAAGGTGGTAATGTAGTTTAGTACCAGTAAAAATGCAACTCGAAAACCCTTTGTGTAAATATTTGAAGAGAGCCTATTCTATAAGCTTGAACTCTAAACCAAAAAAAAAGAAACAATACATTTTCCTCTTTCAAACTGGTCACAATGAATAAATTAAATATTTCAAAAATCTTATACCAAGTTTACCAAATTTGCAGATTGTAGTAAACCGAAGTTTTGGTCTGTACTTACACAAAGTGACCCAACCTTTTCTAGCCATCACATATTGATGAACTATGGTTTGTCCTAAAGAATAAATATTAGATCAAAAGTGATATGTACAAGCGATCATCGTATCATCACCAACTTATTTTTTCTTCTTTTTAAACCATACAAATCAAACACTCGTACTGATAACTGCTGCATAAATTATTTTTCTACTTCACACACCTGTCATTCAGAGTGACACTTTTTAGTGTTCACAGGGATGGAAATACTTTCGGTGTCAGCATCAAATAGCATTGTCGTATGTGACTCGCAAAATTCAATACAAATTAAACTTGTGTCAACTGGAAAGTAATGATGGTGTAATTCTATTGAATAAAACTTGTTCCAAGAATCTGAATTGACGACTCAATCAAATGGTTATTTATTCAACTTGTTCACTATTACCGCGTTGGCTGCTTTGAGATGGTCTGATAAACGAGAACATGCTAGTACATCTGTGAAACCCTGTCAAAGAGATTCTTAAATGATTCCTCCTGTCACATGTATGATATCAATATTGTATAACGGTCCTCGCGGAACCGGAGGTTAACGTTACTGAATTAGAACGAATGACAAATCCATTTCTTCCGCGTCTAAGTCTTGTTGCTAACTTTCTTATGCAGCTTATCAAGAAGATGGCGTCGGGGCGTTCTATCTGAAGTCGTCTCCACATGCTCAAACCGAAGACTAAAGACTTCAAAGAAATCAAGAAAGCAAAATAGAAAGACTCCCGCTACACTCTGATAGGAAGACATCTTACTCAAAAGATATGATGTTAAAGTAATGATTATAAAGGAAGATTGTTAGAAGCTTTCAAGATATTCCAAGAAGTATGAGCATGTCGGACAAGAAGATTCAAGACATAAGTTTTGCAAGTTAAAAGACATGAAGATCACAAGATATCAACACATGTTGTTCAAGCTCAAGAAAATCACTACAAGTACAAGTTTGCAAGATCAAAGAACTCAAAGATTACGAGTTGAAGATCCTTAACTTAGTTATGTTAGGATTATTTATGTAAATTTGGAGTCACCTCCCTTAGAGGGAGATTGTTAGAAACAAGAAAAGTATTAGTCATTTCTAGATAGTTATATAATATAGCTCGTAGTCGTTTAAGTAGCTTAGTAGTTTAATAGTAACGGGTCGGGTTTGAAAGCCCACGTGTTAGGACGCGGTTACACCATATGTAAGACATATAATTACATTTTCTCACTTGAGTAAAGGTGTTGGTTGGTTCATATTTACACACACAAATAGTGTGTGTTTCTCTCACTAAACCTTTCACTTGTTTCTCTTTCTCTCTCTACTCATATAAATGATTCTATCTATCTAGTGGTATGATGATATCCGACTTCCTACAAGTGGCGAGGTTGTATTTTGTAGAAACTGTGAAGTCGCATGATGTTTCTAAAACTCTTAATTCTGATCGAGAGGTCAATTTTGTGAGTCATTTCTGACGTACTTTGTGGACTCGTTTGAGGTTTAATTTACAGTTCAGTGGTTCCTATCATCCCTAAACGGATGGATAAACTAAAGTTATCAATAGGAGCTTAGAAAACCTTTTGCGCAATTTAATTGGAGACAATCCCAAACACTGGGATCTTATTCTTTATAAGTTGAATTTTTGCTTATAACCGATCGATAATCTCACCATAGGTAAGAGTCCCTTTGAAGTTGTGTATGGGCGAAATTCGGTTACTCCTCTAGATTTTGTTGTTGTTCTAGAGGTGGGGAAGTTTAGTAAGGGCTGATTAGTCTGAGCATATTAAAGAGTTGCATTGGTCAGTTCAAGAACACATTATTCGGCATAATGGAGAATAAAAGGAACATGTGGAAAAGCTTTGTAAACAGGTCTTGTATCCGGAAGGTAATCTTGTTTGGATTCATATTCGTTAGGAGCATTTTTCGGCATGGCGTTTTGGGAAGTTGAAACAGCGGGGAGATGGCCCTTTTCGTATTCTTAAAAAGATTAGCAATAACGCGTACAAGATCGAGCTTCTTGGTCATTATAATGTTTCTACCACTTTAAGGTTACACATTTGTCTTCGTATAAAGGAAGTGATGATGAGCCAGACTTGGGGTCGAGTCTTTTTCAAGAAGGGGAGGATGACGCATATTCGGTCAACGAGTGATTCAACCTGACAAATACGCTTGATGTTTATTTTTCGGCAAGAAATTTCTGTGGCGAATTGGGTTGAAAACTGAGAAATGGTCCAACAGTCAAGACTCATCCTTTAATCATGTGCCCCGTCAGTTTTGGGTCTTTTGGGCCTTAAAAGGGTGTTTTTTTTGTTCTATGGTTTTATTTTTGACTTTTTTTTTTAAATTCTCTTATGTATGATATTTTGTTTTCTTTTTAATATAGAACTTATCCTCTTTTATAAGGACGATGAGTTATCTTCGACGTTTTTTATAAAACTTACGCATTCACTAAATAAGAGATTTTTTTAGAATTTCATATTACTTCTTGTGTTTGTGTGGTTTCTTCTTATTGATCCGCATTAAATTCTACTTTAGGTATGAACTGCATTGAATAACTATCTCATCATTTTTAGAGGGTTAGGTATCGTAACGGCCCAACGGGCGTTGGACGACGTTACGATACTGCTCAACGAAAACCCAACGCCGTTTGTCCCGGCGTTGCCTAGGCAACACGCGTTAGGGGTGTTTTAAAAAAAACCATCTACCCCCCACCCTCCATCAGTATTTGTTTACCTTCCTTCATGTTTCTTCTTTGCCTTTTTCTGTCAATGTTTTCCCTCTGCCATTATTTACTGTTGTTAATGTTAGTATCGAGTCTAGTTAACACATACGGTTAGTAGATGGTACCTTAGTGTAGAATGTGTGTAAGTCGGCTAAGGTTGGGCTTGGCCCGAGTTTATAACCGACCCCCTCTCCCTATAAAAAGAGGTGAGGGGGTGATGCACAAAACACACCGTAGCTTCTATTCTTTCTATTGTAATCGATCATTAATAAGAAAAGTTAATCGTTCGGCTACCTTTGTAGTGTGCGTCTTTGTCGTTGCAACTCTGCGATATTCTTTAAGGGATCTAGGTTTCCGCATATCGATCTTCGGTTGTTGGGTGTCGATTCCAACAAGTGGTATCAAGAGCTTACGGTTAGTCGTGATCATTGGAGATCGGTGCTAGATCAAGATATTCGTGGAAGATAAGGGATTCGGGTTTTCATCGGATCGTTATCTTCGAGTTGCAGGTTTTTCGGTTGGAGAAGAAAGGCGGAGAAGACGAAGCTTTTGTTTTGGAAGAAAAGAAAAGTTATCTGCAGTCATTGGTTTCTTTTCTTGGAGTGGTTAACTAATGTCATATTTGTTTTATGTATTGAAACAAAAGTAACTATATCACGTGAAACTTATATCAAAACAAAAGTGGTCCAAAGGTTTCGATTTTTAGATATTTAATAAATCGACTTCGGTTATTGACTTTTAGTATTTTAAAAGGCTGATTAAATCGAAGGTACTTGTTGCGGGTTCTTGTGGTTCAAGTTTGATCGTGGTTAGCTTGGGTTTTCAAGTTTACGATCGGGTTGCTTGTTCAAGATCGAGGTTTTGGGGTTTGTCTAATAAATTCGATTTGCAAGAAGGGTTTACGCAACAAGGGAGAAAGAATATGTCGTCGATAGCGAAGTTTGACGTCGAAAAATTCGACGGGTCTAATGACTTCGGGTTATGGCGTGTGAAGATGCGGTGTCTATTAATACAACATGGTTGGGAGGCTGCGTTAGATCCATTCCCGGATACCATGACGGACGCTCAAAAGACTGCGGCGTTGAAGACGGATGTCTATAAAAAAGCACACAGTGCCTTACTCTTATGCTTGGATAACAAGGTGTTGAGGGAAGTCAACAAAGAAAATTCTGCTGCGGGTGTTTGGTTAAAGTTAGAAACTTTGTATATGACAAAGTCTTTAGCCAACAAGTTGTACTTGAAGAAGAAGCTGTTCACTTTCTACATGCATCCAGGTAAGAAATTATCTGAACATATAGATGAGTTTAATAAGTTGATCGGTGACTTGGCGAACATAGACGTTGAAATTGATGACGAAGATCAGGCACTCATGTTACTTACATCATTACCGTCCTCGTATGATAACTTTGTGGAGACATTGCTTTATGGAAGGGAGTCGCTCTCTTTGGAAGATGTCTTGTCTACCCTCAATTCACAGGAGTTGAAGAAGAGGACAGATGCAAAGGATGATGGTGATGGGTTATTTGTAAGGGGAAGGCCGGAGCATCGGGGTAATCAAGGACGTGGTAGTTCGCGATCAAAGTCAAAAGGTAAAGGAACTTATAAACAAAAGTGTTACATATGCTATTCTGAGGATGACCTTAAGAAAGACTGTCCAAAATGGAACAAGAAGAAATCAACTGGCTTTGTCAACAAGAATGCAAAACAGGACGCTTGGACGTATTCTAAGGGTTATGACAATGGTGATTTGTTGATGGCGGTGAGTGAGGAAAGGTTCTTAGAGTGGATCATGAACTCTGGTGGTTCCTATCACATGACGCCTAGGAGGGACTTCTTGTTTGATTTTAAGGAGCTTGATGGTGGTATGGTTTTGCTCGGTGATAATAGAGCATGTGCTATCAAGGGGATAGGGAAGGTGAGAGTACAAATGAAAGATGGTTCAAGTTTTGTGCTTGAGAATGTGCGTTACATTCCCGAGTTGAAAAGAAATTTGTTATCTTTGGGCACTCTGGATCGAGAGGGATATACCGTGAAGTTGCAGAATGGAAGAGTAAAGGTGATCAAGGGTTCTTTGATGGTTTTGTCAGGAACTTTGAAGGAAAATTGTGTGTACTCCTTGGATGGTTGGGCTGAATCAAGTGAAGCTAGTGTTGGTATAGAAGAAAAAGAAAGACTTGCGCAGGTGTGGCATAAACGCCTGGGTCACATTAGTGAAGCAGGCTTGAATGAACTCAAAAGAAGAGAGGTGCCGGGGAAGGAAGGTCTAGGTAAGCTCGAATTCTGTGAAAATTGTGTTCTTGGAAAATCGACCAGGGTGAGTTTTGGTCGAGGTCAGCACACAACATAGGGAGTTATAGACTATGTCCATGCGGATCTCTGGGGTCCTTCTCGGGTGGAATCGATGAGTGGTTACCGGTACTTCTTATCGATTGTTGATGATTATTCGAGGAGGGTTTGGGTTTATTTTCTTAGACACAAAAGCGAGGCATTCAGCAAGTTCAAGGAGTGGAAGCAGTTGGTAGAAAACCAGACAGGTAGAAGACTGAAGAAACTTCGAACGGATAATGGTTTGGAGTTTTGTAATCAGGAGTTTAATAACTTGTGCAAGGAGAGCGGGGTAGCAAGACATTGGACGGTTGCTGGAACTCCGCAACAGAATGGTCTAGCTGAACGAATGAACAGGACGCTCTTGGACAAGGTTAGGTGTTTACTGATTCAGTCTGGTTTGCCAGAATCATTCTGAGCTGAAGCAACGGTGACGGCAGCATATCTGATCAATAGGTCTCCATCTACAGCATTGGAGAAGAAGACACCTATGGATTTATGGTCAGGACATCTGGCGAATTACGAGATGTTGAAGATATTTGGTTGCGTTGCTTATTCACACGTAAATCAGGGGAAGCTCAAGCCTAGAGCTATAAAATGCATATTCCTGGGGTATCCTGAAGGTGTGAAGGGATACAGATTATGGAGGTTGGATGATGTTAAACCGAAGATAATCATAAGCAGGGATGTGGTCTTTAATGAGAGCCTTATGTATAAGGATACTCTCAAGGGTGTTGGTGCTGCAGATTCTGGGAAGGAAATTGAGTTTGAGGTGGAACTTCAAGGCAGTGAGGTCGAACCAACTGTGGATCCTCATACAGGGGTAAATCCAGGGAATGAATATGAGGATCAAGTTGAAGATGCAGTAGATGCAATGCCTCAACAACAGAATCTGGAAAACTATGTTCTGGTGCGTGATAGAGCTAAGAGAACAACTACTAAACCTGCAAGGTATAGGAATAAAGGTAATGTATCATTGTCTAGATCATCAGGGTCTAGGGAAGAAGATGATATTACGGCTTATGCGTTTGCTATTGTTGAGGAAGAAGATACACATGAACCAATCACATTCCAGGAGGCGATTAATTCATCTGAAAGGGATGAGTGGGTTCGTGCTATGGAGGAAGAGATGAGTTCTTTAAAGAAGAATCATACTTGGGAGCTGGTCGATCAACCACGTGGTCAGAAGCTGGTAAGCTGCAAGTGGTTGTATAAGATTAAAGAAGGGATTGAAGGCGTTCAGAAACCAAAGTATAAAGCAAGGCTGGTAGCTCGGGGTTTCACACAACAAGCAGGGATTGACTATAATGAGGTATTCTCACCCGTGGTTCGACATACATCTATTAGGGTGATTCTCTCATTAACTACTTGTGAAGATTACGAGTTGGAACAACTTGATGTGAAGACGATGTTTTTGCATGGTAATCTTGAAGAAACCATTTATATGAGGCAGCCGCTTGGTTTTGAAGAAGGAACGGGCAACAAGGTATGTTTGTTGAAGAAATCCCTTTATGGTCTTAAGCAGTCTCCAAGGCAGTGGTACAAACGGTTTGATGTGTATATGGTCAGCAATGGGTTTAGCCGTAGCAACTATGATAGTTGTGTTTACTTCAAGGAGTTTGCACCAGGTATGTACATATATCTACTGCTGTATGTAGATGATATGTTGATTGCTTGTAAAAGCAAGTCTGAGATCGAATATACCAAGGGACTGCTGCGGAAAGAGTTTGATATGAAGGAACTTGGTCCAGCTAGGAAGATACTTGGTATGGAGATTGTCAGGGACAGGGGTAACCGAACCCTGAAGGTGTCTCAGTCGGGATATGTGCGGAAAATTCTGAATAACTACAGAGTGGATAATGGCAAGTCGGTCACTTCAAGGTATCTTTGAAGGATTGTCCGTCGAGTGACTGGGATGTGGAAAGAATGAGTAAGGTCCCATATGCGAATGTTGTAGGTAGTTTAATGTACTTGATGGTTTGCACTAGACCAGATATTGCGTATGCTGTTAGCATTGTGAGCAGGTATTTGGCGAATCCAGGTAAAAATCATTGGGAAGCAGTGAAGTGGATTTTGAAGTACTTGAAGGGCACTGTTGATGTAGGTCTAGTGTATGGTAGAGATCAAGGGAAGCACGCAGATGTTGACGGTTTCGTGGATAGCGATTATGCTAAAGACACTGACAAGGGTAGGTCGATAACCGGGTACGTGTTTATGATACATGGCTGTGTTGTGAGTTGGAAAGCAACTCTGCAGCATGTTGTTGCATTGTCTACTACAGAGGCGGAGTATATGGCTCTTACGGAAGCTGTTAAGGAAAGCATTTGGCTTAAAGGTCTACTAATCGAGCTGGGAATAAACCTAAGGTCAGTGGTTGTGAATTGTGATAATCAAGGGGCAATTCATCTCTCAAGAAATGCAATGTTTCATGAGAGGACGAAGCATATCAACGTGAGGTATCACTTCATCAGGGAGATCGTGGAATCTAAAGAGATTGAAGTGGCAAAGATAGGCACGGAGGATAATGCAGCTGACGCTTTCACAAAGGTGGTTCCAGGTCTGAAGTTCAAGTATTGCATGGAGATACTTGGAGTCGGGGCTAACTAGTCTTGTCACTAAGGTGGAAATTGTTAATGTTAGTATCGAGTCTAGTTAACACATACGGTTAGTAGATGGTACCTTAGTGTAGAATGTGTGTAAGTCGGCTAAGGTTGGGCTTGGCCCGAGTTTATAACCGACCCCCTCACCCTATAAAAAGAGGTGAGGGGTGATGCACAAAACACACCATAGCTTCTATTCTTTCTATTGTAATCGATCATTAATAAGAAAAGTTAATCGTTCGGTTACCTTTGTAGTGTGCGTCTTTGTCGTTGCAACTCTACGATATTCTTTAAGGGATCTAGGTTTCCGCATATCGATCTTCGGTTGTTGGGTGTCGATTCCAACAACTGTCATTGTTGGAGAAGCTGCCACTGTTTGCAGGGAAAGAGGAAGAAGACATGGTAAAGGTTTGGAGGCAGGTTAACTTGGAAGAAACCCTAGTTGTGTTTGTATGGGCTTTTTTGGCCTATTTGATAATTATATAAGCAAAAAAAGAAACTTAAAACTATTTGTAGTTATATAAGCCTACAAAAGACCTAATATTTATTATGTTTTGTTGTATATATTTTTTAAATTTATTTATAATTTATTTATAATATATATTGTATTTATAATTATAAATGAAATAGTTAATTTATTTAATGAATAGAATAATTGTTAAGGGTGTTTAAAAAAATTGATAAGTGATGTTGGTGGGTCTTATGATTAAAAGGGTTGATATTATTTGGGTGTTATGCTGATGTGACATTGATGTGATGGTGTTATTTGAGGTATTTGATATTATTACACCTAGCCCTCTTATGATATTGTGATGAATGATATGATGCATAAAGATTTATACATGAAATCGTGTTCTCTGATTTAATTATGAGGGTGTTTAGGATTACTTATTTAAAATAGATTATGCATTTTATAAATGAATAATTAGATAATCAAGTTTTATAAAATGTGATTTTGAAACATATTGTTTGGATTTGATTATGGTATTTGATATTTTAATTCTCATATTATTTTAAGATCTTAGTGGTAAAATTACCAAAAAGTCATTACATAAATTGAACAAATATAGAAAAGAAATGGTTTGGAGGGGCCACGTTGACAAAACAGGGACCATAAAAGTAATTTAATATGTAGGAGGTATCACGTTTTACAAAAAGCATGTCAGCACATGCAGTTGCAAAACGCCAGTTTGATTGTCACTAAACGCAGAAAATCAGTTATTCAACTTTGTTTGCCAAACACTAAAAACGAATTCTTGTGATTTTAAAAACGCAATAATCAGATAATCTATGTATAATCGCAATCCCAAACACCCCCTATGTTTGCATGATTTTTAAGGCTAAAGGGAGTGACACCTCCAAATCTTACCGTCACCTCATCGCTACCATAGTTTTCTCACTCCTCTCACTAACCTACCAAAAACTCACATTTCAAGGTTACTAAGAAAATAAAACCCACCTTCACCCCACATCCACCTAATCTTTCCACTATCACTTTTATTTAATTTATTCTTACATTTAACTAAAAACGACCGATACTTGGATGAATTAAAAATAAAAACTTTTATTAAAAACGTAAACAATAAATTGGGTAATTAAAAACATTACAAGGATAATAAAAATAACACACAAATAAATAAAAACGATACACGGATAATTTAAGAAGAAGGAAAAAACCGCGGATAAGTTTTCAAAACCTCCCAACAATGAAGATACTGAAACCAGCACCTATACTCAGCTTCATATTCACGGAGGGCGTTATTTGTTACATCCTCGTCAGTTGCTCCAGTTACCCGTGTACGCGCTGCGTTGTTGTAACATCTAATAAACCTACGCACGACACACATTAGGGACTTCCATTTTCGGTTTATGTTTTCGTATGTTTGATTCATTGGATCATCTAAACGACCCTCCAGTCTTTGCAAAACCAAGCCCCAAAAATTACGACTATTTGTTGGGTTACTTGACACGGAGTTTTCAGCAACAAAGCCCCAAGAACGATACAACGCTATTTCTTCCTCGGGTGTCCATAATACATGTGCCATTCGAGAAGTGAAAGAAGATGAATTTGTGTTTGAGGAAGAAGATGAATATGAATTGTGAAAAGATGATAAGGAAAATGGTGATTATATAGGAAAAAAAAGAGATACAAATTAAATTTTGGGGTAAAATGGAGAGATGTAAACGGTGAAGAAGTGACTATTGATGGGTTTTTTTTGCATAAATTCTCCAACTTACGATTATGATGAGATTGTGTGAGATTAATGGCAACCCACGCGTGAATTTATGTCACCTTGGACTTACAAGTGAGATTTCCCCACTATTTCTTTCACCCTAAGAGCGAAGCTTTATGAAGATAAAAGGCCTTTTTTTAAGGAGATAAAAGACGTTTTAACCCTCTTATAATTTTGTCACTTAATGTAGATTTTATAATTTTTTTTGTTAATATTTTAACCCTTTTATTTCATATAACTTTCTTCTTTGATCTTCTCATAATAAACCGTCAAGTTTTGCCATTGCATTCTTTCACTATTTTTCTTTTTTTTATATACGGACACATTTCATGGCCTAATACACGATATTCCGTTATAGATACGAGACCGTGGGACATCAATGCCCTTTTTTATGCGAAAAGTATATGTCTTTCAGTGTTGGCTGTTTCATTAAATCGCTCTAGAAAATTACTTAAATTGGTGTAGCAGAAAAACCCTGTCAACTCACGTATAATTTTTGTTTAAGGGGACGTGCCAATAGTATAGTAATGTCGCACAGTCTAGCAATCTAGCAAATCCATGTTTTTGATTGGTAACCATGATCGACAAACACGACGATTTTTTAAGTTTTCTTTGTTAATAATTAAAATTGCTTCTGCACATGCTAGCTCGGCCTTTTTATTGTGCCGCATAGGTCATAACTCATAACTAGTTATCGGAAGTAACGCAAATAGGCTCTTATATAATTCTAGTGTAAATCCTTTGAATGAAAAATTGTATGCCTTTTAGCCGTGCCTAGTAAAGTAAACATGTTATAAACATGGCCGAACCAGCTGTAAATGAGTATAAAGATAGATCAGCTGATCAGCACATGATTCTTTTTGCGGACATATCTGTATGTTTTTCTACTGTTGCTTTTTGTAATTTTGGACTTAATAGTGCAGATAATGGGGCACCTGCTGGATTCACGAAAATAAAAGAGGGCCATATTTCACGTATTATCTGGGTCGTGATTATTATTATTGTACTTTTTATTACCAAGTCGGCCCCACCCATTTTTGTCAGTTTGTGTTCTTTTTCCCGCCCTAGATTATTGCAGTAAATTTTTTATGGTTAAAGATGAGTTTGCCTTGAGATCTCATAAGCTGGAATCAATCTTCACCAAACCCACAACTGCTACTATATGTGTATGGTAATGAGTAAACTGCAAGAAATAGAAGAAAATAAACAATGTGATGTTTGTTTTTTGAAGTTAACGGTAATGAGTAAACTACAAGATATAGAAAAGAAACAAATTGGCTGCTGGGACTACGACATTCTTGATACAAACGTTGCTAAATGTGTCATGGTTCGACTCGCGATTGGTAGGTAGTGTCCTTTACGAAATGTGTTTGGATGCCGACTAATTAACGTAGAAGCATGATCATGATAACTGATAATTAACAGTCTACTTCTTTTAGTAAGGAATCAAAGAGATACTTTTAGAGAGCTGAGAATGTTGGCACGAGAAAGTGGTGTTAAAGCTGTCACGTATGATTTTGAGGCTTTAGTATCAGAAACTTTTTGACACCACATTTACGAGGATTGGTTGGCACGAGAAAAAATGATGCCAAAAGGGTAATGCGCTAACAAATACCCACTTCATAACTTTAAAAAAAAAAAAAACTGAAAATTGGTTGGCGTTGGCTGGTGAGTTTGGCGCGACACCCTTTGACGCGAGAGCCGGAATAGTGCGCCATATACCAAGTGGCGCCAAAGGCAACCAGCTCAGCCATCAGCTGACCGTTCCCCACTTTTAGGCAAGGCCGATCCTCTCATTTTTGCTACTCTTAGCGAGAGTATTAAAAGATGACCCAACCATATATCGTATACTAAAAACTCATTATCTATTATATAATTCAAAAAGATTGTGAGACTTAAAATTTACAACTAATTTTATGCTTCGATTATATGTTATTAAGTTAAGTCTGATTACTACATCAAATAAATTCTACATCAAATAAATTCTTTCTACACAAATTTAAACATTAAATTTAACATGACTTTTAGGTCACAAATCACTTTTCTTATAAAATTAGTACACAAAACTATAATGCATTTATGCCGCAAAATATATTTTTAACTTGTAAAAAACGTGATGACATGATTTCAGAACGATCTCTTGGATCTAAAAGCCGATTTATCATTCCTTGTAAACTTACGCACAAATTAAAAAAGGTAATAAGCACCAAATTCGAAATATATGAGAAATGGCATTCACATAATTTATCATTTATGTTAATGCAAAGAAATGCCTAAAAATATTGTTAGTACTAATTAATCTTTTTTAGTTTTGATCACGACAAATTACAAAAACCTTTATTGTCAAACACAATCATAAAACGAATTATCTAACAAACACTATCGTTAAGGTAATAATTATTACACTAACATATTTTAATTATGCTTAGTGATCATAAAAGTGATTAGCCTTAAAACTCACTTTTTTCAAATGTAACAAAAGATTTTTAATAAACTTTATTTTTAAGAAAATTTTATTAAAATGAAAATGTAAATTTGAATATGGCATATTCCAAATGCCATAAGAATATCCTTTAAAGGTTTAAACAGCCTCAGATATTTCAAATTCAATAAAAGACAAAAAGGAGCGGAGTTTACACTCCGTGGTTCCTTAAGTGCCTATGCGGTTCGCTACCGATAAGGAACCTCCTAGGTAGCTAAGGAACCGCCCCCAGCTAGCCGTGAGGATTTGTCTTCTATAAATAGTGGATCACATCTGCATTTTCATTAACCCTTTTTGGACATCTCTTTCAGCCTACTTTCTCCTATCTAATCCTAATCATTTTAAATGATCACTTAATGTGTTAAGTATGTTTACTTATGATTATCCTTTTGATCTCCTTTTTTACCTTGTCCAAAGAGAAGATCACTCACACACTTGTGATGTGATTAAAGATGAAGCCTTGATGAAGATCATCATCTACTAAAGATCTAGTCATGTTCATCATTTGTTTATTTGTGTCTTGTGTAGATCCAATGTATTTATGAATACTTGGACTAGTTGTGTTCATCCAAACTATGTGTGAATACTTGGATTAGAGTTGTGTAAATTCTTTGCATATGTGTATGCTTGGATTTGTGTCGTGTAGATACAAGTTACATGTGCGTACTTGGATATGTTTAGTTGAGTTGTAATAAGTTGTGTTAGTTCTCACTAAACTATAAAGTGATGTGGTTGTGTCTTGTGAGTTCTCACTAAGATATAAAGTGATGTGTAGTTGTGTTGTGTGAAGTTCTCACTTAGCTTCAAAGTAAAGAGTCGTGAAGATTGGTTCTAGCTTTGGATTAGAACTCGACATCTAGCCTTGTGTCAGAAAATGGTGAAGTAGGCAACGTTGTGAAGATTGGTTCTAGCTTTGGATTTGAACTCGACATCTAGCCTTGTGTCGTAAAATGGTGAAGTAGGCGACGTTGTGTAGATTGGTCCTAGCTAAGATTAGGTCTCGACATTTAGCTTTATGTCGGAAAATAGTATAAGAGCTTGTGGATATAGTGGAAATCTTGAGTATGGTGTACTCGAGGAATAGAGTAGGAACGAGGATAGAGCCTCGTTGCCGAACCACTATAAATCTTGGTGTCTTCCTACTAGGATGTTTCTTTCGTCACTCATTACTTACCTTCATCATCATTACACTCACTACTTATTGTTAATGCATTAGAATTGAACTTAATCATTATGCAACTAGCTTTCAAGTAAAAGATATCTTTGACACTCACCTAATTGAAAAGAATTTTAATTAGAAGATAAAACGATGAGAATTATTCAACCCCCCCCCCCCCCCCCCTTCTAGTTTCTACAATTGGTATCAGAGCGATGGTGACACAAGATCTTTGAAGTATATTATACTTTAAAACTTGGATCGATCAATTGTCACCTCAAATTAGAAGGTTAAGTTGTACTAAAAATTTTCTTTGGTCAAAACTATCTTTTATTGAAAATATGCCTTTTAATTGACAATATTGCATCTCATTTAGATTAGTAGTATTTATGCATTTTAGAGTTACTCTTGAAATGTATCTACTAGTTTACATCTTGTTATGTGAAGGTACTCATAAAGATAAATCATTCAATTAATTGTGGATTGAGTTACTTACACTTGTAGAAGACTCGTCTTCTTTGATTTCCAACATCACTGAATGATGATATCAAGATGGATGGGAGTGATACTAGTCCTTGAAGACTTAGTAGTCACTTTAGTCATTATTGGGCTTTGCATTGGTTCCTTGAAAGCTTGGAATGCAATTTGTGGCCAAGGTACGTTTTCGTTCTTCCACACGCCCTATTGATCATTATTTTGATCATTAATTGATTGTATGTTTGTTCTTGGCATCCTTGCCTTGACATTTGTTTGTGGTTTGTGATTCTTCCCTTTTTCTCTCTCAAACCTTCATTGCTTAGATACTTGACTCACTATGGAGATGTAGAGTGAGTTAGTAGAAGCTTAAAATATCAAGCATGATTTTCATGGTTTTCACCCTAACGGTTAGTAGGCCCAATATCATGTGTAACTTGTGCAATTAAGCTCATCTCTAGGATGATTGATGAATCGCTTGAGATACCAAACTACTTCATTAAGTTGTAGGTGGATTTTATACATTTGGAATTGAAATATTCCAAGGATATTGTTATTGTAAATCCTAGCAATAATTATCCGATCATGTGGGAGAGAAAGTGAATCTATACTTCGCTCACATTTTGAAATAGAATAAGACTACTCTTTAAACTGATCTTATTCTATGTATCAAAGTTGCTTGGTATAGTACATTACCAAATCCGTTTAGACTTTCGCCGGAAAGGCACGTCTCAAACCACTATATATGACACAAGCTCTTCGTCTCCTCGATTTGAAGAATGTCATTTGTCTCTTGAGCAATGTTCTTGGTCTTTATTCACTTCTCTTGACTCCTCTCCTCTTTGCTTCTTCGCTACGAGTAGTCCTTTGTCCGTTCCGGTCTTTTCCTATCTCGATTTGACTCGTAATCCTTCAATAAGGCATTATTACCTAGTGTTGTGGTGGTCCAATGATTTCCTAAAGGCTTAAGACATATTTTAAGGATTTTAAAAAAAATTTGGTTTTGAAAATTTCTTTGATTTCTCTTGATTAAAACACGCCACTGTAGGCGGTTCCTTATTGTCGCGGATCAAACAGGCGGTTCCCTATCGATAAGGAACCGCGTCCACTACTTGCGACTAAAGTGCCAGTTTTTATTAAAAACCATTTTTTCAAACACTCCTTCTCTCTTCTCCAACGTAGCGACGTGAATACCTCGTTTTTCATCATTTTTTATTTTTCAAAACCTTCAATTACTCAAGATTAATTAATTTTGATTTGTGGGTTTCACTCATCCTTCATCCAAGATCAATTACCTGTAAGTCATTTCTTTCAATTTCATCTAATTTGTTCTAGGGTTCATACATTCATAATTAGGGATTTTTTAAATTGACATTGAATTAGAACCTTACTAGGAATAAGAGTTGACATAGTATTCTTTCTATGATTCCTTAGGTTCACATTCATTGAGATTTCACTAAAACCCACTTGTAGAACAATTCGAATTTTGACTAAATAATTTTGGTTAATTGATGGAATTGATACGAACACATGAACAAGTTGGTAATGACATTGTTAAATGCTTACCTAAAAACCTTGTTTTAAAAAACCAATGTTTAAGTTCATTGTTGATCTTACATGGTCAATGTGTTATTATCAATGATGAACTAGGTACATTCTGAGCATGGGAATGATAATGCTTGATCCTTTGTTTGTCAAGAGATTGATGAAACACATTCTCATCCTTTTTTATTTTTTATTTATGTGTAACATATGAGTAATTAGGAAAATATGTTTGTATGTTGTTTTTAGGTACTGTCATGACTTCGGGATATCAAAATGACCACCAACGTACTAGAGAATACATGCCTAATCTTTCTTTGATTCAAACTCGTTCTACTCAAAACACTTATCGTAGTCTTGAATCTCGTTGTTTTCATGAAGGACGCATTGTTCCTTCTAACTTTCTTGGACTTGAATTCATTCGATTCATGTTCAATACCATTGGCTTTGATTGTTTGCTTGATATAAACGAGCCAATCTTTCCTTCCTTCCTCGTGGAATTATTTAACTCGTACACATTAATGTGAATCAATAATGGTTTATCTATAAGATTTTCCATCAAGGGGGAAACCTTTGTATACACTCTTGAGGAATTTGGTAAGATTCTCAAAGTTCCATACGAAGGTCAATGTAGGTTCACCGATGCTTGGGGTTTAAACTACTTAGAATCGGCCCCTATTGATGTGCATTATGTGACCGAGATACCTTCGGCTTCGGCCATCTCTTGTGCCATTGCTAAACCTCGTGAACATCCTATTCTTGATAATTTTGAGGGAGAATTTCGTGCTTTCACTCCTTGGGAATTACTAACTAGCGATCTTAGTGATTTTATGATCCCTTCGGCCAAAATCATTAGGGAAAATGCAATGTGCTTGGATGGTAATCGTAACCATGTGCCCTCTTGTCTTGCACATATGTTGTATTGTGTTGCTACCACCACTCCATACAACCTTGCATTTTTCATAGCTAGAAGAATAAGATTTGTTCTCAGTAGATCTCGTTCTAGTCTTCCATATGCCATGATTCTCTCACGGTTTCTAAAGAAACTTCTTCTTGACTTTCCACCTTTAAATGCTTCATCATTTCACTCCGTGGATCGAGTCATGCTTCCTGTTGAAGGAAATGTCTCTTTTGTACCCACGCATGATTCAAATGAAGATAGAAATGTCTCTCAATACAACTCTCTCAATCCTTGTTATGACTTGTCATCCTCTATCTCTCAATTGTCTTCTCTAGACATTGATTCAGACTATCAATATTGTCTCAATCTTCATCTTCAAGAATGCATAAGAAGTGAATCAAGGCAAGGAGGAAATGCTCATAGATGAATGATATATCCCACTATCAAATGGTTAACATGTGTGTAAATATGTTTGGATTGTTGAACTTCATCTTCTTTATCTTTATTCTTAGGATGATGTGTGTTCATTAACAAATACTTTATGTTTGGATTATTTAGTATTTTAATCCTAATTGTCTATGCTATCGATCTTTTGATTTGCATGGCTTTGTGCATCTTATGCGTTTGTTAGCTTCTTAGACCTTGATTAATAGTCCCTTTTGGCTTGATAAACCTTTATATTAAATCTGGGCTAGCAATAGTTTCTGGAAGTGCCTTTTATCAAACCTACTGGGGGCGGCTCCTTATCTAGGCCGCGGTTTCTTAGCGATAAAGAACCGTGCCTTTCTATTAGGAACCGCCTCTATATATTCCGAGAAGAACATTTGCTTTACACTATTTTCCCTTGATCTGTGTAAACAATGATAGAACTTTTGCAAAAACCTACACTTTCCTAATCTAGGCTACCTAATTTTATTGTTCACATAAAATACTTTTAACCCATTACTAGTTTGGATCATTCCTTCCTCTTCTTAAACCCTCTCTTGTTGATTTGTTCTTCATCCCTTCAACTCTTCTCTAAACCTTAACACATGGTGTCTACTAGAACATCAAATTCTTCCAAAACTTCCTCATCCAAAAGAAACCTTAAGATGAAGTTCAAGTTTCCTAAACTTGGTTCTCCATCTTCTCACAAACCCAAGAGTGAAACTTCTTCATCACTTTCACCACCACTTGCTTCATGGAAAACCAACTCTACTCATGGTACTAACCATTCACATGGTTCTACCTCCTCTTCATTCCAATCAAGAATGAATGAGTTTTCCTCACCATTCACTTCTAGTCCTCCTTTAAATGTGAATATTCAAACTCAACCTCATCAAAGAATTCCCTTTGTTTTTTAGCCTCTTCCTTTCACTCCACCTAATTCACTTATCTCACCCGTATCACCCTTAGATACCATGCCTTCTCCACATCCTCATCCCTCTAACACTCCACTCTTGGGTGTTCCCATTTCTCGGTTCTTGGGTGATCCACACTTGTTTGATTTCTTCATGCACAATGGAGCCAATTGTCCTTGTTGCTTGAACAACTTCCACCTCATTGACATCCTTAGGTTGGAAATGATTGGGGCTCACATCAAGTTGCAAAGCTTCTTGTTGAACCTTTTTGCTAATCCTCATCCTCCTAGGAGATGAATGATGGTTTTCAAAATCAAATGTTTTTTAAAGAAGGTTAAGCCAAAAAAGACTATGCATTCAAGACCTAGATTAAGCTAACTTTGTATTAGTTAGTTGTTATTTCATTTCTTGGATTTCCTTTCCTTAATGAGTTTTTCATGAAGATGATCTATGGATTTATTTTATGTGTTTTAACCTATGTGGTCACATTAATCAACTTTAATTTATTTAATATTGAACCTAAATCTATCATAACCTCTAAAAACTTGACTTAAAATGGATCAAAATGTTATATAAATATTTTGTCACCCTTTTTCAAGACATTCTTTGTGAATGTGTTGCTTTTATGTAACCCTAGCATACTCTAGTGCTAAAAGAGGTAAAAATCCAAGATTTGCAAAATTTTTGAAAAAATCTTATTTTTCTCCAAAACTTTTGAAAATCATGGTTTGTCGTCCACTGGACGCGACTCCTTAGCCTTTAGGCGGATCCATATCGATATGGAACCGCGGGCTCCCTTATGAAACCGCGTACGGGAAAGCCACTTTTGGCTTATTTTTAGTCTTTTTCTTTGACCAGTGTCTTGGTTAAGATTATTTGTTTACCCAATTTGGCTAAACATTCCCTAAAACCTTTTGTTTTCATTTCAAATCTTTGCCGTGTCTACTTTCTATAAATTCTTCTCTTTTGGGAGTTATTCTCTTCATCCCTCATAATGCCTAACTCTTCCATTCCTAACCTTGACATTTCTTTGTCACAATCTTCTCATCTTAAAGCTTCTACTTCTAAGCTCTCAAAGAAACAGAAAATCTTGGTTCGACCCATTTGGATCAAGAAGAACACGAACCCTCATGATTCTTATTCTCAAAAATCCTCCAAGAATTCTTCTTTCTCTCCGATTAAATATTGGAATGAGACTTACTCTATAAATCTAATTACCGGAGAAAAGAAAATTCTTCCACCACCTCCTAAACCTTTCAACTCTCCACAATTCAATGATCTATCTTAATTTACTAATCTCACTTGGCATTGTGAAAACATCTCTTATCCATTACCTCCCTCTCCACCAAACTCTCATTTTGATGGACCTCCCCCATCTAACGACTTTGTTTTGCATCATGTTTCCTCGTGTGTTTGTTGTCGATTTCAACAAATTGAACTTGCTCATATTTATGACAAGCTAAATTTCTTTGAATTCCTCCTCACTCGACCTCCTCTCAAAGTTTTTGTTCCCATGAACAAAACTTCGAATGATGCTTCGTCGTCTTTCTTTTCCAACTAAGGCGCATTTTGTACTTTATTTGTTTGAGTCAATTAAACTTAAGCAATCTTGGAAGATTAGCACTATTAGAGTAGTCTATGCTTTGTGGTTTATTTTCCATATTTTTGCTTTAAATATTCATATTGTGTGTATGAATATTTCTCTTGTATGTTATTTCATATTTGTGTAATATGAATGTTATGTGTGTTATCTTTCTCGCTAATTCTTTTTCACACATTTGTTAAAGAGTTGATCATGGTTAAAACTTACAATTAATTATGGGTAATTCCATAAATTCTAAATTTTAACCTCTTGACATTTTAATCATCTTTGATTGGTTTGGATGTTTCTTTTCTTCCTTTATTCCACCAATTGAACTATGATGTTGTCAACACACACTCTTTGGACATACTTAGCAAATACTTGCTTCTAAATTAAGATTTCTTTTCCTTCTCCCTCTCAAGTTAGTTAGTAGGTAGTGCACATATATACATTGGTGTTTCTTTTCTTTCTCATAACCTTTGTGTAACATGTCACCTTACCTCAATCACTTGGTGCCCCAAGCAATGGAGAGTAAGCACCAAGGGGGAGCCACTAGCAAAGTCTGGTTCTTTTCTTCTTCAAAGACTTGTGTTAACCTTTTTGCTTCGACAAAGGGGGATAAATGATAGTGATAAACTCGTTAATAATTCGAATAATTTTGTATTTTACGTAAATGAGTTTATAGTTTGTCGTAATAAAAAAGAGGGAGTTTGTTAATGCAAAGTAATGCCTAAAAATATTGTTAGTACTAATTAATCTTTCTTAGTTTTGATCACGACAAATTACAAAAATATTTATAGTCAACCACAATCATAAAACGAGTTATCTAACAAACACTATCATCAAGGTAATAATCATTACACTAACATATATTAATCATGCTT